>JBBDGP010002632.1:0-407500 GCA_037952835.1 Lithobates septentrionalis | reverse complement strand
TTTGTGTGTTCTTGTGTTGTATGTTGAGCTACCTAAATCAGGAATGGGGTTCTGTACTGAGTGCACCAGTCGTTGCCCCAAGGTTAAAGCAGGATGTGTAAATAGTGTTTTTTCTACAGTGTCTTCTCTTGCTGGCAAGCTAACCGCTCACCCTAACATCAATTGTATGTGTTGTATATAGTTGTATGCTGCACTACAAGACTTCCACCTTTGTACCAAAATTGAGAAATAAATACACTCATAGAAATACAATGTGTCCCAAAAGTTATTTCTTTAAACTTTGAAAGGATTAACTACATTTTTTTTTATAATTGGCTCAATGCATGGGCTCAGAGCAAAATAACCCTAATGTTAATTAAAAAGTGACCTTTCCATTTCAATCTGTAGCCACTATGGTTTTGCAAAACTGTTTAAACAAAAAAAAAAACTTGCAGCCATGGCAACCCAGGGGAGCAAACTCCTATATTCTCGTTGAGTGTTTGGTTAATATTTTGTGAAATGCTATCAAAGAGTCTCTAAGAGACTGCTTAACAACTTCAGCCCCGGAAGATTTGGCTGCTGAATGACTGGGCTATTTTTTACAATTCGGCACTGCGTTGTTTTAACTGACAATTGCGCGGTCGTGCGATGCTGCACCCAAACAAAATTGACGTCATTTTTTTCCTACAAATAGAGCTTTCTTTTGGTGGTATTTGATCATCTCTGTGGTTTTTATTTTTTGCGCTATAAACAAAAATGCGACAGTTTTGAAAAATACACAATATTTTGTACTTTTTGCTATAATAAATATCCCCATTTTTTTTTAAAAAAGCAAATTTTTTCTTAGCTTAGGCCGATATGTATTCTTCTACATATTTGTGGTAAAAAAAAATTGCATAAAAGTGTATATTGATTGGTTTGCGCAAAAGTTATAGCGTCTAAAAAATAGGGGATAGATTTATAGCATTTTTATTATTATTATTATTTTTTTACTAGTAATGGCGGCGATCTGTGATTTTTATTAGGACTGTGACATTATGGCGGACACATCGGACACTTTTGACACAATTTTTGGGACCATTGGCAATTATACAGTGATCAGTGCTATAAAAATGCACTGATTACTGTAAAAATGTCACTGGCAGTAAAGGGGTTAACACTAGGGGGCGATCAAGGGGTTAACTGTGTTCCCTGTGTGTGTTTCTAACTGTAGGGGGAGGGAACTGACCTAGAGGAAATCACAGATCGTGATTCCTAGCTATTAGGAACTCACGATCTGTCTCTCCTCACAGAACAGAACAGGGATTTGTTTGTTTATACACACAGATCCCTGTTGTGCCTCTCGTGCCCGCGATCACTCATGGCCGGCGGTCATCATGACCGTCGGGCCACGAGCATCGGCACCCTCGCAGTGCAGTGGACGCTGCTATCCCGATCCCGCGAGCCGACGTATAGCTGAGACGGCTCGTGAGATCGTGCCGACCTGTCACAGTATAATGACGGCAGCTGGTTGGCAAGCGGTTAAAGAGGAGTTCCACCCACCCCTTTAAAAATGAAAATCCCTTTAACATAAGGACACTTACCTGTCCTGGAGTCCAGCGATGTCGGCATCGCAACTAAAGTTTACATTGGCTGGTCAGGTGCTGCCGCCGTTGCTGGTAAGGGAACCTGGCAGTCAGTGGCATTGCTATGGGGGTGCGACCCGCACTGGGTGACACCCGTCAGAGGGGTGACACCGGGGCCGTCGCTGCTACACAGTGCACTACTGTATATTGTTGGAAGCTTGCAGTTCAAGCAGGGCACCCAGCCATGCAGGGGAGGCTGCTTGTATCACTCTGCAGTCAGTCTAAGCTGTCACTCGAGACCTCCAATATCTCGAGGTAGCCGGAGTTGGTGGGCGGAGCTGGGGTGTGGCTGTCTCTTCCACTCCTCCCACAGACTCCTTCACTCTGGCTGATCCCGCAGCTGAAGAAGGAGAAAGAGGTAAGGACACAGCAGCCCCACTCGGGTGTCTGTCTTCATGTGCAGGCATGTTGTATGTTGCTGTGTAAGCTGTAAGTCCTAACCTGCCCTATAGCCCCCAAACTGCTACTATACCACCCCAAACTGCCCTATACACCCCAAACTTCCAATATACCACCACAAACTTCCAATATACCACCCAAAACTGCCAATATACCACCCCAAACCGCCCTATACCACCCCAAACTGCCCTATACACCCCAAACTTCCAATATACCACCCCAAACTGCCCTCATACACCCCCAAACTGCCAATATACCACCCCAAACCCCCCCTATACCACCCCCAAACTGCCAATATACCACCCCAAACTGCCCTATACCACCCCAAACTACCCTAAACCACCCCAAATCACCCCCAAACTGCCAATATACCACCCCAAACTACCCTAAACCACCCCAAATCACCCCCAAACTGCCAATATACCACCAAAACTGCCCTATACCACCCCAAACTGCCAATATACCACCCCAAACTGCCCTATACCACCCCAAAATGCCAATATACCACCCCAACCTGCCATATACCACCCCAGCCTGCCCTATACCACCCCAAACTGCCAATATACCACCCCAAATTACCCTATATTACCCAAACTGCCAGATACCGTCCTAACCTGCCCTATACCACCCCAACCTGCCCTATACCACCCTAACCTGCCATTATACCACCCTAGCCTGCCACTATACCACCCTAGCTTGCCACTATACCACCCTATACTACCCTACCCTGCCACTATATCACCCTATACTATCATTTACAAGGGCCAGTTTGGGGTGCACCCCATGACCGTGCACTGCCTGCAGGGAGCTGGGCAGCCTAGACAGGAGAGGGGGTGACACCATGTTTTACCGCACCAGGTGACACCGACCCTAGTGATGCCACTGCTGGCAGTGTAGCCTTTCGGCTGTAGAGATTTCTCTTGGTTAGCGCAGCTGGTTGAATGAGAGAAATGCAGATTCCTCCATCCACACTTAACAGTGTGGATGGAGGATTCTCCCACTACCGGCTATTGTATTATCACAGTTGGCACTTGTGGCTGTCAAAATACCTGAACAGTAACTGCATATGATTGGCTGTCACCTTTTTTTCCAGCCATTCCCTTCAAGTTTGCAGTTTGCTGAGCCAGGTGGTTTTGGTATGGACAACTTTACTCTATCTCAAGAACAGAAGGAATCGCAAATCTGCAATAAAGTTTTCTAAGATTATTAGAAATGAGGGGATATCATCTCATAGATAGTTGTCGGCAAAACAAGTTTTTCCACTGGAAGATTTCACCTCACCTTCTGTTTCTATGAGAAGTCAAAAAAATTATGATTTCCCATCACTTTGGGCGGCTTCACACTGCCCTCCTGCACTTTTGTGGGTTACATGCGCTTTGCCCCAAGCTTAGCAGGACCACACCGGGGTAGTGTAAATCCGCCCTTTCTGTAGAGGAAAATAAGGCAGTGACTGGGACTCACAGTAAAGGTAGATCCTCCCAGCAGGGACACAGTAAAGAACAAAGAGATGTCAACCCCTTGCCACTCAAAACAACAAAAAAGTGTTTTGAGTCTACTTCCATTTAAGGTTAAAAACAACTCAATGGTTTCCTCTAGTTTTTTATTATACCATTTTAAAGTAGTTAAAAACAAAGTGATGTTCCCTATTAAAGTGGACCTTTCATTTACATTCACATTTACATGAATCACCTGGGCCCATATTAGCATTGCTATATCACGGTATTATTTTGAGTTAAAAAATGTTTCTTTAAAGTCATGTATAAAAAATGTGTAATGTGATCTCAATCATAGGCAGTGTGTATAATGTGGTTTCTGTCCACCAGGAGCATTGTAGGTGTTTACTATCACCAGTGACTGGAGAAGGTCATACAGTGCCCATGGTGTAGATACCAAACTGACCCCCCTACCCTGATGTGGGCAGCCCTGATCGTCTCTTACTGCAGCTGGGATCCATGATATTAGCACTACAGCACCGCTCGTGCCTGTCTGACCGGCTGGCCCCACCTAAGTGCTGGTACCCGGTGTGGACCGCACCCCCTTACAGATATAGACACTGCACCCAAGGCAACTGCCCCCCCCCCCACAGTCCCAGCCCTGTCCACCAGTAAAGACCCCTCATTACAAATACCCCAGTACAGACTCTATGACTTCAGACTTCCCCAGTACAGACCCTCCCTTACTACAGACACCCCCAGTACAGCATAGTTGCCAACAGTCCCGATTTTCCCGGGACAATCCCGATTTTGGGACCCTTGTCCCGATCAGAGGCCGTCCTGATTCGGGATTTTGCCTTCTTTGTCCAGGGAAATCGGGAATGTTTGGCTCTGCAGCAGCTGGCTCCAACAAAATGGCCGCCGGCACCGCCGCTAGATCGTTCCCCTTGTGTTCAGTGGAGAGGGGAGGGGGCTCGATCCGTGCAGCCAATGAATCGGCTTCTCGCTTAACAATTCTGAAGCCGGGGTTAGCTGCACGGATCGGCCCCTCCCCTCTCCACTGAACACATGGCGCCGCTTGTGGAGTTTGCTCTGCTCTTGTCCCTCTTGGTGTAAAGTCCAGGCAGCGATGTAACTGTAATGTACAGGGGGGAGGGTAGGAACTATGTACAGGGGGGTTACTATGTACAGGGGGGGTAACTATGTACAGGGGGGTAACTATGTACAGGGGGGTTACTATGTACAGGGGGGTAACTATGTTCGGGGGTTGTTACTATGTACAGGGGGGTAACTATGTACAGGGGGGGTTATTATGTACAGGGGGGTAACTATGTACAGCAGGGTTACTATGTACAGGGGGGTTAACTATGTACAGGAGGGTTACTATGTACAGGGGGGTTAACTATGTACAGGGGGTTTAACTATGTACAGGGGGGTAACTATGTACAGGGGTAACTATGTACAGGGGGGTTACTATGTACAGGGGGGGTTACTATGTACAGGGGGGGGGGGGTAACTATGCACAGGGGGTTACTATGTACGGGGGGGTAACTAAGTACAGGGAGGATAACTATGCACAGAGGGGTAACTATGCACAGGGAGGTAACTATGCACTATGCACAGGGGGGGTTACTAGGTACAGGGGGTAACTATACACGGGGGGTTACTATGCAGAGGGGGTAACTATGCACAGGGGGGGTAACTATGTACAGGAGGTAACTAGGGGGAGAGGGGTAACTATGTACAGGGGGAGGGGGTAACTATGTACAGGGGGGTAACTATGGCTCTGCCTGGGACACTGATGTAAGGACTGAGGCTGGGAACACTGGTGTAAGGACTGACTCTTCTGGGGGCAACTGACGTAAGAAGGGACTTTGCTGGGGGCACCTGAACAAGGAGGGACTCTGCTGGGGGAATCTGATGCAAGGATGGACTCTGCTGGGGACATCTGATGCAAGGACGGACTCTGCTGGTGGCAGGCGACGTGGCAGGTGACGCGCTCAGGGATCCCACTGATTCTGCATTATGGTGAGTTGAATGATTTAATTTAACATTACAATGTAATAATAGAAATAATGGGCTTCAATCATCCTGACACCACAACAACCATGGTGCCGGGATGATTGAAGCTCTAACACCAGGTGTTTGGAGTATCTTTATCTGCTGATTGTTAAACTCTGGAATACACATATTTCTATTGTGGTGTAGGATCTGGGGCTGATGTCCCTACATCCCTCTCCCCCCCTTTCCCCCTTTTCCCCTTTCCCTCTCCCTCCCTCATTCATCTCAGACTCTAATCACACCCCATTTGAGCCACGCCAAATATTCAATGTAAACCACGCCCATTTTTCTGACGCACACCACATTTTTTTCCCTATGCCATGCATACAAACGCATGCCTCACCCCCTAATTATAATGTGACTCCACCTACAGCCAAAAAAGTGTCCCCAAATTTTTTTTTACAATGTTGGCAACTATGGTACAGACTTTTCAGTACAGACACCCCCAGTAGAGACCCATAAGTACAGACAACCAAGTACCCAGTACAGACAAACCTCAATATAGTTTTCCCCTGACTACTCCCTCCCTAGCCAAACTCTGTCAGACAAAATAAAAATAACATGCAGTCGGCTGCCCCCACCCCCCTCCCAGAGTGTTAATGGTATGAACCACAGCCTATGTACGCCACTGGTGCAGACAATGGACTTCACCACCAGAGACATCTCTGCTTGCTCTCCAACTCTCAGGTAGGGCAGCCCCCAGGCAACAAAGCAGGCCAGTGTAGCGCACCCCCTAAAGAGCTGCAGATAACTGGGATCCGCACCCTGCACAGCCAGGCACACTGAATTTTTACAGGCACTGTTGAGGCAGGTAACAGTCCATGTCTTTGTTTTCTTTGTTGTTTATTAAGGGTAATAACTTGGATAGGGATAGGAGGTTTTGGAATGTCATCTTAACCCTAACAGAACTTCAGGAACATTTTTCCTATATATAGTCTCTATATACAGCTCCACTTCTTCCTTGAGCACACACTTGCTTGCAGAACCCAGCTGGACCACTGTGTGAAGATCTGACAGTCACTTAATCAGAATAAAGGCAATGGCCCATTACAGGCAGGAACCCGAGGCCCCTTGGTTGTGTAGCAAAAAATATTACAGTGTCCAGCTTGTACTCTTCCTCCTGTGGTTACAGATCCCAGCACCCCCTCTTCAGGCTAGGTCAACCCACCCTTTGCAGCTGCCCCTCTATTAACCCTCCAGGCTAACTTTTCCACCACAGTCCTCCAGACTGACACTCACCAGCCCACCCAGCTGACTCTCAGGAGATCTCCCAGTAGTGCTGACCTACCCCTGCTGTCCTCTCTCATTGCTTCCCTGCCTCCAGGAAGGGCTTCCTCTGTGTTTTATTGCAGGATCCATCCAGCACTCAAGCCCCAGCCCAAGGCCACCCCCCCCAGACTAGGAGGGGACCCTTGAGGGCCACTGACAGCCTCCTCAGCACCCCAGCTCCATCTTCCACCCGACTGCTCCTGCTGGCATGACTTATGCCTATTTATGAGGTGGCCTGCCCCCCGCCAGCCCTTTACTGTGAATTGTCTGAGGTCCTCATAAATATGCCAAGCACCTCCTTCTAACCTCCACTCACTATGTCTAGAACATTATCCAATGTCGCAGAAAACAAGGGGAGGCACCAGAGAGGTTGCTAGGATGAGTCACCCAGCCCGGTGTCACTGAACCCTGACCCAGATTCACAGCTCAGGCTTAGCCCTGAGCTAAAAGAAATTTGCCTACAATGACACCCAGCACAACTAGAGGGTGCTACTCCAGTAAAGAATAGAAGCGGTGAGGATAGGCTCTCAGTGCAGCTGAATGTACTCTATAGGCTGCTGCCTCATGGTATTCCCTCCCCACCCTCAACAACACACAAAGGCACTGCATCCATGCCAGCTGCCCTTCCTGCCACCCCTTTCCCCAGTCCTGGCCCTGACTGTCATAAAGCCGACTGTTTTCAATTGGGTGGACTTTGGTAGACTTGTATTAATATAACAGGATTATGAAGGCACACATAGCAAGTATATAAACACTGTCTGTAAAATTCATAAAAAGCGTCATAAATACTCATTAGAAATCTATCTAGTCTTGGGTGAGAACTATCTATATAGTGTAATCCATCACAGAATTGTCTTAGAATAGTTTCATTAAGGATGAAACACAGTTTATTCCAACATGGGAAAAAGGTCTTATTTACCTTCACATTCCTATCACCAACATGATGGTATCTCTTTATGAAGCGACAAAGTAAAATTCAAAATACATGAATATGTCACTTGTGTCAGTACAAACAATGAAATCTATACACGAGTGTCATGAATTTGGTACAAATAATTCTGACAATATACACACACCGCCAGAATTTTAACTCAACCGTGTTATTGAATCGCCCCCATTGGGCTTACGCTTACTTAAATTTTGCTGTGTGCAAAGCAGCGTGTTGAAGTTCCTAAAAGAAAATTGTTTATTCCTTTGCTCCTTATTTTTTTTCATTGCATTATAAATGATCCTCTTAAAATAAGACAGCTCTATGCAAAATGTGAGCTAAAGCATCCTTTATTAATCTTTTTTATTAATGTGAAATAATGACCGTTATGAAACCGCAACTATCTTCACATTAGCCCAGCGGTGTCTAATAGCTATTTAAACATGTGTAGTCGCTTAATTTGATGTTGTGTTTATCACCATAGGCAGCACTATGAGTCAATGAAAGATGCGTTATTTATACTATTGTTTAACATTAGAGAAGATGTTTACAAAATTAAGAAATAATGCTGAGATACAGGGCTAAATCTGTGAGCATGCATGGAAAGTCCAAATTTTCTGGTGATTAAACCAAGTGAAGTCTAATGGAAAAGAGAGTTACATAATTACATAGTTATTTAGGATGCTAAAAGAAAAATGTCCTTCAGGTTCAAACACTTACATACTCCAGAACTTTTAGTTCTGAGGAAGGCAAAATAACCCACTACCCCCCAAAAAAATATACGTTATAAGCCAATGGTGCCTTCCTGACCCCATTAGATAGTTAGGTTCACTGAATCAAACATCACCAAATTGGTCTTTGTCATTATAACTCTGCATACCATAGGGTGTAAGAAAATTATCCAAACTTACAGCGCAGAAACTTCTTTTTTATATTTTAATCCTATGGTCCAAATTAGGTTGGTGCCATAAATGCTGCCCCAGTTTTCCTATTTCAGGGTGGCTTCTTTTTCTTGCAGCATCCTATGGAGCCACTCTTGCATGCGGGGTCTAGTATTGTGTCTCCCTACATTGTGTGCACCAATAGAAACACAAATACCTGTAGCCTAGGAAGGCAGGGCGCTCCCCTGCTTCTCCCTCCTCTTTTATCCTCCCTTCTCCAAGCTGACAGAAATAGTATATTACCGCAACATTTCATATAACTGATATGTGTATGTTGTACTATGTACTTGAGTAAAAAAAAGTATCCTGTTTGCTTTGTATTTCTTCCTTTGAAGGAAATTCCTGGTGATCCTGCCAGTCCCCCTGCTTTCCTATTTTTAACTGATATTAAACACAAGTAAAGCGCTTAAGTGAACTCTCCAAAATAAAAACAATAGGTAATAGACTCTGGATAATCCATGTGTGAGGACAGTTCGGGTGTGTGTCTCTGTCATTCACTCAAGGCAACAGCTTGTCAAGTTTATTGAATTAAATAACACCAAGAAAATCATTCTATAGTAATAGTGTGCGGTGTCCACAGCCAACAATGAAGCAGAGGGAAATGGTGCTGGTCCAATGATAACAAGGAAGGAGCTAGCAATGTGCTAAGACATCTAATATGTCGATTCTTGATACAGCAGGTGGGGAAACACTCTTGAGGGCACCAGGAAGAGGAGAAGACGACGCCGGTGACCAAGACAACATGTTTCAGGGCGTGGCCCCTTACTCAAGTCAAGGAACTCGAGAAAGGGACAACGTCCTGAAACATGACACATTTTGACATCCAAGCACAAGGCCCTACCACCGCTCCAGCCCTGCTAGAACACAATCCCTCCTGCTGGGGCTGACCCTTCCATCATCTTTTGCCCTGCTCCGCGCCATAGGCCTCCTCATGACATTCCTGGCCCTAGACCTTTATATCCAAAAAATGGAATGTCCACATGATAGTTAGCATCACTGCACTTTACTGAAGTTGTTGGGGGGGATGGCAAGACAGTCACATCACTAGGATATACAGTACTGTGAAAACGTTTTAGGCAGGTGTGAAAAAATGCTGTAAATTAAAATTGCTTTCAGAAATAGAAGTGTTAATGATTTAAGGTTAACAATTAACAAAATGGAAGATAAATGAACAGAAAAGAAATCTAAATCCAATCAATATTTGGTGTGACCACCCTTTGTCTTCAGAACAGCATCAATTTTTCTAGGTACACTTGCACACAGCTTTTGAAGGAACTCGGCAGGTAGGTTGCTCCAAACATCTTGGAGAACTAACCACAGATCTTCTGTGGATGTAGGCTGCCTCAAATCCTTCTGTCTCTTCATGTAATCCCAGACAGACCTGGTGATGATGAGATCAGGGCTCTGTGGTGGCCAAACCCTCACTCCTTGTTGTTCTTTATGCAAAATAGCTGTTAATGACATTGGCTGTTTGTTTGAGATCATAGTCCTGCTGCAGAATACATTTGGGGTCACACGCCTCCCTGATAATATTGCATGATGGATAAGTATCTGCCTGCATTTCTCAGCATTGAGGACACATTGATTCTGACCAAATCTTCAACTTGTGTGAATCATAATAAAGTTTGAACAGTAGTTCATGGACTTTATGGGCACAACTCCAACAGGTAAGTAAAATATAAATGCTTTATTGATACAGAATAGAATTCATACTATAAAAAAAGACAACTACATTTAAAATCATAGTACCATTGCGCACCATTGGTAGAAGGAGGTGCTGATCCACAATCAATAAGAATATCAACTGATAACAGCTTGAGAAACTGAAATAATATTCAGACGGTAGAGGATTTCACCATATCTTCATGCATAGCCCGACATGTTTTGCGTATGGCGCTTTCTCAAGAGCAATAAAGGTGCTAAACATATAGTTTCTACCTACAATTAAAAAGAAAATAAACAGACAGTGATGCATATATAATGAAATTAATTTGCAAGGTTAACAAAGTAATCCATTTACTGTATGTCCTGTTCAATGTACTTCCACCGAAAGTCGGTCGCGGGGAAAAAAGTCACAGGCGTGTCGACCAAGACCTATGTTAGGCTGGGGGATGATAGTCTATGCAAGCCTTCACTAGACCCTCACAATATAGAAAAAGCCTATAAAGAACGGAAAAAAGTCATATATATTTGTAAAAACCATTTAAACTGGGAAAAAATATCCAGTTTACTACTTAGGCACTTACACAACAGCTTATCAATAGGCATATGCATGTGATACATTGGTGGGAGAGGGTATATCTTGCTGCCAGCCAGAACGACCTAAACATAGGCATCCACCATGGTATATTAAGTCAGAAGGCTAGAAAAAAAAGAGAGAGAAATAACAATAAAACCACATAATCAACTAACAGATGAGAAAACCCACAAAAGGTATACCCCAATTGAGAAGCCTCACAAACAAGGATAGGTAGATCCCACCAAGTTTATATTGTACGATTACTCAGGGGGAGCCCCCTCACAGGTATAAAAAGCCAGTTGGCCTAAAGGAAGTACCAAGCCAAACTGACCTAGACAGGCAGAAAAAGAGTACACAAGCATTAAAGCAAATATAACAAAAATCCCACATACCAAATATTCCTGATAGAGAGCTGAAGGCCTATCATACCTTGTGTGAAGATGTCTGACCACATGGGAGTTCCTTGCCACAACCACCACCGACCAAGACAAACAATCCTTTTTGTGTATAGCTGGCTCAAGGCACGGGTCGGGACGCTTCTTTTAACAACATCCAGTAGGCGTTTCAAAAAGCTCCAAATACGCATGTACAGACCCGGTCAATGCAAGACCGCCACCTGACGCACAGCGCACATGCATGGCACAAACCCAAGGCCATGCCAAAACAACATGAGCGCGCCTGTCTCAGCCCGGACAAGCCAAGGGCGGGGCTGCCACCTGACGTGGCACACACAAAAGCACTCCATGGACAGAGGGCTACACCGATGGATGGAATCTCCAATTTCATTTGCAGAAATGCAGCCCCAAACCTGCAAGAATCCTCCACCATGCTTCACTGTTCCCTGCAGATACTCATTACTGTACTGCTCTCCAGCTCTTCGGCAAACAAACTACCTCCTGCTACAGCCACATATTTCACATTTTAACTGATCAGTCCAGAGCACCTGATGCCATTTGTCTGTATCCTAGTTCCTATGTTTTCATGCATAATGGAGTCATTTACACTTGTTTTCACGTCAAAGGTATGGCTTTTTGGCCACAATTCTTCCATTAAGACCACTTCTGACCAGACTTCTTTGGACGGTAGATGGGTGTACTTGGGTCCCACCGGTTTCCACCAGTTCTCTGCTGATAGCACTGCAGCACATCTTTGAGTTTTAAAGGGAAGTAAGCAGGATGCATTTGCAGCATTAAGTTGCCTTGGCAGACCACTGCGTCTACAGTTCTCAACATTACATTATCAATGGCGTGCTATGCTTGACCGCTGTAACACGTTGACGTATTTTATCCTGTACAGACGATGAAACTAATAAAAAATAACCTATTTTGGATTATACCGAATTGCTGACTATACTATTTTGCATGCTGCAGCAGTGAGGGTGTGGACACACTGAAGCCTGAGCACCGGTTTCCCCTTCTCCTTTATAGGTCATGGTTGAGCGATGTGGACTGGATTTGATTTGCATTTTGTACAGAATTTCTTCGCAACTGTCTAAAACTTTGCACAGTACTGTATATACAATTTTATTATTACGGGTACAGTATCTCACAAAAGTGAGTACACCCCTCACATTTTTGTAAATATTTTATTATATCATGTGACAACACTGAAGAAATGACACTTTGCTACAATGTAAAGTAAGTAGTGAGTGTACAGCTTGTATAACAGTGTACATTTTCTGTCAATAATGTCTAAACCACTGACAACAAAAGTGAGTACACCCCTAAGTGAAAATGTCCAAATTGGGCCCAAAGTGTCAATATTTTGTGTGGCCATCATTATTTTCCAGCACTGCCTTAACCCTCTTGGGCATGGAGTTCACCAGAGCTTCACAGGTTGTCACTGGAGTCCTCTTCCACTCCACATCACAGAGCTAGTGGATATTAGAGACTTTGCACTCCTCCGCCTTCCCTTTGAGGATGCACCACAGATGCTCAATAGGGTTTAGGTCTGGAGACATGCTTGGCCAGTCCATCACCTTTACCCTCAGCTTCTTTAGCAAGGCAGTGGTCATCTTGGAGGTGTGTTTGGGGTCATTATCATGTTGAAATACTGCCCTGTGGCCCAGTCTCTGAAGGGAGGGGATCATGCTCTGCTTCAGTATGTCACAGTACATGTTGACATTCATGGTTCCCTTAATGAACTGTAGCTCCCCAGTGCTGGAAGCACTCATGCAGCCCCAGACCATGACACTCCCACCACCATGCTTGACTGTAGGCAAGACACACTTGTCTTTGTACTCCTCACCTGGTTGCTGCCACACACGCTTGACACCATCTGAACCAAATACATTTATCTTTGTCTCATCAGACCACAGGACATGGTTCCAGTAATCCATTTCCTTAGTCTGCTTGTCTTCAGCAAACTGTTTGTGGGCTTTCTTATGCATTATCTTTAGAAGAGGAATTAATCTATAATAAATCTATCAATGGGTCCGTGCTTCAGACTTTTAAACACTGCTGCCCCCCTATGTAGGTAGGGAACACCTCAGTGTTACCCCAAAGAGGTTAAAATCAAGATATAGGGGATGGCGCTGTGTAAAACAGAGAGTGTGAAAGTGAGTGTTTTTAAAGTGACCAGGCTTCCACTTGCATATATCAGATAAAGAATAAGAATATGCATATATCAGATAAAGAATAAGAATATGCATATATCAGATAAAGAATAAGAATATGCATATATCAGATAAAGAATAAGAATAACATATATCAGATAAAGAATAAGAATACATGCTTTACAATTTAGATACAATAAGGATTGAGGTTGTTCAATATATATATTAATGTATTAGGAATATTATTACCTGCAATTTCAATAAGGATTTATCACTTTATAATATGTATTAGTTTCTGGTCCATTCACTTCTCTTATTATAATTTATTTTTTTCATTATAATTTATTTTTTATATTTTATAATTTATGCAGGATTGTATCACGCACCAAAGTCACTTTAAAAACACTCACTTTCACACTCTCTGTTTTACACAGCGCCATCCCCTATATCTTGATTTTATTCTTTAGAAGAGGCTTCCTTATTTTTTTTCAGATCCTCAGAGAGTTCTTCGCCATGAGGTGCCATGTTGAACTTCCAGTGACCAGTATGAGAGAGTGAGAACGATAACACCAAATTTAACACACCTGCTCCCAATTCACACCTGAGACCTTGTAACACTAACAAGTCACATGACACCGGGGATGGAAAATGGCTAATTGGGCCCAATTTGGACATTTTCACTTAGGGGTGTACTCACTTTTGTGAGATACTGTACTTATATAGCACAATTAATTTATACAATCCTCAGGGAGTTTACAATCTAAGGTCCCTAACTAACATTCATATATATACACATACTAGGAACAATGAACCTACCTGCATTTGTGCATGATGGTTAGGAGGACCAAGGCATGAGGCCTGAGAAGCAGGATTACCAAAGAGAGTGAGCTATGAGGCTGAAATATTTTTATTGTGCACGTTACAATGATGGTAGAAACTCCTGCGTGGGCAACTGATGTTTTTTGTTGAACTTTTCTTTGCTGTTTTTAATAAAAGTGGTCAGAATAAGCCCTGAAAGGAGTCGCTCAAGTGGACTGGACTCACGGTTATGCACTACCATTGAGTTCAACAACCCCCAAGTTGTCAATATATATACTGTTTATACAGTGTTCAGCATAAATAAGTACACCCCAGAAAACCTTTCCTTTCCTTTCAGAATCAATATTTTTCTATGGGACACTATACTACAAAATACTCAGACAAATGCAGGCCATTGATTACAACCAAAATTTGTTACTGTATATACTTGAGTACAAACCGACCTGAATATAAGCCGAGGCACCTACTTTTACCACAAAAAAATCTTCATGCCTCTGTCTCATGCCTCATCCTCATGCCTCTGCCTCATGCCTCGTGCCTCTGTCTCATGCCTCATGCCTCATGCCTCTGTCTCAGCCTCATGCCTCTTTCTCAGCCTCATGCCTCTGCCTCAGCCTCATGCCTCATGTCTCATGCCTCTGCCTTATGCCTCTGTCTCGGGCTCATGCCTCTTTCTCAGCCTCATGCCTCTGCCTCATGCCTCTGTCTCAAGTACCTTGATCAGCGTTGTGCCGGTGTTATCTCCTGGCGCTGTGCCCATCTGCAGTCTTATCCCCCGGCGCTGTGATACATTCAGTCTAATCGGCGGCCATGCAGTGTAACCAAGTCCCGCCTCCTCCTCGTCATCCTCCGTGTCCTCCTCCGTGTTGGAACACTGACTCGGTTTCTCAGCAGTGAGAACGAGGAGGAGGAGGCGGTGCTTGATTACACTGCATGGCCCCTGATTAAACTGAATGTATCACAGCGCCAGGGGATAAGACTGCACATGGGCACAGCGCCAGGAGATAACGCCGGCACAACGCCGATCAAGGGGCATGAGAAAGAGGCATGAGGCTGAGGCAGAGGCATGGCATGCAATTAGACTGAATGTATCACAGCGCCGGGGGATTAGGCTGCAGAGGAGGACTCGAGTATAAGCCGAGGAGGGCATTTTCAGCACAAAAAAATGTCCTGCAAAACTCGGCTTATACTTGAGTACATACAGTAATTTGCACACACACACAAAAATATTTTTTATAACAAATTAATTCACGACCATGTTGCAAAAATGAATACACCTCAACAAAAGTCTAAGGAGCAAAGCTAATATTTAGTGAACAAAATCCTAATTAACAAGAATTCAACTACAGGTGAGTCTAATTATTTATTAAACAGGTGTCCAGCAGACAGTTGATTATAAAAGGTTGTTACTTTACAAGGAAAACCCCTTCCCATTTCCTGCTGTCAGCAATGGCACCACATGGCAGAGAAATGTCACAAGAAAGAAAATTATTTCTTTACACAAGAAAGGTGAAGGCTACAAGAAGGCCAGCAAAGCTTTACTTATCAGTCAAAATACTGTAGCAAAAGCAATACAAAAATTTAACAGAGATGGAACTGCAGCCATCTCACAGAGATGTCCAGGCCCTCCACGGAAGTTAACACCTCAATAGGACCATCTTCTGATGAGAAGGGTTAACCAGTTCTGGACTGCCCCACGTACATATACTGCAGCAGGGCCGCCCGGCTGCGCAAAGTTACGCACCTGTACGTGACTCGCGCCCGTGGATCGTCGCCACAGCCGTGATGCGATTCGGTTCAGAACCAATCACTCATCAGGTCCAGGCCAATGATTTCTGGACTGGACCTGCTGATCAGTTCTGGTGAATGAGAGATCCTCCCGTCCTGTGTAATGTAAACATAAGGACAGGAAGTGAAGCAATCTCCCATCCTGGGGCTCTTTTGGTTCCAGCGTGTGGAAGAGAAGCATCTCACCGTGAGTACACCAATCACTACACTAACACCAGTACACATAGGCACATATTTCACCCCCTGATTGCCCCCCCCAGTTAACCCTTTCACTCCCTGTCACAGTGTCACCAACTGCAGTGTTCATATTTTTTATTGATCGCTGTATTGGTGTCACTTGTGACGCTAATAAGCGTGAGGGCAGTTAGTGGTAGGCCCAGATAGGTTTAGGGTACCCCCCATATATCCCCTAATAAAAGTTTTACCCTTGATCACTCCCCAGTTAATACTTTCACTCCCTGTCACAGTGTCATTCGTATAGTGTACAGATTTTTTCTCTGATTACTGTATTAGTGTCACGGGTGTCGCATTTAACTAGCTAATGCCAATTAGCTAGTTAGCGTCAGCAACAGTTAGGTGTCAGCATAAGTTAGCGACAATTCCATAAAGTGTCAGATTTAACCCTTTGATTACCAGTTGTGCTAACACACATGCATACACCTCCATTACTAAAATAGTGTCTGGACAGATCAATATCTTTGATCTGATCAGATCTATACTAGCGTCTCCAGTAGTATAGTGTTCCCAAAAACGTTAGCAGGATCAGCCCAGACACCTGCCAGGACCTGCGTTTAGCCCCTCTGCCCAGACCAGCCCACCCAAGTGCAGTATCAGAAGATCACTGTCACTTCCAAAACACAGTACACAAAACCGCAGCATTTAGCAGTCAGGCCTGATCCCTGCAAGCACTAGCAGTTAATTTTTTTGTAGCGGTACAAAAATTCCTCTGACAACCAGGTGCTTTTTCACCAGTGAGTCGCACTAGTTACCTATAAATGTATTGGCCAAAATGTCAACTGAAAGGTACACTAGTGGAGAGTATTTGAACCTGTAGTGAGTGGCACCCTGACAGACAGCTTTGACAATGGAGAATGGGTCCCTGCTAAGGTCAGGAGTACCCGACCCTGTTCTTCTGTTGCTGAGGTTCAACAACCGCATTATATTTGTATGCAGCAGAGTGTCAGTACTAGTTCCGCTCAACCTTCTGGTGAACTGGCAAGCACCAGCTGTGGTGAGTGGCGAGTCCCATAAGTGCAGTTCAAGCTAGTGCGGTGGCTAGCACAAGTAGTAGCCACCAAGAGTTCGAACACAGGCCCGTAGAGCCCATAGTGCCCTTCCCGCTGAAAGTCCTGATTGGCAGCCCACAGATTCTGCACCGCTCGTACTTCCCCCATTCACTGGCCAACCCGGAATTCAGGTGGAAACAGCGGATTTAACGCCCCTTGAATTTTTTGAGCTGTATTTCATGGAAGATCTGTACAGATCAAGTGTGGACCAAAGCAATTTATACGCTGGTCAGTTTCCTCGCCCAAAACCCAAATTCAACCTTGCTAGACAATTTGGCTGAAAACTTATAACGTTTCCTGAATTTAGGACCTTTCTGGGCCTGTCCCTTAACATGGGCATTACTGAAAAGTGTGAGTTGCTGTCATATTGGTCCACTGACCCAATTTATCATATGCCCGTGTTCTCTGCTGCCATGGCCAGGACTCGATACGAGCAGATATTGCGGTTCAAGCATTTCAATGACAATGAACTCTGTTGTCCTCTGGTTGACCCTGAACATGATCGGCTCCATAAAATTCGGCCCCTCATAAACCACTTCAACGAAAAATTTGCAGCCTACCTTGTTTATCCCAGATCAGGATGTCTGCATTGATGAGTCTCTGATTAAAATTTCTGGCCGTCTTGTTTTCAAACAGTATCTCCCCAGCAAGCGTGCCAGATATGGGGTCAAGATGTATAAGCTCTGTGACAGGGCAACAGGCTATACATGGAGTTTTTTGGTTTACGAGAGTAAAGATAGCACCTTGGAGCCCCTCAACTGCCCAGACTTCATAGGGAGCAGTGGCGAGATTGTTTGGGACTCAGTGTCACACTTATTCGGAAAGGGGTACCATTTATACATGAACAATTTTTATTCAAGCGTGCCACTTTTTAGGGGCTTCCCCCAACAGCTTGTAATTGCCCAACTTAGTCTGGGGGAGAGAGTCTGCTTGAGGTCCAATGCGTTACTTGCAGATGGAGATGGAAGGACAAACGGAATGTTTTTGTTCTGTCTTCCATTCACGGCAGTCCAAATACCTATGACGACTGGTGTTGTTAAGAAGCCCCTCTGTGTCCACGACTAAAACCATAAAATGGGAGGGGTGGACTTTAACGACCAGATGATGGGGCAGTACTTAGTTGCCCGTAAGGCCAGACGCTGGTACTGTATAAAAAAAGTGTCTGTATACTTATTCCAATTGGCTCTGTTCAACGCTTATGTGCTACACAAAGCGTCTTGATGAACTAGATCCTTCCTAAAATTCCAAGAAGAAGTCATCGCAGCCCTTCTGTATCCACAGGTGCTGTGGCCCAAATTCACAACACAGATGCAGTGAGCCGGCTGCATGAGAGGCATTTTCCGGATGGCTTTCCTGGTACCCCTAACCGACGAGCACACCAAAAAGATGCCGTGTCTGTAGCAACCGCGGATACAGGCGTGACACCTGCTATTTTTGTCCCTCCTGTCCTAGGCGAACCTGGTCTCTGCATCGGAGACTGTTTCCGTCGCTAACACACTAGTGGAGTATTAGACTAGGGTACAGCACGGCACAGTCCTAGGGCACATATTCACACAGGGTCTCGAAAGGTGTTAGATGGCCATCGCATTTTGAGAGACCCTAAGCTGGAATGTTGAAAGGTATGATAAAAGTGTAAAAAAAAGATAAAATAAAACCCATAAAAAAATGAATAAAAATAAAATAAAAAAGACAAACATAGTTGTCGTTTTATTGTTCGTCTCTCTTTATTGTTCTGCTCTGTTTTACTGTATTCTATGCTATACTGTAATGTTTTATTGTCTGTGTGTTTTATTGTGTTTGCCTTGCGGGTATGTTCTACTGATTTACAGTACTGTTACTATGATTTATTGTTAACCTTTGCCACAGATTGCAATAAAATAAAGTTGTTTTATTGAGTTAATTGCTATAAGGGATATCTACATTCCCTGTGATAACAATAAACAAACATTTGGGCAATATAGTGTGTTTTTGTGCATTAAAATTCCAAAAAAATTGCATTTGGAAAATCGCTGCACAAATACTGTGTGAAAAAAAATGCAACATCCACCATTTTAATCTGTAGAGCCTCTGCTTTAAAAAAAAATATATAATGTTTGGGGGTTCAAAGTAATTTTCTAACCATTTTTTAAAATTTTTTCATGTAAACAAAAAGTGCCAGAAAGGGCTTTGTCTTCAAGTGCTTAGAAGAGTGGGTGATGTGTGGCATAAGTTTCTAATGTTGGGCATAAATTGCCAGGACAGTTCAAACCCCCCCCCCCCCCCCCCCACCATTTAGGAAAGTAGACACCCCAAGCTGTTTGCTGAGAGGCATGTTGAGTCCATGGAATATTTTATATTTTGCCACAAGTTTCAGGAAAATTACAAAAAAAGTTTTTTTCTTTTTACACAAAGTTGTCACTTAAATGATAAATTGCTCAAACATGCCATGGGTATATGTGAAATTACACCCCAAAATACATTCTGCTGCTTCTCCTGAGTACGGGGATACAACATGTGTGGGACTTTTTGGCAGTCTAGCTGCGTGCAGGACCCCGAAAACCAATGACCGCCTTCATGCTTTCTAAGGGCGTAAATTGTTGACTTCACTGCTCACTACCTATCACAATTTCGGAGGCCATGAAATGCCAAGATAGCACAAACCCCCCCCCCCAAATGACCCCTTTTCGGAAAGTAGACACCCCAAGGTATTTGCTAAGAGGCATGTGAGTATTTTGCAGGTCTCATTTGTTTTGGAAAATTAAGAAAGAAAAGGAAATTTTTTATTTTTTTATTTTTTCAATTGTCAAAACTTTGTGACAAAAAGCGAGATCTGCAAAATACTCAACATGCCTCTCAGCAAACAACTTGGGGTGTCCACTTTCCGAAAAGGGGTCATTTGTGGGGGTTTGGTGCTATCTTGGCATTTCATGGCCTCCGAAACTATGATAGGTAGTGAAGCCTGTGCACAAAAAAAGCCCACCTAGAAGAGAGAGACCATGATAAATGATTTTGGAACTGATGGCTTCAAAACTGTATGGCGTCGCAAAGATAAGGAGTACAAAGAAAAATGCATGGTGCTTACAGGGAAACATTGTGCTGGCAGTGTCCTTCTGTGGGGCTGCATGAGTGCTGCTGGTGTCGGGCATGCGGAATTTCATTAATGGTATTATGAATTCACAGATGTACTGCTCTATATGAAAAGAGAAGATGCTACCATCACTATTTGCCCTTGGTTGTCATGCACTTTTCCAACATTACAATTATCCAAAACACACATCTAAGGCCACTGTTGCACTTCTGAAGATGAACAGGGTGAAAGTGATTCAGAGGCCAAGTATGTCTCCTGATCTGAACCCAATGGAACACCTATGAGGAATTCTGAAGAGACAAGCATCACTCTCTATCCAGCATCCAGGCTCTAAAAGAGGTCGTTCTTGAAGAATGGAAAAAGATAGATTTTGCAATATGTCGTCAACTTGTTCATTCCATGCCTAGAAGACTTGGTACTGTCCTTACAAATCATGGAGATCATACAAAATACTAGATGTAGTAGTTTTTGTTGTGGGGTGTATTAGTTTTTGCATCAAATAATTTGAGTAAAACTGAAGATCTAAGTTATATTATTAACTTTTTTTTCATGTAATGAGCTAAACAAATGTTCTGTAAAACTCAGTTTTGTCAACATTTTTAAAATTGTTCTTGTGTTCATTGAGATATTGATTAAAATCTTATTTTTCAAAAGGGGGGTACTCATTTATGCTGAGCATTATATATATATATAAAATTTTATATATATATATATATATATATATATATATATATATATATATATATGTGTACTCTATATACATATTGTAGCAGAGAGCCCCAGAGAGAGCCGGGTTTATACGTCTCCCAGGCTCCTCTCATACACATTCAGGGATCTCTGATCTATGGTCTAGTTCGGATCTTGGTCCTCACCCCCAGGCCAATTTAATTTCACCTGAGACAGACAGCCAGTGCTCTTGGCCTGGGAACCTCAGACAACTTCTGTCTAGGAGAGCAAAAGGTTGATGAAAGCTATTACCGTATATAGTTGAGTATAGGCCGACCCAAATATAAGCAGAGGCACCTAATTTTACAAAAAAATGGAAAAACGTATTGACTCGTGTATAAGCCTAGGGTGGGAAATGCAGCAGCTACTGGTAAATTTCCAAAATAAAAATAGATACCAATAATGTTTTTGAATATTTATTTCAAAGAAAAACAGTAAACTAGCTCTGTAAGTGGAAAAGGGGGTCAATAAAAACAATATAGCATCAACAATAAATTTAAAAGTACAAAAACCTTAGCTCTAACAGCAACCAAGCTAAAACACAAGAGTTAAAATCTTTCAAAACTGGATTCCTCCTCATCATCTGTATGTCCAAACAGAGCTTAAGCATTAGCTGGTGTGAGGTTATCACAATAGACATTGTCATCATCACTGAGTTCGCAGTCATCATTATCACTGCTGTCGTTCTCATACAAAGCGCTGTCTTTACTGCCATCCATAGCATTACTAATGCCACATTTCTTGAAGGCGCATTGCACCTTGTCCTCTGGAATCTCTTCCCATGCATCACAAACCCACTTTGCTATCAATTCTATGTCGGGCTTCATTAGATTTCCACCTTTTGTCAGTCGGGCTTGACCAGATGACATCCATTCATACCACATCTTTCACACACGGTCTTTAAAAGGTTTATTTAAACACACATCTAGGGGCTGCAATACAGATGTAAGCCCACCTGGAATAACGGCCAAAGTAACTTGAGAAGACTTTGCCAATTTTTTTATGTCATCAGATGTGTGGGCTCTGAACATATCTCAAACTAGCAATAATGTTTTTTTTCTTTAAGGCTGCTCCTGGTCGTCCGTTCCAAATTTCTTCCAGCCATTTTTTTGTTCCGTCTTCATCCATCCAGCCTTTAATATGTGCGCGCACTGTAATTCGTGGTGGGAATTTGACCTTTTTAGGCAAGGTCTTTCTTTTAAAAATAATGACAGGACACAGCTTTATTCCATTAGCCAAACATGACAGAACGACTGTGAAATGTTTTTTTTTCATTTCCTGTGGTTCTGAGAAAAATAGTTTTGTCTCCCAAACTTGCCACAGTTCTGTTGCTTGGAAGATCAAAGGTCATAGGTGTTTCATCCATATTTCCAATATCTCCCAGGTCATAGTTATGGATCCTTCTTTGTTTTATGATGAATGAATGGAATGACATCACTTTTTTATCAAGGTCTTTTGGCAACTTCTGTGAAATCTTTGTTCTTTGCTGCAAAGAAAGGGAAAATCTATTCATGAAGCGGGTACACCATCCTGCTGACGCAACAAAATTTTCAATGCCTGGTGCTTTAAATTTGTCATCTTTAGCCATTTGAAGGGCACGTAAGCGAGTTCCTATGCGTGTTACGCAGTAACCATTTTGACGACACTCCATAACCCATTTATGCAATTCAGTCTCTAGATCCTCAAATGAAGTTGTTAAACCACGTCAATCTTTTTTTGTCTTTGGAATCTTTTCCAAGTCAGCTTTCATTTTCTGCCACTCCCTCACTTGTTTTTCATCAACACAAAATTCCCTACTTGCAATACTATTATTGCTTTCTTCTGCTCTTGACACAACCTTAAGTTTGAAACCAGCTTCGTATGAGCTGCGTTTTTCTTTTGGTCCAGGATTACTGGTAGAAGTATTGGGATCCATTTCTAACAGGATAAAAAAAACTTGTTTAGTTTGAGGCCTAATGCAGGCTGATGATATTACAGAATGTGATGACATGACTGTTTGTATAGAGCAGCCTGTGTTAGGGCTCATAATATACATTCTACCAGTGCCCATGAAATGCAGCCTGCCAGTGTCCATTATATACAGCCTGCCAGTGTCCATTATATACAGCCTGCCAGTGTCCATTATATACAGCCTGCCAGTGTCCATTATATACCGCCTGACAGTGTCCATTATATACAGCCTGCCAATGCCCATTATATACAGCCTGCCAGTGTCCATTATATACAGCCTGCCAACGCCCATCATATACAGCCTGCCAATGACCATTATATACAGCCTGCCAGTGTCCCTTATATACAGCCTGCCAGTGTCCATTATATACAGCCTGCCAGTGTCCATTATATACAACCTGCCAGTGTCCATTATATACGGCCTGCCAGTGTCCATGATATACAGCCTGCCAGTGTTCATTATATATAGCCTATCAGTGTCCATTATACCGGTACCGTATATAGCCTGCCAATGCCCATTATATATACAGTAGCCGTTATAAATGTCAAACAGTTTGTCTCAACCATCTACGGTAAATACCACTTGGAAAGTTACAACAGCAGGATCACTTGGTGAAAAAAAAGGGGGAAATAAAACTAAAGAAGGAAAACAAATTCATTGGTAAGCTGTACTATAACAAATTTTAGTTTTTGGGTTAAACACCGCTTTAAGTAAAAGCTTAAGTCAGATCGCCATGATTGTCAGATTCCCGTGCAGCCGCGGTAATGATGTCCTGCCTCTTTTGACACACGGCAGAATGATTCCTAGCATTGGATCACTGTGCCGTTTATCACAAGAGGAGGCGGGATATAATCAAACAAGGGAGATTCTACTGACCCCTGAAATCATGACACTGTAGGATATGTGGCCTGTATACAAATGCAGCTTGGTCCAAAGTAAGGAAGTCCCAGTTACCTATAGTAAATTACCCAGAGATTTAGTATAAAATAAATAAAATATTTTTTGCTTTACTTGCATGGACAAACCTCATATTTTTCCTTGTAAATACCTTGTAAAGAATTATTATTTTTTCTTACCAGGAACTGTGTACTGTATCACGATCGATGTCCCGCTGTGTCAGATGGCCGTGCAGCAGCGGTAGCGATGTCCCGCCTCCTATGACACACAGCACAGTGATTCCTAGCATTGGATCACTGTGCCGTCTGTCACAAGAGGAAGCGGGACATCGTTATGTGGCTGGCTGCGTGGCGATCTGAAACAGCATGGGAGGGAGGGGCGCCGGGCCGATTCACGAGCGTCACCCAGCGGCACGGCCCCGCTCCTTTTTCTCCTCCATTTCGGACATTTTTAACTTACTCGAGTATAAGCCGAGGCGGGTTTTTTCAGCCAAAAAAAAGGGGCTGAAAAACTTGGCTTATACTCGAGTATATACGGTAAGCTGTGTATGTGGAAGCTGACAAGCTGTAGTTAGGGGGACCTGGTAGTTAGGAGGACCTGTAAATTTGTATAGTTAGTGCTGAGACACGGCTAGGTTTTTGTTTGGCTATCTTTGTTCCAATTTATATACAGGTGCTGTACAGTGTTAAAAAAACAGACTTATGCCGCGTACACACGAGCGGACTTTTCGACCGGACAATTCGACCTTTTGTGGGCTTCATCTGACCTGCAGCGGACTTTTTCGGTCGAAAATCTGACGGACTTTAGATGTGGAACATGTTTCAAATCTTTCCGATGGACTCGAGTCCGGTCGAAAAGTCCGCTCGTCGGTATGCTAGTTCGACGGACAAAAACCAACGCTAGGGCAGGTATTGGCTACTGGCTATCAACTTCCTTATTTTAGTCCGGTCGTACGTCATCACGTACAAATCCGTCGGACTTTGGTGTGATCGTGTGTAGGCAAGTCCGTTTGTTCAGAAAGTCCGCCGGAAGTCCGACGGATAGACCGTCGTACCAGTCTGGTCGAAAAGTCCGCTCGTGTGTACGCGGCATTATAACTATCACAAATAAACACCTCAATGTTTGTCACTACCTCACTGGATTTGGTATCTGTGCCTGAAAGACTGCTTATCCCAGGGAGCTTTGTACCTGCTACCTGTCCCTCAGGTTACTATATATATATATATATATATATATATATATATATATATATATATATAATTTGCCTTGCATTTCTATTTTAAACTGAATAGGTTAATTTAGTGAAAAAAGGTGATGGTTCACATATAACTCTTTCCTGTAAAGGCTGTAATTTCAGGGAAGCAGCATTAAGACAGCAGGAGCCAGCAGCATTGAAATTTGCAAACTACAAGTTGCTGGGGTAAGAATTTTAACAAATAGCCTACTGGGAAATATTTATTTTAATGTGCTCAGTGTGTTAAGCTAACAAAACAACTTTAACCATTTCAGTTTCTTCCCCTTCCTGCCCATGCCAATTTTCAGATTTCAGCACTTTGAATGCAAGTTACCCAGTCATACAACACTGTATCCAAATTATTTTTTTATGATTTTTTGAGACAGATAGAGCTTTCTCTTGGGGGTATTTAATCACCAATGAGGCTTTTATTTTTTGTTGCATAAACGAACAAATGCCGACAATTGTGAAAAAACATAACATTTTGCAAATCATCTTTATTCACAAATTTAAGCCAAAATGTGTTCTGCTACATTTCTTCGGTAAAAATAACCCAGTATATTACTGTATTTTTTTCTGTAGGAAAGTTATAGCATCTACAAACTATAGTACTGTATATGTATTTGAAAATTGATCAATGGAGGGGGGTGTATTGTAGTGGATGATTGTTTTGTGAGGCTTTGTCTATGAATATATGTCTGTATGTTTGGAGGGGTTTGTGTGATGTTGTTCCTCTGTTGATATGACTGGGTATGGATGTTGGTTTGTTGACTGGGTACATTCATGCAGCACATTATTATCTTGTGCTGGTTTGGCTATATGATATTTTGTGTTTATACCATAGCATTTTAGGCATATAAACTGCTTCTGCTTGAATCCACCTGTGTGCGAGCCAGTGTCTGCCAGACCTGGTCCTGGGTACTGACGCCATGGACTACTTGGCCAGCTTGCAGTCTCGGTCCCTTGCATCCATTGAAACATACACAGTTATATTTTGATGAAGTTGGTGAGCACTTTCTAATGGTCTATTCTTTGTGTGTATTATTGATCTCTTTGATGAAGTTGAATATATGTATAAATTGTTGTGATTGTAATGATATATTTCTCTTAATCTAACAATGACTAGATATATACTGAGTTTCCCTGAAGAAGCGGAGACACTACTCTGCGAAACGCGTTGGACTACGCTGTATTAGTGAACTCAATTTATAATCTTGCTGGAAACAAGTATCAATATCAACTCTACCTTTGTACTATAGTTTACACTCTGTGATATGATTTTATCTTTCTATATGTAATTTTAACCATGTTTGTATAATAATAAAGTTTATAATTACACTTGTGTGCTCACCTCAGTGACAGCCTCATAGCCTTGAAAGTCCAGGAGTGTGCCGGTTCACACTGATGCGAGTTCATAACGAATGCGATGCGTCAAAAGCACTTTAAATTCGCATGTCATCCCTGAAGTAATTGTTTTCAATGACGGTCGTTCACATACATGCGTTGCGATTCCTCTACGAATGCGATAAAAAAAAAAGTTTTGTGCGAGTTTACTGCGTAGCGTTGCGAATTTAGTCTCTATAGACATCAATGTAAATCGTTCTGGAATCGCATTTGATGGTTCACATATGTGCGAATTCGTAACCTCCAGCTCCTCCTCCCAGTACTGCCCCCTCACCTCTCCCAGTACCGCCCCCTCACTTCCTGTTTCCTGTCTCATGTCCATATGCAAACAGATAAGATGGCCCCCCGGCATCGGAACTCCATCGACAATGAGGAGCTCATCAGGCTTGTTCGTGACAGGCCATATATATGGGACAGCCGTATACCCGAATATAAAAATAATGCCCAGAAGGGCAGAGGCTGAGAAGAAATATGTAAAACTTTATATTCAGACTGGGAAGACTTCACTCCACAAGTTCGCAAACATAAACGTAAGTACCTATTTATTCACCCCACTGACCACCAATGTAAGGGCATCTATCCCACTGACCACCAATGTAAGGGCATGCATCCCACTGACCACCAATGTAAGGGCATGTATCCTGCTGACCACCAATGTAAGGGCATGTATCCCACTGACCACCAATGTAAGGGCATCCATCCCACAGACCACCAATGTAAGGGCATGTATCCCACTGACCACCAATGTAAGGGCATGCATCCCACTGACCACCAGTGTAAGGGCATGTATCCCACTGACCACCAATGTAAGGGCATGTATCCCACTGACCACCAATGTAAGGGCATCCATCCCACAGACCACCAATGTAAGAGCATGTATCCCACTGACAACCAATGTAAGGGCATCCATCCCACAGACCACCAATGTAAGGGCATGTATCCCACTGACCACCAATGTAAGGGCATGCATCCCACTGACCACCAATGTAAGGGCATGTATCCCACTGACCACCAATGTAAGGGCATGTATCCCACAGATCACCAATGTAAGGGCATCCATCCCACAGACCACCAATGTAAGGGCATGTATCCCACTGACCACCAATGTAAGGGCATGTATCCCACTGACCACCAATATAAGGGCATGTATCCCACTGACCACCAATGTAAGGGCATCTATCCCACTGACCACCAATGTAAGGGCATGTATCCCACTGACCACCAATGTAAGGGCATCCATCCCACAGACCACAAATCCCACTGACCAGCTGTGTAATGAGCATTGTTCCCACTCACCACCAATAAATTGTTTATGTTTTATTGGATTATAGAAGCACTCATACGTACTAGGTGGCGAAGCCTGAAGGATACACTTCAAAGACACCAGAGACTGGAGCGTGAAGCACGAAGTGGGTCTGGTGCCGCCCCAAAGCGTCCCTATTCTTTTGCTAGATACCTGGACTTTCTCAAGCCAGTGCTAGAATTAAGGAAGTAAGTTTACATACAAGAATACCTCTCTCTACCATCCCTCTCTAATTTACCTAACCTACCCCTAACCTTCACTTCGACCGCTATCATCTTTAGTTAGAATTTCAAGTATCAACTTTTGTATTTCAGCACAGAAGCAAGTTGGGAAGAGGAGGAGGAAGAGGGAGAGGAGCATGCTGCTATTGTTGACGTAGATGAGGGAGTTTCATTCGCTTGCCAAAACATAGAGGAATCATCATCTATTGAGGTAGAGGGTGACGCAATCGATGTACATGAATCATCGACCCAGGAGCAAAATAATGAGTCTACGGACATTTCTACACCTTCCAACAGATGGAAAAAGCTAACATCTACCTCACGCAGGAAGCGAAGCAGCAGGGCAGCAGAACAGGTGGAAGAACAAGATCAGACAAATCAATTACTCAATATTGTGTCAGGGATCACTGAACAAATGAATGTTCAGAGATGCCCTCATACAATGTTTGCCCTAGGTTTGGTGCCTCTGCTCAAAGAGGTATTGCCAGAAAAGTACTTCAACATGAGGATTGCAGTGCAACATTGCATACATTCTTTCACTATTCCAAGCCATGTTTCAGAGCCAACGCAAGAGAGTACTAGTACTCAAATAATTACACCCTTTTCTGCTGCTCAAAATCCTGCACCAAACCCTTATCCTTCCAGTTTTTCTGACCACCGAAGCATATATGAGACCCCCAGATCAAAAATCCCATATCCGATTCCTCCACCAATTGCTTCCTTAATCATCCCTCCAACTAGTACCCCTGGTATAACAAGGGCAATGGAATTGAGACCACGCGAATCAATTCCTCACCATTTACCACAACAAAGCAGAGTGCCACAGCTCTACAATCAAATGCCATCCATGCCAAACCGCTATACACCTGTGTCAAGACCTATGGAACAGCCCAAACAAATCAATCCTAGTCCTTATCCCTATAGAAATCAATCACTCGAAGATAATTCAATCGAGCCTCCCACAAATGCACAATATAGGCCCCCGAGTGAACCACTGGATAGAGTGATATCCCTGCCTGTGCCTTTGAGGCAAGCAACGCCTGAGCAACAAAGTGTTACAAAATATTTGAATTTATAGATTCAAATATGTTGTAACACTCTGCCTGCAGCCTACCTGTTGAATGGCACTGCCACTTTCATGTTGTTAATCCATATTGGATTTGTTTAGGTTATGTTTTCTATTTTTTAGAGGATTTGCATCCCACCTGACCACCAATGTCAGGACTTGTACCTATGACCAATATATAAAGGCATGCATCCTACTGACCAGCAATCCTAACAACCACCAATGTAAGGGTCTTTATTGGTGGTCATACAAGCCCTGACATTGGTGGTCTGTGGGATTGCCTGTCCACAAATGCCAGGGCTTGTATCCCACCTCTGACCAAAATGTCAAGGTCTGTGATGCGGTTATGCTATATGGGCCCGCCACGAGTGAACCACCAGATACAGTGATATCCCTGTTTGTACCTTTGAAGCTAGTAACACCTGAGAAACAGAACTATTATTTTAAATTGATAGATGCCTACCTGTTAAACGGCACAGCCTCTTTCATGTTGTTAACCCTATTGCATTTGTTTGCGTTATGTAAAAGTTTTTTGCTCCTACCAACTTTTTAGGTCAGCGTGGATTATGCAGTGGGATACATGTACAAATGTAGGATGAAAAGAGAGAGTGAGGTGGAGGTTTAGGTGAGAGGGTCAGAGGAAGTGAGAGGCTCAGAGGAAGTGAGAGGCTCAGAGGAAGTGAGAGGGTCATACTTGAAAGAAGAGATCAAGTGAGGGGGAGAAAGAATGAAGGGTGAGAGAAAGGGAAGTAGGAGACAGAGTATTATCTCTTGGTTATGTGGTTCTTTACAATGTTTGAAGTTTGAAGTATGATTATTTCCAAAAAATGTTTTAAAAAGTATGTAATTACATGAAGATTACAAATTAAACAAATAAAAAAAATTTTTGGGAAGAGGACAATGGTGTGATATCTGTCTGCATTGCTTCTATTGCTTACTATGGCGCAAATCACCCATCTCATGTACCATGACCGTTACAGATTACCTCCTGGAACCTATAAACCCAATTGTAAGTATATTGCTTATCACTGTGTATTTGTCTATTGAAGCACTGATTGGAGACGTCAGGTTAGGCTACATTGTACGGTTAGGGTTACGGAAAGGGTTAAGGTTATCTGTAGTGAGGAGATGGTATGTGAAGATCGATATGTACACAACACACTCTGTAAAATAATGACACATGAACAGTATCCTCCAATTCAATTTTTTTTTTTTAACTGGGAAAATTGACACCATGCTTACTGTTTCAGGTTTTTGATCTACGTAATGGCGTAGTGTATGCAACACCTACGTCATATACGTGAGGCCAAGAGTGGCTCAGCTGCCATGAAAAAAAAAAAACATACGCATTTGATGACTATCTGCCTTTTTATGAAATATGTTACCTTAAGGTGACAAGTAATCGCTCAGCTGGCTCCACACTCTTTCTATTTATTCATCCCACTGACCACCAATGTAAGGGCATGCATCCCACTGACCACCAATCCCACTGACCACCAACCCCACTGTCCACCAATCCCACTGTCCACCAATCCCACTGACCACCAACCCCAGAGAGTCAGAGGGAGCTGGATTGTTTCCAAAATATTTCATGCCAAGTATGTAATCCAAAAAATTTACATATCAAGTTTTTTAAAATAAAAAAATAAATACTTTTTTTTGGAAAACAATTTTGTTGTCATATCTGTCTGCATTCTTAACATTCCTTACTATAGCTTACTATGGTGCATAGCATAAAATTTCACACACAAAGGATATCTATAAATTTTACCTTAATGTAACAAGCAACCTTTCCGCTGGCTCTACACTATTCTGAAAGGTGGTGTTCTGATACTCCAAACGTGTACCAAGCAGCCGAAGCAATTCATCGAAACTAAGGAATAAAACCACAAATTCAATGTAAGTGACAGGCTAAAGCCCATACACAAAATAAAATGGTAATAGGAAACAGTTCTAGTAAAAGGAGAAAAGCGATCAAAAGTGTGATTGGTGGTCAGTGGGATTGGATTGGTGGTCAGTGGGGTTGGTGGTCAGTGACGTTGGTGGTCAGTGACGTTGGTGGACAGTGGGGTTGGTGGTCAGTGGGATTGGTGGTCAGTGGGATTGGTGGTCAGTGGCGTTGGTGGACAGTGGCATTGGTGGACAGTGGGATTGGTGGTCAGTGGGATTGGTGGTCAGTGGCATTGGTGGACAGTGGCGTTGGTGGACAGTGGGGTTGGTGGTCAGTGGGATTGGTGGTCAGTGGATTGGTGGTCAGTGGTGTTGGTGGACAGTGGCATTGGTGGACAGTGGGTTTGGTGGTCAGTGGGATTGGTGGTCAGTGACATTGGTGGACAGTGGCGTTGGTGGACAGTGGGGTTGGTGGTCAGTGGGATTGGTGGTCAGTAGGATGCATGTCAGTTATAGATAGTAAGAAGGAGAGAGGAGGAGAAGGAAGAGGGGTACAGGTACTAACCTATTTACTGACATCCGGGAATAGTTGAAGAACTTCTCCTCATGCTGCCTGAGATCATTGTAGAGGATCCTGAACTGGCCTCTCTCTTCCCTATTTTGAATAATTGGATGGACCCAATATCTTCTTGTACTCATCAGTCTCTTCCTCATCCTCCTCCTCCTCTTCCTCCTGGCTTTGTCCATCAGGACTGCAGCAGTAGCAGTAACAACTGCTGCTATGATCAACGGCATTTGATGAAACATAATGATCAAAAATCAAAATCCTCACTGACTACTCACAGACAAACCACACTCCTCAACGACAATACTCTCCCACAAAGAAAATCAAGGAAGAGCACAGGAAGTTAACACCCATTTTTTTCTTGCCTTTTTGATTGGCCTGAGCACAAATCGCATCTGTGCCTAATTTACATGAAAAGCGCATACAATTCGCATACAATTCGCATTGAATTCACAATACAATCATGCTGGTAATAAACACGCAATGAAAAAATTTGCATCTAAATCGCATCGCACAAGTGTGAACTGGCACTTAATCTCCTCTTTATGTTTTCTCGTACTGATGGCCTGTCTCATTTCTTGAGGCCCTAAAATGCCAGGACAGTAAAAATACCCCCCAAATGACCCCTTTTTGTAAAGTAATCAGTGCAATGTATTTAGTAAGAGGCATGGTGAGTTTTTAAAGTTGTAATTTTTGTAAATTTTTTTTAGAAAAATAAAGAAATTACATAAAGTTTGAATTTTTTGCATGTTTTTACAAACTGTGATGCTCTGGGAAAGTGATCAGGAATTTTTTATGCTATGATTGCTTATTACAGTGATGATCAATGTGCCATTGTGTACTATCATGTGCCATTGTGTTCTATCATGTGCCATTGTGTTCTAATATCACATAGTACAGGTCTCCTTTGATTGGCACCTGTACATGTGACCAATCGGCGACCACAATAGTACACACATATAAATGAAAGCCATTGTTGACAACTGACATGTGATTAGTCATAACGATCACATGGTTCCAGGGCTGCACACACTGGCCAGGTACAATGAACTGTTTTCCGTTGTGTCCGGAGGGCACAGCAAGTCACAGTACGCACCTTGTGAGTGCCCCTTGAGAGTGCACGAGGGGGGGCGTCAGTTTACATCCTCCTGGAATAACAGTGTTCCAATGGTTAAGTTGGCCATACAGCACTAGAATTTAATTCAAACATCTGCATAAAAATTTACACAAATGTTTGTTACAACATTTGATAGTACCATTATGTACTTGAAAAATGTTGTATAAATTCTGAAAAATGTAGTTTGATTTTCATGCCAATGTTTCAAATTCAATTATTTATTTTGGGATGCATCATGCACATAAGCATTACAATAATTATTGATTTTAACTAAATGAAAACCACATTGCAAGTTAGAATTTTGTTAGTTTGAGAAAAAATTTCCATCCTGCTCCTTCAATTTACCTCATCACTACAGTTGAAAGCCTTCAACGATTTTACCAGATCAACATAGAAAATTGAACAAACATTCCAAAAATACATTTTGTGAATGAACGTCTACTGGTGTATGACCAGCTTAGTTCCTCATTTACACTTGCATTGCTCTCTGAAGAGTGATCCACATGTATGCAGGTAGAGTTTAACGCTGCCCCGGCTGGGAAGGTTAGTGTTAATTGTGTTTCCTGAGTCTTTTCTCTCTCTCCTGGGTCTGACCCACTGATTGTGTTTTATAAAAAAGACAGTGATTGGTACCCAAGGGGCTTGGGGACTCAAGTGCACACAAGAGGCTGTTGGTACACTTGCCGCACTCAGTTTTTTCGGCTTGCTGAATATACTGAGTCCAGAATGACAATAAAGGAACATCTCCTTTCAGGACTCTGCTGCTGCCCAAAGGAGCTGCTGGGACTTGCAGCCTGCCTTGATGATGCCAATCCTGGATACTGCCACCATAGACTCTGCCAAAGATGGACTTTTTCCTGTGCAGGTATGCTAGGGCAGCCACAGGCCTGAGTTAGGTACTAGGGATGTTAGGAAAAGACTGCACTTTATGTTGAACTGACATGTTAACTTAGTATCCAGTAAAGACTTTAAAACTTTGCTTTTGCCTAGTCTGAAGTTACTAAAGGGGTGTATTGCAAGTAACTGGCACATGTAGTCTACAGCTCGGGTCACTAGGCACATTGGGATATGAAGATAACGATACAAGAGTTAATACAGTGTGAAGATTCAGTGGTTACCAAGGGTAAACAAAGGTTTCTCTAGCAGCCTGTTATAAGCATGTACACGTGCCAGGTGGGATAGCTTCTTGCAAGAGGAATCGTTGTTGGCACTCTTTCTGTGATCAGGACCATCTGCCACAGTAATGGGAGCAGATCCGAACTGCAGAGGTCCCCAACCTGTACACAGGTATGGAAGAGAGAAGAGTTAAGTGAAATGCAAGCATGGAGTCAGAGCCAGGTTCTCGGTGGGGCTCCATACCGTTACTGGGAGTCGGGTAGCGTTGATACACTGTATAGATGTAAAAGGAGAAAACAGGACGCCAAGTCAGTGTGAATGAAAACAACAACACTTTATTCCAATATCTACTTACATCTAAAAAGCTTGCAGACTGCATGTAGAGGTGCAGTGGTATCATGCGTGGGAATCCAAGACGGTAGACAGGGTAGACTGGAGGGCTGCTAGCAATGTCTGGACCCGCTGGAGATGACAACTGGGACTAATGGCATAAGCAAACTCCAAGACTCCCACGCCAAGTGACCAGCGGAAAACAGCCAGATGGAGAGACAGCCATTCACACAAGCCCAGACCCACCGTATAAGAGTGCAGGAGAACGGCGGCGTCACAGGCTCCCACGCACCACTACGAGCTGCAGCAAGACAGGGCACACAAGCTGGGCTCTGCCTTCCTGTGGTCTCACCCATTGATGGACTACATGGACTTGATTCACTATTATAATTTATTTTCTGTTCTTATTAGTCTGCATAGTTTTATCTTAATTATTATTTCTATCTTATTACATATAGATCTCATCCAATGTCAGTGAGCGCTGACTCACTTACTTTCAGTTGGTGATTTTTTTGCACGCTCTACAGATGGAGAGGGCATTGGCTCTGCATGTCCCTCCTAAATTGTGACTACAAGTGACTGTAGTGGTGTATATTGCATCAAGAGAGTTTATTAGAGTTCAGTTGTCTGTTCAAGGTACCAGGTTTGTAATACAGTGACCCTATTCAAAGTGCTACACATAGCCCAGAAGAGCCCACCTCGGGGTAGGATTCCTGTGTGACCCACACGCAGTGTGGGCCCATTCAATTGAGTGGGTTTGTAGAAGGAGGGCAAGTGTGAAAAAAAAAAAACAGGGGGGTATAAGAAGATAGAAGTATCATGAGTATATGGTGTTGGGAGATCATAAAATCAGTATTTAGGATGTGAAGACCCTTTTGATAACAAGGTTCACTCAATATTATTAGCTTTGAATTCAAACCTTTTTTAATAACCATTAAAAATCATCAATGCTGTTCCCTCCTGTTCTAGGGCATTCCAAACTCTGACCTCCTAATACCATAAAGAACCCCTTTACATACTGTTAGTAAAATTTCCTTCCCCCTTGTCTTTTGTATATTCACTAGGATTAAAAAGGATTAAAAGAGAGGAATTTATATGACTTCCCTCTGTTCATTTTTCCCTTTTTATATCCAAATGTTTTATGTCCTTTTACTGCTGCCATTTGACATAGAGTGGTACTGCTTTGCCCGCTATTAATAGGTATTTTTAAGCCCTTCTCCATTACTGTTAATGACTTAATCCATTATTTTTAGCAGTTTGTTTCGATTTCACCTGTGTTGTTGCTAAGGTCAAATCCACTATTTTTAATTGTAGACAAACATTTTAATGATTTCCTGTTATTATGGCTGCTACTAATTTGGATTTATGGAAAGGCTTCGGAGTTTGGGGTACTGAAAAGCACATTTTTTTCTGCCTGTTGTTTTGAGATCCTATAGCATTTGCAGTATATAATTTCAGCTATTTTATTATATAAAATAACTGTGACGGCTTCCAGTGACGGCTTCCAGCACGTCACTGGAAGCCGCGCGCTCCTTGACTTGAGTGTCAGCACGGAACAAACAGCTGACGCCTTGTTTCTTCCTTTCCAGATCTACGTCGAAACATATGGAGGCAACGAACACTCTTTGAGGGGTTTCCCTCTCCGGTCGAATATCCCGGTCGAATATCCCGGTCGAATATCCCGGTTGAATATTGTTGTTGGCTAATGTGGAGCAGGGGCTCTTAGCCATTATCTATCCATCCATTCAGGGGTAGAGTCACGCTGCAGGAGGACGGTGGACCCTACACAGTTGGTGAGAGTATCTGCATCCTAATTAGAAGCTACTATATGGATGCCTGCTCAACTCATTACATCACTCCCCCTACTGACATCTATTTGAATATTTCATTGCTATGCTTGCCTCTGCTTCTCCTATCCGCTGTTTATAAACATCTGTAGTCAAGCTGTTTGTTACATCTGCTACATTGCCTGATTACCCATTTATGCTGACGGTCTGTGTTCTGACTCTAGATAGACCTCGCTGTATGGTTACGTCCATGTAAACAGGACCAGTACACTTAAGTCACCCACCTGTTAACCCTAACCTATATGGCTTATATTTAAAGGACTTAATCACTTGGAGCTCATGTACTGTGAACTGTACTGACTAGGAATCTCCATGTCTATTTTTCAATTTCCAATAGCCTATTTTTTCTAACTAGTGAATGCTAGTGGTTATGTTGGTGTCTGGTGTGCATGTGTGGGATGTGCAGCCGCGGCTTCCTACGTTTTTAACAATTTGATAACGTTGTCCAATTTTTTAAATACGGTAGTCTATGTCAGTCATTTATCTGTGCTTCATTTTTGTTAATTTAGTTTGTTGTGGTATTTTATGAAATAATAAAGCTAGTTTCGTAGTAACCAAAAGTGTTCTGTTTTGGCCCTCTTAAGAGAACTTTATTCTCTTATGCCACGTACACACGAGCGGACTTTACGGTAGACTTTGCTCGGCGGACTTTACGCCGGACTTTACGACGGACTTTGTGAATGAACGGACTTGCCTACACACAATCCACCAAAGTCCGTCGAATTCGTACGTGATGATGTACGACCGGACTAAAACAAGGAAGTTCATAGCCAGTAGCCAATAGCTGCCCTAGCGTGGCTTTTTGTCCATCGAACTAGCATACAGACGAGCGGAGTTTTCAACCGGACTCGAGTTCGACGGATAGATTTAAAACATGTTTCAAATCTAAGTCCGTCCAACTTTTGAGCAAACAAAGTCCGCTGGAGCCCACACACGATCGAATTGTCCGACGAAATCCCGTCCGCCGGGCAAAGTCTGCCGTAAAGTCCGCTCGTGTGTACGCGGCATTAGTCTTTTTTTGTATGACTTTTAATTTTTGCAGCGGTGGGCGGACATCCGCTTTTAAGCACACAGCCTACATAAAGGAGTGGCTATGGGACAACACTTTGAATGTTCTTGAGTGGCCCAGCCAGAGCCCAGACTTGAACCCGATTGAACACCTCTGGAGAGATCTGAAAATAAAAATGGCTGTGCACCAACGCTCCCCATCCAACCTGATGGAGCTTGAGAGGTCCTGGAAAGAAGAATGGGAGAAACTGCCCAAAACTAGGTGTGTCAAGCTTGTAGCATCATACTCAAAAAGACTTGAGGCTGTAATTGGTGCCAAAGGTGGTTCGACAAAGTATTGAGCAAAGACTGTGATTACTTATGTACATGTGATTTTTTTTGTTTTTTATTTTTAAAAAATTTGCAAAGATTTCAAACAAATTTCTTTCACGTTGTCATTATGGGGGATTGTTTGTAGAATTTTGAGGAGAATAATGAATTTACTCCAATTTGGAATAAGGCTGTAACATAACAAAATGTGGAAAAGTTAAGGGCTGTGAATACTTTCTGGATGCACTGTATTTTTTCAATGATTGGGTGTCTATAAGCCGGGGGCTAGCCTGTATTTTTGGGAGGAGGCTGAGAGGGCTACTTAAGCCTCCTCCTCTATCAGGCCAGGGCTCGTTGGCGTTTCTGGGTTCCAGGATTTCTGTCATGGCATTTTTTCTTTATTCGGTCATGGCGTTTTCTGTCATAGTGTTCTGCCCCAGCATTTCTGGCTCAGCGTTCAGGCTTTATTTTTTCTGTCTCTGCATTTCCGTCATAGCGTTTCTGCCCCAGGATTCTGTCTTTGCATTTCTGCCATCAGTATTTCAGTCTCAGCGTTTCTGTCATTGCATTTCGGTCATGGCATTTTTACCTCAGCGTTTCTGCCCCAGGATTTCTGTTATCGCGTTTCTGCCTCTGCGTTCTGTCTGAGCGTTTTCTACCCCAGCATTTTCTGTCATGGCATTTCTGCCTCAGAGTTTCTGTCATTACATTTCTGCCCCAGGGTTTCTGTCATTACATTTCTGCCCCAGGGTTTCTGCCATTACATTTCTGCCCCAGGGTTTCTGTCATTACATTTCTGCCCCAGGGTTTCTGTCATTACATTTCTGCCCCAGGGTTTCTGTCATTACATTTCTGCCCCAGGGTTTCTGTCATTACATTTCTGCCACAGGTTTTTTCTGTCATTACATTTCTGCCCCAGGTTTTTCATGTCATTACATTTCTGCCCCAGGTTTTTCTGTCATCACGTTTCTGTCTCAGCATTTAGTTCAGCATTTCTGTCATAGCGTTGTTGTCCTTGTGTTTCTGCCCCAACGTTTCTGCTTCAGTGTTCAGCCTCAGCATTTCTCTGAGGGGCATTGTTGTTCAGTCACGGCACATACTCCAGTAGGTGTTTCATCTTCGTTGTTTGTCACGTCTCATAGTTTTTTGTTCATGGTTGTACCTGCGTCAGGTAGCTAGGGCTCACATGTCAGGATCTGTCACGTCTACAGATCCATACGGGCTGAGGTTTCGTTTGTTAATGATTGTTGACCACAATCTTCTCGCTCGTATAACATACGTCATACGATGCACGTTCATTCACCACACCTGTACGATTACCCACCACGGTCTGTGGGTACACCAGCCCTGAGTTTTCAGTTAATTACCTGTCTCTGCGCAGCAGGTTACTCGGGCTCACTCTTTACTCACACGAGGGGGGGGGGTCCATCATCAGGTTCATTCATGCGCAGTGGTCTTGGCATTTCTTCTCATGTTCTCATACTTAGGTAGACACAGAGGGGCGTTGTTGTTCTCATATCTTGTCTGTTATTTCTCTTGTGCATGTTCTCAGGTTGGGCTGTATTGGCATTCGTCATCCCCTTGTTGGTGCTTAAGTGGTAGGTTTGGGCAAACTTCGTCATGATTCTGGATTCCACTCTCGGCTCAGATCTTGTCTAGGATGTGGCCTGGAAGACTGCTCAGGGACATCAGTCCAGTCATCTTTTCCGTTCCCCAGCCGGTTCCAGGTAGAGGGGTTTCAATCACTTTGGGTATGACTGTTGTCATGCCATGGGACTCATTTCCCTGTGGTGGAGTCTGGCCCTCCTTCCTCAGTTTAGGTTTCAGACTCGGTTGCCAGGTCACAGGCTGAAGCACGACCTGATCGCATCAGGTGGGACCAGTATTCTGTGTCTGGCATGGTTTCTCCATGTTGTCAATACTTATTGCCATAGTGCATGGGCCTCATCCACCTACTCCATCACATCCTTCAGGTATTTAGCATTTTGAACTCCTACCAGTTGTCCTTTGGCACTCACCCTCGCACTTCCCCATACCAGTATGGCCAGGCCAGGGCTTGGGAGTGGCTTCACTGAGCACTTCACTGGTGTCCGTTTTTGAAGTTTGGATCTTCTCGGCCATTCATTTTGCAGGGGCTCCTCGGGACAGCCATTGCTCCCCTTCCCCCACGCATCCTGTATGTAACTATGTAACTATGTAACTATGTATCCTCATTCACAAGCAGTTCATTCTCATGTCTGGGTCGTCTCGGACTTCGGGCTCTGTCCAATCGTTCACGTGATGTTTAGTTGGGTTCTGGGTAGCCTCGCAGGTTCTGTAGGGGGTTCTGTCTCATCACCAAGTCAGGAGTCAGGGGGGTTTCTCTGGTCATAGGGGACACTTTTCGGATATATACTGTTGCCATCCGGGCGCACGCTACTCCTCTTGATGGATTGTTACCTTCCCTTCTTCACCTAAATTTGTGTCTTTTTGCCCTCTTTTCAGGCATACTGACCAGTCAGGCCAAGGCACACCTCAGGCCTTGGTGCTTAGGAGTATCACTTTCTCACTCGAGGACTCTGACTACAAACGTTGTATATTTTATGCAAGGCGTATGGGGCTGAAAGACACATGATTAAAAAACTAAAAGAAGACCACATTGAAGCTGTTGCTTATAGCTACCAATCGGATCCTTGTTTAACTTTTTAAATTACTGCCTGGAGAAATGAACATGTAATGTGATTGGCTGCTATAGGGAGCTACACGGTTTTCTTCTCCAGGCTTCACAACATTTTATGGTTAAAGGTTGTACGTGCCAGTTCACACCAGAATTCAGAGCGGGAAACCTGTGCTCCGTGTACGCTTCCTACATCATGTTCAAAACACACTGCTCTTGCAATCTGCAGTGGGTGTCAGTGTTAATTTAATGACACTCAAAATGCAGCTCGCATACGCCGTGCGTTTGCCTGCACCAGACCGCATGGTAGTATCATGCTATCTGGTTGCTGTGCACTCTGTAATTTGTACACTACTTTTGGTGCGGTCCGGCACAATTTCAGCCCGTTCAAATGAATGAGCTGAAATTACACTGCACCTGAACTGCATGTGAATCGCACAGTAACGTACAGCGCATTTCTGTACGATTCATGGTGTGAACCATCCCTTATGAAGATAAAAACAGTAAAACAAGTAGTTAAAGTCCAATAGACCCCTGATGTCTCCATAGAGAGGACATGTCACCTACCTAAGACTATCACATAGGGGGCTTGTGAGCTTCCTTGTGATAAAGTAAAGAAAAATAAATAAAAAGTGTAAAAAAAAAAAAAAATTAATATAGTTAAATAAAATTAGTAAAAACAAATTAAAAATATACCAAAATTAAAATGTTTTTGCAAATGTCATGCAACATTAAAAATTGCAACTGCCTCCATTTTATCCTTCGGGGGGGGGGGGGGGGGTCTCTGCTTTAAGAAAATATACATTTTTTGGGGGGTTAAAAATAATTTTCTAGCAAACAATGCAGGTTTTAACATGGGCAAAACATTTAAAAATGTCCCTAATAGAGAAGTGGTTAAGTGAAAACAAGATTATGTGCATAGAAAGGGTTTCTGAGGATAACACCTAAGATGCCACTACAAGGCTAGAACACCATGGGTGATTGTTATTCTCAGAGGCTGAAAAAAAATCACAAATTGCTCTTTAGTGTTACAGTGGGGGATTGTTAAGCAGTTGTTAGGAGATTAGTCTCATGAGATTAATTTCTGTTTGAATAGATTTTAAGTAAATACAGCAGTACAATTACATTTACATTGCAAGTGGAGTACACCACAAGCAGAGCTGAAAAATCCACTCCTTGGTGAGTGCCAGTGGCGAGGAAGGTGGTTGACAACAATTTACAAACCCATAAATCATATCACATAGAAAAACTGGTGTGTAGTCCTCATAGGACTAAATAAATGGAGCTCAGGGAATGGGTTTGTTCAGGGTGGTGCGAGAATGAGGGATTGGGTTGAAAAAGCCTTCTAAGCCCAAAATGCATTGCAAATAGTTGTCAAGAGTCAGATGAACAACATACTGTATGGTCCTAACCGATCAGTGGGTGCCAGTGGACATCAATTGGCCGGGACCCGCTGATCGCCCTGTGATGTGTCTAATCGCAGCACACCTAGGTCGCCGTTGTACGTGATCTGGCACAGAAGACCTGCTCTGCCACCGTACATCTGTGATGTACAAGTGATGCGGTCGGCAAGCACTTAACACATCTAAGGGGCTGTCACAGACCGGTCTGTCATCAGGAGAGCCTGACTATGTCTGTCCTTTCCACCCTGGTCCACCATGCATAGAAGCCATACTACCAGTGGTGGCTGGTGCCCTATTTTTGGGGGATGTGGCAAACAAACTACCCGGAAACCCAACCCGCCTCCCCCTCTGTTTGGTTGGTCGGACGGTTATCGGGTGCCTATGTCAATATCCCTATCATACTCTCCATGTGGGTCGGTCGATGGGTGGTACTCACGCGGTCAGGCTCTTTCTTGTTGTGGCTAGCTGTGTTGGCGGCGATGCAGAGCAGAGAGATCGCACTGATGAGGACGGCCATCTCCTGGATCTCCCTGTACATCCTTCCCCGTGCCGGCCAATACAGTCGCTTCTCCTCTCAGCCAAGCGAGTCTCAGGACCCGCTTCCTGATTGGCTAGGAGGAGAAGCAGGAAAACAATAGTGAATATTAATTTGCTATTGTCCCACAACTGGGTGGGCTCAGGGAGCAGTGCTCTGCGCCCTGAGTCCACCCTTTTTTTTAAGCGAATTGGAGCCTCAGGCTCTAATCATGTGCTTAAAAAAAAAAAAACCATTGGAATCCATGCGTCCAGCGCCCTGGATGTAGATTAGGGTCCGGGTGCATGGATTAGGAAGGCGGCACCCCTGCGCCCCTTATGGAGCAGCAGCCACTGCTTACTACTGGAAAGCGTTCTATAAATAGAGGTCAGGTGGATGAATGATAGCTCTGCCCCCTCTCTTCATAGATCTTAGAGGGATCTTACAGGAATCAGCACAAGGGGACAAATCATAATGGCTGTCTTAAGAGAATTTAGAACCTCAATTAAACACATATTTTTTTTCCCCTCTTGCTGAAATGATGCATAAAATATATTTCAAGGGGAAAAAAAAAGTCCAATTTCTTGTGTAAGAGCATGCCGTGTTCCCTTGTAGTACCCAACATGGTCACAAGATGTCCCCATCCCTGCATGCTCTGCATTGAGAAAGTATAGACAGAAGGTTTGTAACAAGAAGTGTTAAATTCCTTGTTTGAATATAAAGAAAAGCTGTAGTAGGTGCATACTGACAGACTTGATTACAAAATTAACCACTTCAGCCCCAGAAGAATTGGCTGCTCAATGACCAGGCCATTTTTTGCGATACAGCACTGCATCGCTTTAGCTGACAATTGCGCGGTCGTGCAACGCTGTACCCAAACAAAATTGATGTCCTTATTTTCCCCCACAAATAGAGCTTTCTTTTGGTGGTATTTGATCATCTCTGCGGTTTTTATTTTTTGCGCTATAAACAAAAAAAAGCGACAATTTTGAAAAAAACACAATATTTTATATTTTTTGTAATAAATATCCCTTCTACGTATTCTTCTACATATATTTGGTAATAAAAATCGCAAAAAGTGTATATTGATTGGTTTGCGCAAAAGTTATAGCCTCTACAAAATGGAGAATAGATTTATGGCATTTTTATTATTATTATTTTTTTTACTAGTAATGGCGGCGATCTGTGATTTTTATCGAGATTGCGACATTATGGCGGACACATCGGACATTTTTGACACATTTTTGAGACGATAGACAATTACACAGCGATCAGTGCTATAAAAATGCACTGATTACTGTATAAATGTCACTGGAAGGGAAGGGGTTAACACTAGGGGGCGATCAACGGGTTAACTGTGTTCCCTATGTGTGTGTTCTAACTGTGGGGTATGGGACTGAGAGATCGTGGTTACCAGCTTGTAGGAACTCTCTCTTCTTCTCTCTCTCCTCACAGAACTGGGATGTGTGTGTTTACACACACATGTCCCTGTTCTTCCTCTCGTGCCTACGATCGCCCGCCCGTCACGAGCATTGGCACCCCTGCTGTGCAGCGGGCGTGCGCACCTCCGGCGGTGCCCCTCCAAAAAAGCAGTGCCCTCAGAACCCCATTTTGTAATCCCAGCGACCACAAATCCGAGCCCACCTCATTAAGATGCACCCCATCGCTGTGTAGATACCACAACCTGTCCACCTCCAGCTCCCTATGCCTAATCATCAAACCGCCGTTGCGCGCTAGGAACCTGCCAACTTCCTTATTGATCTTCACCCTGGCCTTGTTTAATTTTTCCTCTGACCTGGCAAAATGGCAAGACGTGAGGCCTACAATGTCGGACCACACCACTACCGTGTGAGAAAAAATCTAACTGCAGCCGCATGACATCAAACTTGATATCCCGAATGAGGTGTCGGCTGGAACGGACACCCAGATCATTGCTACCAGCTTGCAAGACCAGAACATCCGGGGGCCTATCCCATCGTGAAACCCTATGGATCTCCGGGACCACCCTGCTCCACAACATTCCTGGAACACCCATCCACCTGATGCTGGCCTCGGACCTAGGGAAACCCAGCTGATGGCCATTAGGTCTGACGTTAGCCCTCTTGGCCCCCCAATGAACGAAGGAGTGACCCAAAACCCACACGAGGCAAGCATGATCTGAAAAGAAATATATAAACACATAGCACAAAAAACTGTAACCAAAACACAGATTAACAATAAGACGTCCCAAAAAAACAAAACAAAAAAAAAACCCGGTTAGGCTTAAACCAAATGAGCATGGATATGAAGTCTAAACTGGTCCGATTCCCACCTGCCGATGCGTCTTACCACCGCGTCATCTAAACCCCATCGGGCGGCCTCGGTGGACGCCCTGATGCAGAATGAATGGGAAGAGTAACTGTGTGCCTCCAACCCCGCAGCCATTAAACAACGCCGAAGCACTGACCCGAACTGGAAAGTGGACAAGGCTAAGCCATCTAAATGAATTAGAAAAGAACCAGTCCCAACAGGGCGAAACTGTAAATACTCCACCACCGCCGAAACTGGGCAGATGGGAGAGCCATGAACCCTCAGCAATTGCAAATGCGCCCCTCTACCTGCTTGATCCATCTTATATCGGTGGATAAAAAGGAACCTGTCCAACTGGAAACGAGAGAGAGCTTCAGCCAATGCATTCTTCACCCCCGGAAGATGAACAGCGTAAAGAAACATATTTAGCTGAAGACAACATAAAACAAAATGTTGCAGAAGCCAGATTACAGGAGGGGAGGACCCTGACAGTGAGCTGATGACCTGAACCACCCCTAGGTTGTCACAGTGGAAACAAACCTTTTTATTCCGAAAAGATTCCCCCCAGATTGCTACAGTGGCCACAACCGGAAAAGGTTCCAGAAGCACCAAATTTTTTAAGAAGCATGCCTCTCGCCATTCCGTAGGCCAGCGCTTTGCACTCCACCGACCACCTAAGAAAGCCCCATAGTCAGTAGAACTGCATCAGTAAAAAGCTCGAGATCATAACTGCTGACCGACGATCCATAGTCACTGGCCATTAAAAGTTTCCAAAAAAACTTGCCAGGTCAGCCCTATGCTCCCTGTTTAAACGGACTAAATGCCTAGGCGAACGTACCTCCACCATGGCTGCCGATAGCCACAGACAAAAAACTCTGCCTATCGGCATAATACGGCATGCAAAATTCAGCTTGCCGAGGAGGAACTGTAACTCCCATAGCTGGATTTTATGTTTGCCACTCACCAAACGGACCTCTTCCTTGAGAGAAAGTAACTTGTCATCAAGCAGATGACACTCTATCGCCTGAGAATCAATTACTATCCCCAGGAATTTGACAGACGACGTAGGGCCCTCTGTTTTGTCAGCTGCAAGGGTAATCCCAAAACACTCAGCGAGGTGCTGAACCGTAGCCAAGAGAATCCTACATAAATTGGAAGAGGGAGGGCCAATGAAGAAAAAGTCATCCAAGTAATGAATAACTGAATTGACACCCGCCACGTCGCGAACCACCCATTCCAGGCAACACGGGAAAGGCCAACTCAATGTTGGTCTTGAGGGCACCCTTGCCATAGCGCTGCACCCAAAAAAACGCAGCATCAAACGAGGTGTAAGACACCGCACATGCCTCTGGGACAATAGCATCGTTAACCGACCCACCCTTCTGGAACGAAAGATGGTGAATCAAGCGAAATTTATTGGGCTCCTTCTTAGGTACGACACCCAAAGGAGAGACCACCAAGTTATCCAAAGGGGGGTTAGGAAAATGTCCGCTCATCCGGCCCAATAACACCTCCTTAGCGAGTTTTTCTGAAACCACCTCAGAGTGTAAAAGATCCACCTCAGATCCCTCCCGTCACCGACCTCAAATTGTCTGCGAAGGGAGGGATGTGAGAAAGGGAGCAAGGGATTAAGAAACCTTCAGTGAAACCTGCCTGCAATAACTGGGCTGCAGGCTGGTCTGGATATCTACTTAGAAAGGGGGCCATCCTGTCCACCCTCACCTGAGTCTTGCCTTTTTTCTGCAACATCACGTGCCCTGCCGGCCTTGAAACAGCAAGAAAGGGGGGTGAGCCCCCGAAGTTACAGCATTTATGTTTGTATTTGCAGCTGGTGCCGAATCTGCAAGAACCCTCACTGAACTGCCAGCACTGGCCCCGCTGTTTTGCGTCCAGTTGTCCACGGCAGTCGGACTTACGGCCCCTGCTGGAAAAAATGAAGTGGAGGCCCGAGGTGAGATCACAAGTTTCATCCATAAACTGATGTTCTTATGATCCCAACGTAGTAAGGGACGAATAGCCTTACGCTGACGGGAACTGTTCATCATAACGCAGCCAGGCCACGCCCCCGTACACCCTCTGGGCCTTGCTGATGGCATCCAGATAACAAAAGAGGGGGGAACAATTCTCAGGAGATTTTTCCCCGATCACATTAGCAAACATGGCGAATTCCTGGAGCCAGTTACTAAACGTCAGAGGAATCAAACGGTAGCAACGTTTTTCCTCCACATAATCCACCTGCCAAATCTTGTCCCACAGTTTGAAATGCACACCCAAAGGACCCTCGAAACAGACATAAATCTCGCATTTAGTCACATCGGCCAGGCGAACCGTGTCTGTGCTCTTGCTAAACGTCGCTTCAGGCACCTGCGCAGGAACTGAAACTGCTTGTGCCACTAAACGGCTGGCCCCCTGATGGATCCGAAACCCTTGCTGCCACCGGCGCTAAGCCGGAAGCCGAGCCTGCATCAAACCGTTGTACTAACGAACGCAACCCGGCCACAAGATCATGAACAGCTGCGGAATCACCCTTCACAGTGGGCCCAGAGCCCACCAGCCATGGTAAGAGGGGGGTGAAAGGGGCCTGCCCGCTGTAACTGTAAGGGTACCTGTACCAACCATGGGGACTGGACCCACCCTAACCCCCGACATAGAAGACAAAGGAAGCTGTAAACAAGATATGGAATTAGATATGGACTTACCAGGCTGACCAGGACCGATCCCACATCCGCAGATGTGGAATCCCCTCGTCGCCGATAGAGAACGACCCTGTCTTCAGAGTCGGAAAGCTCGCCCTTGGATCGCGAGGAATCCAGGAGATAATTTTGCAGCTGAGGGTCTGGCACGAATCTGCTGACCACAGAGGGCCCAGGCTGCCCGCTGTCCTTCCTGTGCCTCCGCCCCACAGGACTTGCCTGCCTGGCTGTCACAGCGTGGCTCCTCTTCACTCCTCCGCTGGTATGAGGGGCCCTGCTGTGTAGACCGGCTCCCACGCTCTGCCGATCCTGCCGGGATCTGTTGGTGAAGGGGTCACCGGCCACTCTGCCCGACTGGCCAGCACCCGCATGACGACTCCTCCCACACCGGGTCGCCACTCCCACAGCGGCATTCCACCTGGGAGGCGGCCGTATCCCTCCGAGATCTCCTGTGTGCGTGTGCAGGACCAGGGATAACGCTGGGCTCCTCCCCATTCCATGGGACTCCGCCCCTGTCCCACGGAGCTCCGCCCACGCGGGGGATTACTCCCAGCACTCGCACCGGAGCTAGCCATAGGAGGCTGAGCCAGCTGGGCCGGAGGGTCCATGGCTGGGCTCCCTGACTGGCTCTGCACAGGAGAGGGGGTGAAGAGCTGAAGCGCTTTTGGGGGGGGGCGTGCCCGCCGAGTGTGTCTCACAGGGGAAGCAGCCGGAGCCAAGGAGGAGGCAGCTACCTGCATGGCAGCTACCTGAGACTGTAGCCATGGAGCGGAGCTCCTCCTGCAGAGTCCTCAGATCATGCATGTCAGTCCAGCGGCGTGTAGAGGGAGCGATGCTGCTTACAAAATCTTCTCCTCCCGAATCCTGAAAACTGACCCTGCGGACGCTACCCCACCCCCCCTGCCGGCCAACCAATGACCTCCTTATACTTCCTGGAAGAGTTAACCTCTGGCTTACCGGATTTCTCCTGTGAACCCTTATCATGCTAGCCCTGCGCTTATTCTTTCTTTTTCTTTTTTGCTGAGGGCTGTACTATTCGTTGTGACTCAGAACACATTTGTTAAAGTAAACTGTATGCAGACCCACGTACCTGGTTCCACAGGCCTATTTACTTAGCTAATGCATCAAAGAACATTATTTCTGAATGTTTTATATTATGACTTCTTTTACAGATTGGAGTACATTTAATCTGTAAAGAAATAATTTATCTGGCAGCAAAGTCTTTGTGTGTTCAGACTACAATGGGTATAGAGATCCTGTTTAATGGTTCATGAAGAATTGCTATGCTCCTTAAAGAGCCCCATTGCCAATCACCTCTGTCTTTTCTAGCACAACATGGACAAGTGCAATAAAATGGACAAATGCAATAAAATGGACCTTCGCCATCTCCCCATCCTTTGTAACCAGATGTCCTTCCTCATTCTTTATGGGGCCAATATGGTCTGTCCTCCCTTTTTTACTGTTTACATACTTAAAGAATTTCTTGGGATTTTTTTGCTCTCCTTCGCTATGTGTCTTTCATGTTCTATCTTAGCCGTCCTAATTGCACCTTTACATTTCTTGTTGCATTCTTTATAAAGTATGAATGCTGAGGATGATCCCTCAACCTTGTATTTTTTGAAGGCCTTCTCCTTTGCTTTTATATGCATTTTTACATTGGAGTTAAGCCATCCAGGATTTTTGTTCGCTCTTTTAAATTTATTACCCAATGGGATACATTGGCTAATGCCCTTATTTAATATGCTCTTAAAGCAAACCCATCTCTCCTCCATATTCTTTGTTCCTAATATTTGTAGTTAATATTAGTTGTGTATGTTATGTTTTGAAAAATGCCTGTTTATGTACCAAAAAAATATTTTCAAGGTAAAAATTTATAAAACCAAGATGTTATTTTTCTACCAAAAAAGGTTTTACAATGCACATGTGAATGTGCATGGAGTAAAAGGTTTTATACTCAACAATGTGTGGCTTCTTCTTTCAATGCTTAATACCAGTTTTTGTATTAAGTTAGTGTTTACAGTGACAATGGGTGTTATTTAAATAATGGAAAAACCACTTAGCACTACAAGTGCACCAGGAGAACCTAGGAGACAGATAAAAGAAACACAAGCAGTAAATCAAATTCAAGATTTTATCATATCATTTTTTTTTTATTTTGAAAATATTTAAAAATTTGCTGGCATAGCAATGGCCCCCCTACCCCTAAAATATTCCACATATTTTTGACACACTTAACGGGCGCTTTGGGGGGGGCAAGCCAGGATGGCCAGCTTCCAGGGCTGTCATTGTTGGTTCATGAAGTCCGGCCTCAGGCCCAACTGAGGCTACATAATTGGTAGCATTTAGCTTTAAAAGTTGTGCAAGATGCAGCATGCTAACACGATGTGGTTAAGTTGTACTCCGCCATAATAATAGCCATTAGAAATAGGCAAAAGATATTCTCCACAACTCTTCTGGCTTTGGCCAGCCGGGAATTAAAAACCCTCTGAGCGTCCTCTGGGGGAATGGCCTCATCATGTGATCACCCAGACCAAACACTTCGTCAGCAATAAAAACAAACGGGAGTCCTTCCACGTTCTCTTCTGCAGGTGGCAATCCCAAGCCACCACTCTGGAGACATGTGTAGAACTCCGTCTGGGCAAAGACTCCACCATCCGACATCCGGCCATTCTTTGCCACGTCCACACAAAGAAACTCGTATGTCGCTGACACCACTGCCATCAACACAATACTATGAAACCCCTTATAATTAAAATAGTATGACCCCGAATGGGGTGGTGGGACGATGTGGACATGCTTCTAATCAATTGCCGCTCCACAGTTGGGAAAGTCCCAACGGTCGGCAAAGTGGGATGCCACAGTCTGCCATTCCTGTGGCGTTGAAGGAAATTGTGGAGTCAAAACATAAAGAAAAAAATTTTACTTTTGCACATAACATTGCAAGCAGATTAGACACAAACATTCTTGGTCAACATCAGTATAAACATATATTTTAAGGAGTATTTAAAGACAAAAATATAAGGTCCACTTATCAGATTCCTCACCCCCTCTGATGGCCCATTGTAAACATTTTAGGGGGGAGGGGAGGGTTATACATGAGTTTGGGAGCCAAAAAAAAGCCTGTGGCACTCTGCCTGAATTTAAGGACAACAATAACATTTGTACACATTTTAGGGGGTATTTAGGGTAAAGCACTACTATGGAGCTGACAAAATACATTGTTAAGTGACTAGGCTAGCTGTCTATGGGCCCAGGATAACATGCTGTGGAGGTTAGTGAAGGCAAATATGCATGAAGGACAAAAAAGGAGCATTAAAAACTTCCAGCATGCATGAGAACAAAGGGGACATTCACAGCATATTACAATCATGGTAATTAGGAAATGATGAAAGAAATACAAGCCATTAGCATACATTAAATACATAGAATGTGATGTTAAAGGAGAAAACTTACCCTAATATAGTCCTTCTGCAGGACCTGAATGATGGCAGAACAGGTTTCTGGAATAATGATCCCCAGAGCCTGGGGGGAGATGCCTGTAGAGAACTTGAGGTCCTGTAGACTTCTCCCCGTTGCCAAGTACCGCAACGTGGCTTGCCGCATGCAGGTGACCTGCTTCGTAATATAAGGGGACAGCAAAGCCAATAGACGGTGAAAAACGGGGTCTGTCATCTGGAGAACATTCCTGAAATCATCAGGGTTATGGGACAGCAGGCCACACCTTGCCCCTAACCTTAGCTCCCCAGGTACCACCATAAAAACTTATTAATAGGAAAAAACACACATACCTCATATATGGCAAAAAATGGCCGCGGTAATTTTATTGGTTACAAAAAATTCATATAAATAAACATAATAATTCCAATTATCCAAATGAAATTAAATATTTAACAGCAAAACCTTTGCCCAGTTTTCACAACACGGGCTACTCAACCTTTATTTACAAAGAAATACGTCCCCCCCGGAATCCGGGGTGACCCAACCACATAAAATAAACCGCGACGGGGAGGGAGGGAGTTTCTTCTCTTCCAGGTCCAGCTGCTGCAAGAGGAAGTACAGACCCTCAGCAGCCCCTTTTATCACTTCTCCCAGGAATACCAGAACCTTCCCTGGGATCTGATTAGGCCACCTGCAACTCAGGTATGCATTTAAAGGCACAGCACACTAAATACCTGCTAACCTAAACTATCACCAGGGCTGGGTGACCGCCGTCCCAAAAAAGGGGGCTCTAATGGTGCGCCCCCTTTTAAGTATGGGACAGCAGGCCACACCTTGCCCCTAACCTTAGTTCCCCAGGTACCACCATAAAAACTTATTAATAGGAAAAAACACACATACCTCATATATGGCAAAAAATGGCCGCGGTAATTTTATTGGTTACAAAAAATTCATATAAATAAACATAATAATTCCAATTATCCAAATGAAATTAAATATTTAACAGCAAAACCTTTGCCCAGTTTTCAGAACACGGGCTACTCAACCTTTATTTACAAAGAAATACGTCCCCACCAGCCGGACTTGTGCAACCAGGCCGGCCTACCCCAAATACGCGGCCCTCTCAATGCTGTTTTGCAAGCCAAGATTAAAGATATCTGCACCTACATCTGAAAGGTGGACCCCATCCTGCCTATAAAGACCTGGGATGCCCCCTTCCAGATCCACGTGCCTATAAGAAAATCCCCCCAAAAGTGGCATAAATTTTGCCAACGCCCGATTGACCCTCTTCCTCATCTTCTCCATTACTTTGGAAAACGGGGAAGACAGCCAAGCGAAACGGGGAACAATTTCTGAAAATACAATGATCGTACCCGGGGAAGTCAAATGGAACCTATACAGATCCTGTTTAATCATAAATAAAAGGTCTAAAGTACGAACTGAACCCAAATCATTGCCTCCCAGATGGACTATCAAAATTGAAGGCGGTGGCCAAACCTGATGTAACTGAAACAAATGAAAAAATAAATGTTGCCACCGCAAACCTCTTATTCCTTTCCAATACAGATTGAAGGATTCCGGCAGTAACGATAGGTTGACAGAATACCTGCGTTGGGCCGCACGTTTCCGAGCCCAATATATGTATGAGTGGCCCAGAATCCAAACACAATGCTGAAAACCTGGAAAATTAATGTGACAAGTTAGGTCTAATATATCTCTTAAAACAGTTTGACCTCCACCTTCCCAAACCCATTATGGTTTTGGCTGGCAACCCCTTTTCAGCAGCATCAGACGCTGCTCCTATTCTGAATGAATGTGAGGAAAACTTGAAATCTTGTAGACCCAATTTCCCAAGACAGCGTTTCAGAACATAAGCAAATTGGTACCTAGTCAAAGGAGACTGGTCCCAATGACTGAGAAAATGAGTCGCCCCCGCCGGACGTGCAGCGAGGAAACCGGTAACTAGCGCCACCGGACAAACTGAGGCGTCACTCCATGCCGACACTGTCACCCATTCCCCCCGCCCCAGCTGGTCCGTTTTCGACCGTCTCAGAAAAACCTGTATGTGACCGTGGTCAACTAGCACATGCTCCGACCACAAACCCAAGGAGCTCAGCTTGGATCCAGGAAGCAGGTCAGAAACCCGAAAGGCACCAAAATAAAACAACACAAAAGTTACTTTAAACAGCAAAGCCTCATAGCCGCTAAAACATACCCCCAACGTGGCATCGCACAAGCGCCTAAGCAGAGATAAACCAATAGGACGCCTGTCATCCGGGACAAAAGTTGATCTTCGATAGCCTTTCAAGGCCTGCTTTACTAGGAAAAAACTAGAGCAGGACGGGAGACCCCTCATCCTGAAGAAAAATGATACTCCTGCCAGGGTCTTAGCCAGAGAACCATAAGAGGGCTGGCCTTCCATTAGAAAAGCCAAAAAGGCCAAAACAGCCTGCTCCTCGGGAGACTCCCAATCAAAACCCGCATTTCCAGTGAATAGCATCCACTTCCTCCAAGCCACGGAGTAGTCTGCCCACGTACGGGAAGAAACTGAGCATTTAACGGCATCCATCACTCTCGCTAAATTAGCTCCCACAAGTACGCCGGGCATTGCGTTCCTTCCGCGTCCGCCCCTGGGAGCAGCTCCCGAAAACGCTGCATCTGGAAACGGGAAAGAGAGTCAGCCAGATTATTCAAAACCCCCGGCGTGTACTTCGCCTTGATCCAAATGTTAAATTTTAAACATAAAAAGACCAAATGCCGCAAAATCTTAACCACCCAGAGAGAGCTGGAAGAAAGACAGTTGACAGCGAAGAGGACCCCCTTATTGTCCGTTTCTACCAGAATCGCCGGTTGGCAAAAAACTCTCCCCAAAGCGCCACGGCCACTAAAACTGGAAAAAGCTCTAACAGCATGACGTTCCTAGTAGCCTTCATTCGAATCCATGCCTCCGGCCAAGCCCCACAGCTCCAATGCGATCCCCAAATTGCCGCGAAACCCTTGGAGCCTGCCGCGTCAGTGAACAGACGAAAATCAGGAGCAAAGATAATCTGATTGAAAAAAGGAACGCCCGTTAAAAGTCGCCAAAAAATCAGCCCACACTACCAAATCATCTTTGAGTGAAGCCGTCAAACGGATGTGAGCAAAAGGAGATTTCAAACCTGCAGTTGCCATGTACAACCTCCTAGAAAAAATCCTCCCAACTGGCATGATTTTCCCAGCAAAAGCCAGGAGACCTAGTAATGACTGCATCTCCTTCAATAACACCTTACGTCTCCGCAAAAATACTGCAATAAGGTTCCTCATCTTGTCTACCTTAGCCTGCGGCAAACTAAATTCTTCCACCTCGGTATCGATCAATATACCTAAAAACTCCATGGAATTTGCAGGATAACAAGTTTTCTCGGCAGCCAGAGGAACCCCAAAATGTTCTGTAACAACCACAAATAACTGCAGAAGACGAGAACAGATGTCAGAATTTGCCGAGCCGATAAATAAAAAATCATCTAGGTAGTGTGCAATCGAATCCTGACCAGACTCAAAACACACAACCCAATGAATGAAAGTAGAAAAAGTTTCAAAATATGTACAAGACAAAGAACATCCCATAGGAAGACATTTGTCAAAAAAAATAAAACCCGTCAAAATAAAAACCCAAAGAACTGAAAGCTGCCGGGGCAATGGGTAAGAGCCTGAAAGCCGACTTCACATCGGCTTTTGCCAACAATGCCCCCCGGCCGCATGCTTTAATTTTGCCCACTGCTTCATCAAAAGTCGCATACGCGACTGAACACAGCGAATCGTCAATCTCGTCATTCAACGAGCCCCCTTTCGAGAAAGAAAGATGCTGTATTAAACAAAATGAATTTGGTTCCCTCTTGGGGACCACACCTAGCGGTGAGATGCGAAAATCGCTAAAAGGGGGAAATTTAAACGGGCCAGCCATGCGACCTTCTGCAATTTCTTTGGAAACTTTTTCCCTCACTACTTCAGGAAACTGCCTAACTGACTTCAGATTATCCACAATAGTACAACCAGAGCCAGTAAAAGAAGGGAGAGGAAAACCAAAAGAAAACCCTTCAATTAGTAAAAGCGCTTTCTCCGTGCTTGGGTATAGATCCAGCCAGGGGCGCATGTTTTCCAGCCTCACTGGCGTGCAGGCTCTTGGGAAAAATATCGCGCTGAGACGGGACCCCAACCTCTGTTTTCCTAAAACATTTCACCACAGGATGGGGCCCCGCGCAAAAAGAGCACTCATGTCTATACTTACAAGAAGTATTAAAACGACACTGACTCTCATTAAATGAAAAACACCAACCCCTGCGATACCCTGGCGAAACCTGAGTACCCGGATTAGCAGGGAACTGCTGCATACTAGGCGCTCTCTGAGGCAAGATTAAATTAAGCCATAGGCCCACGTCTTTCATTCCCCATCTTAAAGATGGGTGGACCGCTAGCTTCTGGCGAAAAGACTCGTCATAAGCGTACCAGCCCAGACCTCCAAAATTCTTGTAAGCCTCCAAGACGTGGTCCAAGTGCTGGAACAAACCCCCGCTCAATTCCGGGTGCTTCTCGACCAGAACGCTTGCAAAAACAAAAAATGCCTGTAACCAATTATTAAACGATCGTGGTACCGTTCTGCGCCTATCTTCCTCCTGCTCCCCTTTTTTATCTGATTTCAAATTAAATTCTTTTGCAGTGGGAAGAAGAGATAAAACTTCCACAAAATCTCCCCGCCAGATTTTTTCTTTAACCGCCGAAGGGAGATGGTACCCCAAAGGAGAAATTTCACAAGGCATAACCCCTTTTAAACATGCCTCAGGGACTGACAAGATATCCCTAACAGTAGTGTGCATGTGTGCATCCCCAATGTGTGTACTGCCTAACTGACTAAATGACACAGGAGCAGGGACATTTACAGGTGCAGAGATTTTAAAGCTAGCAGAGTCAGACCCAGAGGGGGAGACAGCCAGAGAAGGAGGAAGAATAGGAGAGGCAATACCAGCAGCAGAGAGAGCATGAGAGATAGCTGACAGGTAACCCAAGATATCATTTACAGTGGATTTTTGTAACTCACCCTGCCCAGCTGATGACACCTCCGCCGCTGGGACACTCATGCTTGTCTGTAGGCTGTGGAACAGTGCACCTGGGACCAGGTCACTCTGAGGAGCCGACCGCTGAGGAGTAGCTGTTGCTTGAGAGCCTGCAGCAGACACAGGCAGCTCCGTCCTCTCCTGACGCTCTTCTTGTGGCGCCGAGTGTCCTCTTCCCCTCCTCCTGGCTGGTGACTGAGTGCAGGTCCGCCTCCTCTGTCCCGGCCGTCTCCCGGGCACCGCCGCCATGCTTCCCCTCTCTTCTGTACGTGCCCACCCGGCGGCTTACTCTTCCCCTCCTCCGGCCACCAGACGCTCCGGAGGGACGCTCCGCCTTGCTCTTCTCTGAGGTGAGGGCTGGACTGGCTGAGCCTCTCTCACCTCTGCGTTCTGCTGACCGTCTTCTGTGACAGACAGCGCCAGGCAGCAGCGCATCCATTCCTCTCCGCCCTGGCTCTCTGCTCTCTCCACAAAAGCCCTCACAAGGTCTTCCATCCACACTGCTCACAAATGACAGGAAAGAGCACCGTTTAAATGGCAAGTCAGTAACTCTTTGCTCTCCAGGTCAGGCTGCAGTTTCTTCTCTTCCAGGTCCAGCTGCTGCAAGAGGAAGTACAGACCCTCAGCAGCCCCTTTTATCACTTCTCCCAGGAATACCAGAACCTTCCCTGGGATCTGATTAGGCCACCTGCAACTCAGGTATGCATTTAAAGGCACAGCACACTAAATACCTGCTAACCTAAACTATCACCAGGGCTGGGTGACCGCCGTCCCAAAAAAGGGGGCTCTAATGGTGCGCCCCCTTTTAAGTATTCTCCTGGATCTCATGCAGCAAAGGCATATGAGAGAATTGGTCATGCTGGAGCAACCAATTCTTGGTCCATGAACTCCTCCCCACCCTGTTCATGGACTGGACTTGGGTCAAAGCAGGAACCCCAACACCAAGCACCCACATAGCACAAACTCTACAACAAGTACGTACATGGCTTCAAAACAGTCGGCTGGTCAGAACAAACTAACAGAACGCACTGAAAAACAGCAAGGCCTGTGAAGAGCGAGCTGAAAATCAGAAACGAGCAGACAAGAATGCACTGAAAAACAGATACGAATTGACTACACGCACTGAAAACCAGATACAAACCCACAAGCACAAACTGAAGAACAGTAAGAGACTGAAAAGCATGAGGTTGAAAAGCGCGAATCGTCTCTCACCAAACTTCTAATAACACTAGATAAACACGAGATTAGCAGAAGGAGCCCAAAGGGTGGCGCATTGGCTATTGAACTACCTTTTTCTAGTGCCGTCGTACGTGTCGTACGGTTGGAATTTGGTGTGACCGTGGGTATGCAAGACAAGCTTGAGCGGAATCCCGTTGGAAAAGCCATCATACCTTTTTCCGACCAAAATCCCGATTGTGTGTACGTGGCATTACTTGGCTTTAAGCTACTTCTGAGTGTCTACGTTGGCTGTCCTTCATAATTGCTGCAGTCATAGTAGTGTGTTGCTGCCTAAAGCCTGCTGAGAGCTTCAACAAGCCACGCTGCCAGAACCCGCAGTACATGCAGAGTGACCCTTAAGCCTCGGCTGATCCAGCATGCATCACATCTGCTCCTGGCCTGATGTCCTGCCTGACTTCTCAAGCCTGCATCTCGTGCATATTCTGCTATCAACACCTGCTGACACATGTGTTCCTCCTGTCCCTGCGGGTGCGCCATCTGTTTCACCTTTAGTGGGGCCTGGGTTGGAGACACAAGAGAAGCCAACCTCGTCATTTTAGTTTCCTACCAGGTACGTGACACAGTCTTTTGGCCACCATCAATGCAGTGTATGGAAACCATGACTTCTATGGAGTAGGGCTTGGAACCCAAAAAGACATACAGGTTATAGTAAGAAGGGGTAAAGGAATCAAAAAGTGCTGCAACATAATCAGTGTGTAGACCAGTAATGAGTACATAAGTCCAGGCTGAGTTTTTCATTTTCACAACAGTTATAGCCAATACATTTCATGTGTTTGATGGTAAAGAATGATGCACTGGCAAGTTTCTCTGGACAATAATAGAAAATGACAAGACTCTAAGTGTAAATAACCCATTTCAGTTTAGGAAGCCTATGCAGGGTTAGGAGTATGACAGGCCAGCCTGTGTCTTCCTCCCTGATCCATATAAATGAGATTTGAATAGTGTGCAGGGAAAAGTGGTGCTTTGATGGAAATTAAGAATATTGTCTTTAATACTGGCAGCTAATAAAGCCTAGAAACTGCTGATGCCAAAAAATTAGTGAGAGCAACTAAAAGTCTGTGACACTTGGAGAAAATCAATGACATTCGACAGCCCAATTATTTCAATTCATCCATGGTCAAGTGAGGAGATTGGAAGGGAGATAATTATGAGTGTATGTGGATGACAGGGAGAGTGATGTCTGTGGTTCTAATGACTTCAGCTAGACTCGTTCATCACTCACAATATGATATATGATTGACAGCAGATATATAGCAGGTGACAGGACAAAACAATATTTATATCACCCCATAAAAATAACTGTGGGGTTCATTTATGAACACCAGTGCAATGAGTGGTAGCCTGCAGTAACTGATCAGATGTCACTTTCATTTTGTCATGTACGTTAGATGAATGACAAGTGGAAGGTGTTAGCTGTGAGTATCGGTAGGACAGCAGTAGCCAATGGGTTTAGTAGGGAGAGGGGTATTATCAGACACATTGATAGTTCTGGTAGCGTAATGTATAGATTATTTAAAGTGGAATTATAACAGAAACAAAAAATGACATCTATGATGCTGTCTGTCACCAGCATTAACCCAGCAGTTTTTGTTTTCTGGAGTCCCCCATAACATGGTGCCATTATCTTTTGATCCAGCCAGTTGACCTGTTATTTTTTCCTTTAACAGAGTAATAAAAATGTTTGTTTTGCAGTGAAATCGTGCTGCTGCATTGTCACCCTATTCACAGGGTAGCTGGGTACATGTTTTAAATGTAACAAACAAATTAAAGTGGTATTAAAAGCAAAAATTTTCTTTTTTTAAAAATAACAAACATGTTATACTTACTTGCTCTGTGTAATGGTTTTGCACAGAGCTGCCCCGATCCTTCTCTTGTCAGGTCCCCCACCGGCACTCCTGGCCCCTCCCTCCTGTCGAGTGCCCCCAGAGCAAGTAGCTTGCAATGGGGACACCCGCGCAGGTGCGCTCCCGAGTCAACAGAAATTAAAAGGGTGATGCTCAAGAATTGTTGATAAATGCGTTTACGTCTGTATCTACATTAAGTCCAAACGGGACATATGTTCTATATCTATGTATCCAAGACATTTCACATTTGGAAATCTCTCTGACTAAGACTAAAAGGGCTCTCAAGGTCAGACTAATTGAGCATGTAAATAACATCAGAAGGGGTTTTGACAAACACCCAGTGTCAAGAAATTATGATGAGGTACATAATAGAAACCCCTCCAACACTCTCTATATGGGGATAGATAAATACAGACCCCATTGGAGAGGTAGTTCACTAGTCAGAGAGATTTCCAAATGTGAAATGTCTTGGATACATAGACTTAGAACATATGTCCCGTTTGGACTTAATGTAGATACAGACGTAAACGCATTTATCAACAATTCTTGAGCATCACCCTTTTCAATTTCTGCTGATGGATTTCTGTGCGGGGATTCTGGGGATTTACTATTGTATTAATATATAATGTTTAATATGCTTTTTTGGACCTTTGCTTTGAGCCTCTGTCCATCATGGTTTAAATGCAATCTATACTGTATTCCAACCAAATTTTATATTTATTGGATTTACTTCTTCCATTTTTACACCTAAGGATGGGTGTTTCCCTCTTTAAAACAATTTTAATATTATTGCTGTGTGAGACCATCAGATACTGATAGTTTCGGTCAGTTACTAGATTTGGAATTATGCTTATTTTTTAACACCGATTTATAATTTAAGTGCATATTTTTCCTTTTTTCAGCATTTATTTTTATGTTTACTCTTATCCTAAATTTAAGGTGGTTTTCTATATTTTTTTGATTTTTGAATTATAGTTTTTTTCTGCTGTGCACTCTGATAATGATCCACTAGATGTCAGGATTCATTATCACATTAGTAGCCCCATTGTTGGATTTATACAACTTCCGGTTTCTTTAAACCGGCTAGATCTTTTTTAGTTTTTAGATCTTTAGATTTATTTGATTGGTGGGTAATATTGTCCATCCGGAATTAACTGAATGGTCAGTTTTATCTATTACCACAGAGGGTTCCAATCTGATCCGTGGTCGGGATTATTTACTTACCTGTCACGGGCGGGGCGGCAGTAATTAAATGTTCTAATTTCTCATTTTTAACCCAGCATTGTTATTTTGGCTGTAGATCACGGATAGGATGGATAGTTATTGTGCATTATTGGATAATCAGCCCTTTATTTTTATCTGGTGCTTATTGACCCACTATATGTCAGTCCATCCAATCTCTGTGAGTGTCACCAGGATGGAGAATTTTTAGGTTTCCGGTTTCATTCTCAGCAGATGCGCTCTTATTAGTGGTTTATCCTATTTCTATTCATATGGAATGGTTCGAGATTTTTGTGATGTGTACGTTTTTTTCTTTCGTTTTCAGCACATTTATTACTTAATTACTAATTGAATTTTAATTCTATGCAGAGTCAATTGTTTCCTGGCCTTGCGGTCCATTCCAAGGGTTGCAGTTGGTCTATTGGTGGACCGTGGCTCAAAGCGAGGCTTGGTTAGGTTGTTATGGTACTTAGGGAGGTGACGCAGTGGGCCGCCCGTGCCCCTGGATGACGTAATCTTATTACGAAATGCGTAGGGTGGAGCAGGACGACTCGCTGACGTCAGCACCAGTCATTGTTCGTATCTACAGTAGGACGGGACTGTCCGAGTCTGTACGGCCGACATACCGGATTTAAGGCTCATCTTTTGAAGCTTCTATTGTAAGTGTTTTTTATGCGACATAATACATTTTAAAAAAGGTTTTACACTATCGGAGTCTTATATCTTTGTTACATGGTATACTTCTCATATGAGTCGGTCTACACCATGCGATGATCCGAAGACCCAGCAGACCAGTATTGATGCCAATTTTAAAGTCACAGCTGTTTTGCTTGCTATGATCCTCTGTAGTGGGAGATCATGGCTTTTTGGTAAGGAGTAACCCCTTCTATATCGGTGGTGGATCACATTTTTCACACAGTGGATCAAGATCGTTTTATGTGGACTTTTGTGTTTTGCACGAGTGGATAGTATTTAATGCCACCATTCACAGAGACTTTATTATATGTTATATCTAATCTATTTTCACATGCGATTAAGTTTATCTATTATCTGTTTTTGTAACGATTTTTTATTTTTATTCATTTAGTGTTTATTTTTTAATTTAGCGCGATTCTTGTGTTTCTACATTTGAGTGATATATGGGTGTCATATAATTAGAATTGCTGCTTTTCACATTTACAGTATATTTGTTTGGGTCCATTACAATTATTTTCTTATTTTTCACATTTGAGTGTTTTATCCAGTTTTTATTCCGTTTTTCCAAATAAGAGAACCTTCCCTGATTTGGAAGAGCAGGATTGATAATAAAGTTGGCAGTGCCTCCACCCAGGACATGACCACTTTGAACACAGGGGTTTCCCTTCCAGGGAAATTAATCAGTAATGTATTCAAAGTAATTGGCAGCATAAGAACTACTGCAACCGGTATATATAAAATTAACCATAAGCATATACATGCACACCAGTAAAGAAATAATACAAGCCTTCTATAAGAAAAGATTAACATGGTTGTAAAGTCTTTATTTAATTAAAATAATAAACAGGTTTATACTTACCTGCTCTGTGTAATGATAATGCACAGAGCATCCCCAAACCTCCTCTTCTGGGTCCCCCGCCTGCGCTCCCATAGTAAACTGCTTGCTCTATCTGAACATTAGTATGTGGCTTCTCAGTACCTTCAGTCACACCGACCACGACGTTGTCACACCGAACACAAGACATTCATTTGAAGTAGCACGATTTCAATGTAGTACTACTTCAGGTGCTACTTGGAAGAGGTACCTGACATGCACTAGGTAAGTGCGTGTCAGGTAGGTCAGTGCGTGTCAGGTAGGTTAGTGTATGTCAGGTAGGTCAGTATATGCTGGGTCAGTGTACGTCAGGTAGGTCAGTGCGTGTCAGGTAGGTCGGTGCATGTCAGGTAGGTCAGTGCATGTCAGGTAGGTAGGTCAGTGTGTGTCAGGTAGGTCAGTGCGTGTCAGGTAGGTCAGTGTATTGTCAGTGTATGTATGTCAGATAGGTCAGTGCGTGTCAGGTAGGTCAGTGAGTGTCAGGAAGGTCAGTTCATGTCAGGTAGGTCAGTGTATGTATGTCAGGTAGGTCAGTGCGTGTCAGGTAGGTAGGTCAGTGTATGTATGTCAGGTAGGTCAGTGTATGTCAGGTAGGTAGGTCAGTGTATGTCAGGCAGTAGGTCAGTGTATGTCAGGAAGGTAGGTAACTGTATGTCAGGTAGGTCAGTGTATGCTGGGTCAGTGTATATCAGGTAGGTCAGTGCGTGTCAGGTAGGTCAGTGCATGTCAGGTAGGTCAGTGTATGTCAGGTAGGTAGGTCAGTGTGTGTCAGGTAGGTCAGTGCATGTCAGGTAGGTCAGTGAGTGTCAGGTAGGTCAGTGCGTGTCAGGTAGGTCAGTGTATGTCAGGTAGGTAGGTCAGTGTGTGTCAGGTAGGTCAGTGCATGTCAGGTAGGTCAGTGAGTGTCAGGTAGGTCAGTGTGTGTCAGGTAGGTCAGTGCATGTCAGGTAGGTCAGTGAGTGTCAGGTAGGTCAGTGAGTGTCAGGTAGGTAGGTAAGTGTATGTCAGGTAGGTAGGTCAGTGTATGTCAGGTTGGTAGGTCAGTGTATGCCATGCAGGTAGGTCAGTGTATGTCAGGCAGGTAGGTCAGTGTATGTCAGGCAGGTAGGTCAGTGTGTCAGGCCGGTGATGGGCACTGGTAAGCCAGTCAGCAACCAGCAAGTGAGCTAACCCCCCCCCCCCCGCCACACAACCCCACTGCCCAGCCAAAAAACCCTGCGCCGCCACCGCAGCTTCCCCCGTGCCGGCCTTGGACTTCCGGCTGAAGCCCCTGGTCTTTTTGCCACCTAGCAACTCCCCTGGGCAAGACTGAGCACAGCAACAAGACACAAGGTAGTTCTGCTGCATCAGCAAGGTCTCTCCCAGGAAAAGATTTCAAAGCAGATGTGGGGTTTCAGGATATGCTGTTAAAGCTCTTTTGAAGAAGAGCTAAGAAATGGGCAATGTTGAAGACAGTAGATGCAGTGGTCGGCCAAGGAAACAATGCAGCAGATGAAAGACACATCATGCTTACTTCTCTTCAACATCGTAATATGTCCATCAGTGCCATCAGCACAGAACTGGTGTAAACCAGTGGGACCCAGGTACACGCATCTACTGCCCAGAGAAGAAACAAAGCTAACTGGGTACTGGGCTGCAGAAAATGGCAGCAGGTGCTCTGGACTGATCGTTGAAAATTTGGAATATTTGGCTGTAGCAAAAGGCAGTTTGTTTGCTGAAGGGTTGGAGAGCAGTGCAATAATGAGTGTCTGCAGGCAACAGTGAAGCATGGTGGAACTTTTTTGCAAGCTTGGGGCTGCATTTCTGCAAATGAAGTTGTAGATCTGGTCAGGATCGATGGTGTCCTCAATGCTAAGAAATACAGGCAGATACTAATCCATCATGCCATACCATCAGCGAGGCCCCAAATTTATTCTGCAGCAGGACAATGACCCAAAACATGCAGCCAATGTTATTAAAAACTATCTTCAGCATAAAGAAGAACAAGGAGTCCTGGAAGTGATAGTTTGCCCCCCACAGAGTCATGATCTCAACATCATCAAGTTTGTCTGGGATTACATGAAGAGACAGAAGGATTTGAGGCAGCCGACATCCACAGATGATCTGTGGTTAGTTCTCCAAGATGTTTGGAACAACCTACCAAGTTCCTTCAAAAACTGTGTGCAAGTGTACCTAGAACAATTGACGCTGTTTTGAAGACAAATGGCGGTCACACCAAATATTGATTTGTCTTCTGTTCATTTACTTTACATTTTGATATTTGAAAACAATAAACTATTAACAAGCATTCTTAATTTATAGCATTTTTTCACACCTCCCTTAACCTTTTGTGTATGTGTTTGGCCTTCGGTAGACATCATGTAACCCCTTAAAGTGATGGTAAAGCCTTTTTTTTCTATAAAAATAACAAACATGTTATACTTAACTGCCCTGTGCAGTGGATTTACACAGAGCAGCCCAGATCCTCCTCTTCTCGGGTCCCTCTTCGGTGCTCCTGTCGAGTGCCCCAAAAGCAAGCAGCTTGCTATGGTGGCACCTGAGCCGCCCCCTCTCTCTCCTGATTGGCTAACTGACTTTGATTGACAGCAGCGGGAGCCAATGGCGCTGCTGCTGTGTCTCAGTCAATCAGGAGGGAGAAATTCAAAGAGTTGAGACACTCGTGGACATTGCTGGACAGAGATGGGACTCAGGTAAGTTTTAGGAGGGCTGCTTCACACAGAAGGCTTTTTATCTTAATGCATAGTTCTGACTTTCCAACCCTTTAAAGATTTATTCTCTCTATGCTGCCCACAGTTTTGTTTGATTTTGACTTACTTGTCCTAAGTGATCTTCAGCGTAAAGAAGAACAAGGAGCCCTGGAAGTGATGGTTTGGCCATCACAGAGCCCTGATCTCAACATCATTCAGTCTGTCTGGGATTACATGAAGAGACAGAAGGATTTGAGGCAGCCTACATCCACAGAAGATCAGTGGTTAGTTCTCCGAGATGTTTGGAACAACCTACCTGCTGAGTTCCTTCAAAAACTGGGTGCAAGTGTACCAGAAGTATTGATACTGTTTTGAAGACAAAGTATCAACGCCAAACTTTGAGTTGATTCAGATTTCTCTTCTTTTCATTTAGTTTCCATTTTGTTCATTGATAAAAAGAAACTATTAACACCTTTATTAATTTGCAGCATTTTTTCACACCTGCCTAAAACCTTTGCACTGTAATGTGTGTCTGTTTGACCTTCAGTAGACATCATGTAACCTCTCTATTCTGCCCACAGTTTTGCTTGCTTTTGACTTACCTGGCCTAAGTGATCTATATTGAATTCATCTTATTCCCACTCAAAACAGTTTGGTGCATGAAAATAATCTCTATAAGCTGTAAAAATGTGAGACATCACGCTTCAATCAAGAGGAAAGAAGTTAACTGGGTTAAAAGCACTCTCTGCCTGGAGCGTAGGAGAAGACTGCGAGAGTTAAAGGTTTATTATTTATAAAGCACATGTAGGAACATGAAGACAATATAGTGTATCTGCCTCTGCTGGCAGTATATTTTCTCCAGCAGTCAGACACTCGCCAGTTATAAGAAGGGACAGCGGCAGCATGAAATGAGAATTCCAGTGGAGGATGAAATGATTACAACAGGGGTGTCCAAACTTTTTTCCAAGAGGGCCAGATTTGATGAATAGAACATGCTTGAGGGCCGACCATTTTGCCTGACATTCTTAAACCATTAAAATTTGGTCTAAGTGTGTCCGTCCGAGCACTAATACACGGCCCAACAAGAATTCTCTTGCCTTTGTGCTGTGTGTGGTGAATAGATGAGCTTGGGCGTGTTATTTGGATATACCGGATTTAATCAGCTTATAACACGCACCTTCACTTTAAAAATGAAGTTTCAGGAAAAAAAATCTTAAATTTTAAATAAAGAACTGTGAAGCAAAATAAGGGTCAGTGCCCATCAATGCAGCCTAATCAGTGCCCATCTGCGGCCCCTACTCCATTGCCATGAATGTGGCCCCCACCGTATGGACATGAATGCAGCCCCCACTGTATTGACATGAATGCAGCCCCCACCGTATTGACATGAATGCAGCCCCCACCGTATTGACATGAATGCAGCCCCCACCATATTGACATGAATGCAGCCCCCACCATATTGACATGAATGCAACCCCCACCGTATTGACATGAATGCAGCCCCCACCACATTAACATGAATGCAGCCCCCACCGTATTGACATGAATGCAACCCCCACCGTATTGACATGAATGCAACCCCCACCGTATTGACATGAATGCAACCCCCACCGTATTGACATAAATGCAGCCCCCACCACATTCACATGAATGCAGCCCCCACCGTATTGACATGAATGCAGCCCCCACCACATTCACATGAATGCAGCCCCCACCGTATTGACATGAATGTAGCCCCCACCGTATTGACATGAATGCAGCCCCCACCGTATTGACATGAATGCAGCCCCCACCGTATTGACATGAATGCAGCCCCCACCGTATTGACATGAATGCAGCCCCCACCGTATTGACATGAATGCAGCCCCCACCACATTGACATGAATGCAGCCCCCACCGTATTGACATGAATGCAGCCCCCACCGTATTGACATGAATGCAGCCCCCACCGTTTTGACATGAATGCAGCCCCCACCGTATTGACATGAATGCAGCCCCCACCACATTGACATGAATGCAGCCCCCACCGTATTGACATGAATGCAGCCCCCACCGTATTGACATGAATGCAGCCCCCACCGTATTGACATGAATGCAGCCCCCACCGTATTGACATGAATGCAGCCCCCACCACATTGACATGAATGCAGCCCCCACCGTATTGACATGAATGCAGCCCCCACCACATTCACACGAATGCAGCCCCCACCACATTCACACGAATGCAGCCCTCACCACATTCACACGAATGCAGCCCCCACCACATTCACACGAATGCAGCCCCCACCACATTCACACGAATGCAGCCCCCACCACATTCACACGAATGCAGCCCCCACCACATTCACACGAATGCAGCCCCCACCACATTCACACGAATGCAGCCCCCACCACATTCACATGAATGCAGCCCCCACATTGACATGAATGCAGCCCCCACCACATTCACATGAATGCAGCCCCCACATTCACATGAATGCAGCCCCCACATTCACATGAATGCAGCCCCCACCACATTCACATGAATGCAGCCCCCACATTGACATGAATGCAGCCCCCACCACATTGACATAAATACGGCAGCCCCCACCACATTGACATGAATGCAGACTCACCATTGCCGTCAGTGCAGCCTGATTCATGTCCATCTGCAGCCTTGGAGGAGACAGGGAGGGGGCGGGACGAGCGCCAACAGATATACAGGAGAAATTCCTGTTTACACGGCGGCCTCTTTAATTGAAAGTCTCGCCTCCTATGATGGACAAAACAATTGTCCAATGGCAGCGCAGGAGACGGGACTTCCTTTTACACAGGACGCCGTGTAAACAGGAAATTCTCCTGTATCCTGTATGGCGCTTGTCCCGCCCCCTCCAAGGCAGCCAGCATATCTATCTTTTATGGCCCCCAGCGCTCGGGGATTCGTTGGGGGCCACAAAAGATATATATGTCAAAATTACCAGGCGGGCCGTCCGAAACCAGACCGCGGGCCGCGATTGGCCCGCGGGCCGGACTTTGGACATGCCTGGATTACAAAATAGATTCATGTGCAAATCTTGTGCAATTTTATTGTCTTTTATTTATGCGGTAGCATAATGTAAGCTAAACTTTATTACTGCATGAAGACACCTACAGCCCGATTCTCTAAAAGTCAGTTAACTCTGCGGCAAATTCTGTATGCTCAACATCACATCATAATTACAACTTAAAAAAAACATAAAAGAGAATTTTGCATGTGGTAAATGAAATGAAGCACTATTTCAGAGCTGGCCATATAATAACAGAATGTATCTCTGATGAAGTTTCAAAAACAAAAACAAAAACTTTACAGTGATACACACGTGGAAACATTTAAGAATCGTAGGGCCGGTGTGACCATTCCCCCTCATCAGCTTAAAATGTCTAAACCAGAAAATCACCTGACCTCACACACGGAGGTGTAGCTTGAAGCTTGTGGGACCCGATGCAAGCGTTGACCTAGGCCCCCCCCACTACCACCCACCACTTCCACCGTGTGTGCAGATACACCCACCGCACGCCAAGATACTCAAAGTGGCTTAAGAGTTTAGAGTTCCCAGAGTGAGTTCCTCCTTACATTAGAGGACAGGGATCACCCCTGGAGAATCAGAGGACAGCGATCACCGCTGGAGAATCAGAGGACAGGGACCCCTGGCAGGTCATTTGGCAGAGCTCCTTTCCAATTCCAGCACTGTAAACAGCCCCCCCACCCCCCACACACACACAATACACAGGGCTGAAATCACATTCCTTTACACACAGTCTATCAGCCTTCACAGGGTGTATCTGGCTTTTATGTTGTCGTTCTGACCTGTGAAATCCCTGTCGGATACTCCCTGTGCAGATCATGGCTGACTGGCTGTGTTGTAAAGGAATGTGATTTTAGCCCTGCGGAGGAGGAGCAGTATAGAGCGCTGTAATGGGAAAGGAGCTCAGCAGCATAGCATCCAGGGCGAAGGGGGTGGTCAGGGGGCTTTGGGGGGGGGGGCGCAACTTAGATCTGGGGGGAAAAGCCATGTGACACGAAGTCTGGAGCCTGCAGCCCCTCAGGGGACCCTCAGGAGGTGTTAAGAGACTTGTTTTAGCAATTTCTGAAGGTTTCTCTGTCAGTGTTGGTAGGTGTTGGGGGAAAGTCACCTCCCGGGGGTGCGTGTATTTTCCCCAGTTGTCAGGGAAGTGGCGTCAGCGGACATCCCCGGGTGATTGGGGTACAGAGAATCCCAGCTAGTGACTAGAAGACACTGAGCGGTGTCTTACCTCACCAGTGACATCGTGGCTACAGGACGGCACTCTCCTCCTCTTAACTTGCTGAGCTCGGTTACCATTCCATGTTGCCAGCACACAGCACAGACACTTCCCCATCCTGGGCTGTTCTCACCCCAAGCTCCTCTCCGTTCAGGAAATGGCTCACAGCTTCTCCCCAGCCAATAAGAACAGAGGGGTGTGAACTGTGGAAGGCAAAGTGGAAGCTCAGTACTGGAGCATGGCTGTGGAGCCCTAGGGCAGATGGGAGCTGGACTTTGTGGAGGATATGATAATATGACAGGGAGGCTGCAGGGGCCCCCTGGAGCTAGGGGCCCGGTTGCGATTGTGACCCCTGCAACCCCTTATGCTACGCCCATGCTCACACAAATCCTTATTAAAGCAGAACTACACTGCACCACAAACCATAGACACTATTTAAAGCGGTGTTCCGACCTAAGAAAAAATACTGCAGCTGCTGACTTTTAAAATAAGGACACTTACCTGTCCAGGGCACCCGCGATGTCCTCACCCGAAGATGACCCGTCCCTCAGCCCTGGGTGGAGGCATCGGCATTGCTAGTAAGGGAATCAGGAAGTGAAGCCTGGTTCCCTTCTGCACATGTGCAAATCGCGCTGCACATTCTGAGTGGTCCCTGTTGTCTTCTGGCACCTCTGTGTCTCCCAGAAGACAGCGGGGGGGACGGAGGAGGGGCCAGATATGGCGTAGCTCGCCGGGGTACTGCAGTGATCTTTCGACTGAAGTGGGAGAAAATACCTGTATTAGACAGGTATCTGCTCCCCCCTGAAAGGTGCCAAATGTGACACCGGTGGGGGGGAGGGAATGCGGACAGCGGAAAGTTAAATTTTTGGGTGGAACTGCGCTTTAATTCATTTTTAATATTCAAAGCAAACTCCCCCATCCATCCATGTCTCCATGCTTTATTTTGAGAAATCACTTTGAAAAAACATACTTCTGCTAGCGGTTATCTTGATTGAGGGCAGATGATTCATGTAGCATTTATTTCCTGGAATTCATCTGCCCTATAACTCAGGCATGCAGACAGGAAGGTGTGTTTAGCTGAGATATCCCGTCCTCCCCTCCTGAAGACTCTTGGAATGTATGACATCATTTGCCTAGGCCTGGAAGTAACTGAAGAAATGTAAAAAAAAAGTTTAAAACAAATTAATATGATATACCTTCCTATCTATTTACTAATGTTAGCAGCATGAGGATTAACCATTTGACCTCCGGAAGGTCTTTTTTTCATGATCAGGACATTTTTTGCTATTCAGCACTGTGCTACTTTAACTGGCAATTGTGCGGTCATGCAGCATCGAAGGCAAATTAAATTTATATGTTTTTTTTTACCAAATATATAGAGCTTTTTTTTTGGTGGCATTTGATCACCACTAGATTATTTCATTTTTTTATTATACAAACGAAAAAAGACTGACATTTTTGAACATCCCCCCAATATTTTCTACTTTCTGTTATAAAACATATCCAATAAAACCAAATTTCTTCATAAATTTAGGCCAAAATGTATTGTGCTACATGTCTTTGGTAAAAACCAAACCCTGTTTTTGGGGACCCTATACCATTGGGGACACTAGTATAGTTCTGTTTGTGATCAAGATACTGATCCGTACAAACATTATACCAGTAATGGTGGTGATCAACGACTAATAATGTAACTGTGATAGTGTGGCAAGCAATCTAGTGCTAACTGACACTGTCTGGGAGGGACACTAACTGACTGACATTGACGTCACTAGTGACACTAATACAGTGATCAGTGGTAATACTGTACTCTGTACACTGGATTAATTACACTGGCTGAATGACAGGCGTGATCAGGAGGGCAATCGAGAGGTAACTGTATGCCTAAGAAGTGTATGGAAGTGTATGTGTGCTGCTTTTACTTACAGATATGGCAGGGTCTCTCCTTGCTTTCAGTTCTGAAGAAATCCAGCCAGAATCTGAGTGTTGTGCCACAGCTTATCAGCAGGTATACAACCAAAATAATTGGCTGTAACCTGCTGACAAACTCGTGCTGTGTCCAATCACAGCACAGATCAGCAGGGGGCATGTGTGCGCATCTAAACCAGGAAGTTCACCGCCACGTACAGGTACATCGCGGTGCCAGGGGGAGCTGCTTGCCAGCAGTAAATGTACTGGCAGTCACCAAGCGGTTAAAAATAGTCAATGTTGATTGAGAGAGTGAAGTTCCTCTTTGAAGCTGAATCAATGAATGCATATTTTTGCATAGTTACATGCATGTTCCATACCTGTGGGATCCTTGTGGAAGCTGGAAACCATTGTAGTGATTACAGTACACTACACTTCAAAGAAGACAGTTAATACTTGCATCTTTTACTATCTGTGCTGTTGATGTATTGCAGGAACACCAGTCCCTGGAGAATATTCAGAGTCTAAAACGTCTGGGAACATGGGGTGCCTGTGGGCATGTACAGGCAGCATGGGGAAACTGTATGCTGTTACATTTATATTATCTCACATGTGGGTTAGTGTCCCTTATGAACAGAGGCCAAACTGCTTCACCAGGCCCCACACACAGAAGGATCACGCCTTCTCAGCTGCCAATGACACCTGTCCTAACACTGACTGCCGAGTCATTTTGAGGGAACAACACTAAGCACTGATTACCCTCTACCAGCTCTTCGCGACACATGGTGTACTTTTATCTATGTCCAGCCTTAAAGGCAAAGAGTGGAGCCACCGCACTTAGTTCGTAGGACCCTGCATACACGTAGTTCCATGTCTAGTTCCTAGGAGGGTTCCACTGCACAGAGGGCTCTAAGTCAGGGACCCTGTCACCCAGTGCGAAGAACTAAGTGCCAGGCCTTACCCACCTATGGAACCTCCATCACTGACCACCACCTCTCCATCTCCCTAACTGGCTTCTCCTCCTTCTTAACACTCCTTGCTTCATAGCCTCAAGGGGTAATCTTAATATACATTTTGCTCCATAACTGCAAGGATTATGGTAAGAGAGTACCCCTATCCTGGAGTCCTTGGATTGGCCACCTGTCATGTTTTGCATAGACTTTAAGATACTCTTGTTCACCTACAATGGCTTGGCATCCTATTATCTTTCTGAACTATTTTCAACTTACTTCCCCCCTCGTAACCTCTGTTCTTCAAATTCTGGTTTACTGTGCGTCCCCCCTACTCACCTACACTCAATAGGGGACAGAGCGTTCTCCTGCTCGGCTCCAAAACTCTGGAATTAACTTCCTGAGAACATCAGAGAGTCGTCTTCTCTAAACTCATTTAAATTAAATGTAAAAACGTTCATCTTTTGACAAGCTTTCACTTACTGTAATTGTTCCTTTTTCCCTTATGTTATGTTATCCTGTGTATTTCTTGTGTTTTCCTTGTAAAGCGCTTTGAGAAGCCACCTTTAAAGGAGCTATATAAAATAAAGTTTATTATTATTATTATTCATTCCCCAGTTCTTTAATACACTGTGAATACACTTATTTTTTTTCCCCCCCAAGTAACTCAGACCAGACAGTGCACTTAACCAGCAACTTCTTTACTGAATAAATGATATCTACAGTCCTTTAGAGCTTCACTGCAGTGCAAATGGCATCACATACAAACATAACTGTGCATTCTCCTTTTCCCTTAAGAGGAACATTTTACCAGATGAAGGATGAAGGTAGCAGCACTCCAAAGTGGAAAAATAAACCTCTTTATTAGGCAAATCCAGATAAGAAGACAAAAAAACACACATTTCCAGGGCAGCCAGTAAACTTTTTTCGCACGTCAGTGCATTACTGATGAATAAGCACTGACGTGTGAAACGCGTTTACTGGCTGCCCTGGAACTCTGTGTTTTTTTTGTCTTTTTATCTGCATTTGCCTAATAAAGAAGTTTCTTCATTTTCATTCATCTTCATTCTTTGCGGCTGCGGACCAGGCTGGCACCCAGTTGGTCAGAGTGTATGTGGATCCTATTTCTGGTTATTTTGGAGCTGTGTGTATCCTGTTTGCCTTTCTTTCCAACATTTGACCAGGCTGTGTTGGCTGTTGGCTGTGCTGTGTGGTGTTAAGTGGTGCTGTCTATACCTTTAGAATAGGTTAAGTCCATGTCTATAGTGGTGTCATAGTCTGATTTGCGGAGCCCATCTTGGGATCCCAATAAAGGGGAACTCCTCCTCTACTCAGGTTCACATAGAGACACGGATTGTCCTCACTGTTCCCTTCCATGCACAGACAGCCACAAGGTCCGGTCTTTTCCTGCATAAACCACCTCAGAAGCAGTAAGTTATTCATGCAGGAGAAGACACATCACCACACAGAATACTTAAAGTATAACTAAAGGCAAAACTGTTTTTAGTTTTGGATAGAGTGGAGAGGGATTAGAATGCTTGTCGATTTTTATTGCTGTTGGTGCCCGATTAAGGAGATTCACCCTCTCTATCTGTCCTGTTTACCATTGTCATTGAAAGTGAAAGTAAAACAAGCCCCAAATTTTGGGCTGTGTCCAGAATTATAGAGGGGAAGTCTATCAATGGGGATACTAACTCTGGTGACCTGGGGGTCCCCAAGGAATTCCCTTAGTTTGCAGGGATTTCCTCTCACTTCCTGTTTGGCTATGGGACAGGAAGTGAGACGAAATCTCCCCAATGGGACACAGATGGCGAAAAAAAATCTGACAGGGGAAATACCCTCCCTTGCTCTATCCAAAATGAAAAACAAATTCTACTTTAACACCACAGCACCGCATTTACTTAAAGTGGTTGTAAAGCCACTATCTTAAGTTTACATCATCCCCTCTGTTACATAAGAACATGAGGACTCCCGCTGACGTCAGCCGGGGAGGAGGAGAGAGCCGAGGAGTCACGTGAGCGTCGGGAGGTGCTGGGAAAACAGGTAGAAATCTGCCTTTTTTTATAAAGCACAGGCACTAGGACAGATGTTCTTATCTAACAGAGGGGATAATATAAACCTAAAGCGTTTGTTAAAGAGGAAGTAGACCCTGGTGGGTTTTATTTCCTCTTTATTTCCCTGCAAAGGTAAAGCATAATGGGCTACTATGCATCACATAGTAGCCCATTATGTGTCACTTACCTGACACCGAAGCCCACGTTGTCGCCATTGTCCCCAAGAGCAGGAAGTTTCCATCTTCGCCCCACTTCCTTCCGGGGCCGCGAACTCCGGCTCTGTGACTTGCCGGAGTCGTGTGATGTCACTCCTGCGCATGCACGCGGGAGCAGCCAGTCACAACCTGACCCCTATTAGAAAGGGCACGATGTGCCCTTTCTAAAGGGTGCATGCGCTAAAGACATCCGCGCATGCGCCGTAGTCATCGCTGCTCATCTTTTTAGTAAATATCTCCTAAACTGTGGAGGTTTAGGAGATATTTCAAGAACCTACAGGTAAGCCTTAATACAGGCTTACCTGTAGGTAAAAGTGGTTGTACAGGGTGTACAACCACTTTAACCCCACAAAAAACAAAACATTCTGTTCCTTTAAAGCATGTCATACAGCACAGTGCTTGTGTTGTGTAATTTGGCCCCCTGCTGTAACACCTGTAATACCTGGCTGATCCTGCCTGGCTATGCCCTCCCCCTGTAAACTGACCACGATAATCAGGGCTCAGCAGACATCGTGGTCCGTTTACGTGCCTCCGTCATCCGCAGCCCTGCTCTTCCGTGTCTGTGTCTCCTCTGTCCTCCTCCCCCTCCACTCTCTGCTTGTCGACGTGTCAGTGCCCGCCCCCCCCCCCCGTTCCTGCTGCTCTCATATTTCATATAGAATCATCCCATCTGCTCTGTAATATACCAATAAGTTTCCCTGTGCCCGTTGTTTTGTAAAAAATATGCTTATCTGTATCCATATCAGCGCGGCTCCCAGCGATCAGCTGATGCGCGGCTCTCTCTCTTCTCTCTCCTCTCCTCCCCGGCTGATATCAGTGGCAGTGCTTGGCCCAGCCTACTGGAACTGTGAGCCAGAAAGTGAAGAGAGCTGAAGAGTCAGCTGAGTGCTGGGAGCCGCGCTGATATCGATATTTTTTACATAACAGGGACATTTATTGGTATATTACAATGCGGATGGGAAGATAAGTGGGTTAACAACCACTTTAACATAGTTTTAGAGAAGCGGGGAAGGGAGCAGAGCGGCGTTGGTACCAGTTGACAGGCAGGGAGGGGAGGGGGGAGGAGGACAGAAAGAGACAGAGGAGAGCTGCAGATAGCAGTGGATGGTGGAGGCACGTAAACTGACCACGGTGCTAGGGCTCAGCAGCCTTGATAAACCATGGTCAGTTTACGGGGGGGAGGGCAGAATCAGGCAGGATCAGCCAGGTATTTCAGGTGATACAGGGGGCCAAATTACACAGTAAAAGCGCTGTGCTGTGTAACATGCTTTAAGGGAACAGGACCATTTTTTAAGGGTAAAAACACTTTAACAGCACATAGAATTACCTTACTAGGCATCTGCCTACTGTACATGCCTGTGCCCCTGATGTGATCTGTGGCTCCCTTTACTGGACTCTGTCACTACAGGACACAGCAGTGCCATAAAGGCTGGCAGATCAAACCATTGACTGAGGCAGGGAACCAGGCATCCAACAGTTTCCCAAAATGTTAGATTCTGTAGATTCTCCAGATGGTGATATCTATTCGGTACAGGGAAGATCTACAGCAAAGGTGGTGGTAGAGATACTGTCTTCTTTGTAGGGGCCACATGTTAAAAAACATGTTTTAAATGTTTTTATTATGTTTTCATAAGTTTAAACAACAGATGTACAGCAATATCGTATGTGGAAACACAAAATTTGACAGAATAGAAAATAATAGAAATTAAGTTTCAATGAAGTTTCATTAGTAATAAACATTAAAATAAGCTATAAGGTAAAAATTTGTAGATAATACAAAGATACTTGTAACATATATGACTGAAATTAGGATACTTCTTATTTCAGGAATGAGTATGGAGAATAGAAATAATTCAATAGAATATTGTACCTATGGTTTTGAGTGAAGAGCCAGGTAGTTAAAATATGTATGAGATGGTACATTAGGAGTGTTACAGGGCAATCGAGAGAAATAGGCAAGTTTTCCAGGGCCAAGTTCCTGCAAATTGGCTTGCCATTATCTGGAAATATGAGTAATATTTCAGATTATCCCGCAAGACTCCTATTACAGTAAAAAAAAATAGTGTAAAGAGAAGGGGAAGCTTAGATGATATTATGATGAAGAGACATTGGGATGTGAAATGTGGTATGTCACCAGAGGGGGTCAGTAGACTGAATGAATTAACCACTTGCCGACCACCGCACGCCGATGTACGTCCCTACTTAGGGGATGGATATCGTTGTTATGGCAGCAGCTAGCTGCCATAACCCTGGTATCCTCGTGTTCAGCCAGCGGTCGGCTACAAGATAAAAGTGGTCTCTGCGGCGGATTCGCTGCAAGATCACTTTTATTGGTGGTGGGATAGGGGCCGCCCCTCCCACCTCTATCCGGTGCCCTCCACCGCTTACCGGAGCCGTCGGCAGCAGCGGAGGCGACCGCGTCTGTCCCTTTCCTGGGTATGGAGATGAGTGAGGGGGAAGATGGGCCCCACCGGTCTCCATAGCATAGAAGGGCGGAAGCGACGTCAAAACGTCACTTCCGCCCATACGTCTTAGGCACATTTTTCTGTTGCCATTTTTTCAAATGACAACATTTTTTTTTTTTTTTTAATTCAAGTCCAAATATGAAAGCTGAGGACTTTTTGACCCCAGATTTCATATTTAAGAGGACCTGTCATGCTTATTTCTATTACAAGGAATGTTTACATTCCTTGTAATAGGAATAAAAGTGACCCAATTTTTTAACAAAAAACAGTGTAAAAATAAATAAAATCAAGTAAAATAAATACGAATTTTTTTTTTTTAAAACGCCCCATCCTGACGAGCTCGCGCGCAGAAGCGAAACGCATACGTGAGTAGCGCCCACATATGAAAATGGTGGTCAAACCACACATGTGAGGTATCGCCGCAATCGTTAGAGTGAGAGCAATAATTATATCCCTAGACCTCTTCTGTAACTCAAAACATGCAACCTGTAGAATTTTTTAAACGTCACCTATGGAGATTTTTGAGGGTAAAAGTTTGACGCCATTCCACGAGCGGGCGCAATTTTGAAGCGTGACATGTTGGGTATCAATTTACTCGGCGTAACATTATCTTTCACATGGCAGATTATTTATCTTAAACCCTTAAGGGAATAGTAAAGAGGTGTCAAAGCCCAGTGGTAGGAAATGTTCAATCCATGGTGTCCACAGGTCTTCGAATTTAGATATATTGTCAAGATAGATAGCTTCTGTTTTAGCATGGATTAGGGATTGGGTAACTCTTTGTTTGACTAATGATATATCAAGTGAATCTGTTTTCCAAGCTTTCGCTGACCTGTTTTGCTGCTGCTGTTACAAAGAGCATGAGTTTAAATTGGTGGTTTGACAAGGCATGTGGTTTACTATTCAGGAGTGCAATAGGTGTGTCAGGCAGTAGTATAACTTTGAACATTGTGGAAAGAATATTAAATACTTCTGACCAAAAAGGATCTGACAATATTACATTCCCACCAGATATGAACCTGAGAACCCGGAGTAGAGCAGCCATGAAAGCAATGGGAAGGATATTGTGGAGAGAAATTAGAAATTCTGGCTGGGACTAAGTGCCATCTTGTGAGGACCTTATAATTGGTTTTAAGAGCCTCTACATTTGGGGAGGCAGACTTTGTTGTTTGCCAGATTTGAGACCAATTTATGTCTGCAGATTGTAATTGGAGATCTTTTTCCCATTTGGTAGTATAGGTTGGGGGCGTAGAGGTAATGTGTGATAGTAAACGGGTGTATAGGTTGGAAATGAGACCTCGTTTATGTGGATCTGATTTACAGGCTTGTTCGAATATAGTGAAGCTTGGTGATTTCTTATCAGAGGGTGCATTGTTGTGAAAAAAGTTTTTTATTTGAAGAGATCTGAAAATTTCTGTACATGGGAGATCATAGTTTTCATGAAGAGTAGGAAATGGTGTGATTAGAGAAGATTTATAAAAATGATGAGCGAAGAGTCAAACCAGCTCTTGACCATGCCGAGAATGAGTTTGGGGAGGACCAAGCCGGGTAGAATGAGGGATTATGGAGGAAGGAGAGAAGAGGATTATGTTTAGATTGTAGGCCAAATCTGGTTTTTAACCTATCCCAAATGGATAGGCTGTGTTTGGTAATGGGATTTGTTACTGTTCGGCGTTGCGTTGGGTTTAGCCAAAGAAGATTTGCGATGGATAGAGGGTCTCAATCAACCGATTCTACCACTACCCAAAGTGGGATTTCCGTCTTAGTGTGGTATTTGGAAAGTTGTTATAATTGAGCTGCATAATAATATTTTGTAAAATCTGGCACACCCAGACCACCTTGAATTTTAGGCGCATATAGGGTATGTTTAGGAATTCAAGGTTTTGTCTTACCCTAGATAAAATGTAAGGTTTTACGTTGTACAATGCGTAAGAAGTGTGATGGCATAGATATAGGGAGTACTCGAAAAAGATAAAAGAGTTTTAGGAGGATGGACATTTTCATCACTGTAATTCTTCCTAACCAGGCCAATGGTATGGTTGACCAATTATTGAGAAGTTTATTAAGTTATGAAAGCATAGGTGGTTAATTTGTTGCATAGAGCTCCAGAGGGTTGGCTGTAAAGTTAATACCCAAGTAGGAGATAAACATGGTAGACCAGGTGAATGGTAGAGAGTGAAGAAGTTGGGTTTGGATGGCAGGTGTCAACAATATATTTAGAGCTTTAGATTTGTGGGGGTTTATAGAAAGGCCTGGTACTGGTTCAAATTTAGAAAGGAGGTTCAGAAGAGTTGGTGCTGAGGTTATGGGTGAAGTAAGTAATATTAAGACATCGCCTGCAAACAGACATCATTTATGTTGATAACCACCAAGTTCGAGCCCTTTTATGTTTGGGTTGGATTGAATGAGTTGGGACAGGGGTTCAATTGCCAATGCAAAGAGGAGAGGGGATAGGGGGCATCCCTGCCTGGTTCCTCTCTCAACATTAATAGGAACAGATTTAAAACCCGAATAGGAGATATATGCTTTCGGGTGTTGATATAAGGCAGCTATCCATTTCAAGAAATGTGGTCCGAAACCCCAGTGATAAAGAATTGAGTGTAGATAAGACCATGATAATGAATCGAATGCCTTTCATGTATCCAACGAGAAACAGGCATGGATATGGCGTAAACGAGCTGCGTGGGCCAGAAGTGTAGCTCGACGAATATTATCGCATGCTTGTGTGGAGGGAATAAATCCTGTTTGATCTCTATGAATAAGGGTGCCAATAATTGGATTAAGTTTGGAGGATAATATTTTGGCCAATATTTTAATATCAATATTGAGGATAGATCTTGGTCTATAATTAGACCAAGATGTGTCATCTGTATTGGGTTTAGGGATCATATAGAAGCTGTAAGTGATTCTGTATGAAAATTACGTTCTTTGAGAAGGGAGTTAAAGGCTTCTACCATAAGGGGTGATAATAAAGATGCAAATCTTTTGTAGTAAGTTGCTGAAAGACCATCTATGCATGGACGTTTATGTGATTTGAGTGATTTTATAACTTGCATTTCAAATTCAGTAATAGGTTTATCAAGAGTATCTTGATGAGATGAGGAAAGGGAGGGGAGATGAATTGAAGATAGGAGTGAGGTCAGTTGAGAATGGTCTAAGGTGTTAGGGTCTTTGTATAATTCAGTTAGTTTTTTTAATAAATTCTTTTAAAATTCTTATTGGATTACTGGTGTACGTATCTTTTTAAATTTTTTGACAAATAGGTTTAGGGGTATACTGTAGCTGGTCTTCCGCAATGCCAGGGCTAGAAATGTGTTTGCTTTATTAGCTTTGATATAGATGTGCTTGGATTTATGAAGTGTTTTTTTCTGCTGATTCCATCAGAAAGAGGTCCAATTCTAGGCGTGTTTTGTCATATATAAGTTTATTCGGCTGTGTGGGTTTGGTCTGAAAGTCTACCAAAGCTTTGTAAAATGTGTTTTCAAGTTTTTTATGACGTTGTTTTTGTTCTTTACAGTAGAAAGTGCTGTGGCTCATACAAACCCCTCTAATATAAGGTTTGAGAGCTTCCCAACGTGTCAGGAGATTTGTGTCAGTGGAATTGTTGGTGATGAGATAATCTTTTATGGCCCTTTCCAATCTCTGCTTGAATGAGGAATTTGCAAGTAAACTATCATTAATATACCAAGTACGATGATTGGTTCGTGGAACTAGAGATGAGAAAGTTGTCATAACAGCATTATGATCCGACCATGCACATGGTATAATATGTGAGTCTATAATGAGTGCTGAAGTGGAAACCATAACAAAAAGGTGGTCAATACGGGAGAATTGCTTGTGGGGATGGGATTAGTGAGTGTATTGTCATTTTGTAGGATTATGTTCTCGCCAAGTGTCTAAAAGAGAATATTGATGCAGGAGACATTGATATGAAGGTTTAGGGATATTGGTTGGGACCGGGGATTTGTCAAGGAATGGATAAATTATTTGGTTGGAATCACCACCAATAATAAGGGTACCTTGTTTATGTGTTTCAACCATTGAGAGCAAGTGTGAGAGAAATGCCAATGGGTTCTTGTTTGGTGCATAGTAAGAAACGATTGTAACATCATTATCTAGTAATGTACCTGATAAAATCAGGTATCTACCTTCAGGGTCTTTAACCACTTCAGCCACGGAAGAATGTACCCCCTTCCTGAGCAGAGCACTTTTTGCGATTCGGCACTGCGTCGGTTTAACTGACAATTGCGTGGTCATGCGATGTTGTACCCAAACAAAATTGACGTCCTTTTTTTCCAACAAATAGAGCTTTCTTTTGGTGGTATTTGATCGCCTCTGCGGTTTTTATTTTTTGGGCTATAAACAAAAAAAGAGCGTCAATTTTGAAAAAAACGCATTCTTTTTTACTAAAACGAATATCCCCCAAAAATATATAAAAAAACTATTTTTTTCCTCAGTTTAGGCCAATATGTATTCTTCTACATATTTTTGGTAAAAAAAATCGCAATAAGCGTATATTGATTGGTTTGCGCAAAAGTTATAGCATCTACAAAATAGGGGATAGATTTATAGCATTTTTATTATTATTATTTTTTTACTAGTAATGGCGGCGATCTGCGATTTTTATCATGACTGCGACATTATGGCAGACACGTCGGACAATTTTGACACATTTTTGAAACCATTGGCATTAATACAGCGATCAGTGTGATTAAAAATGCATTGATTACTGTAAAAATGTCACTGGCAGTGAAGGGGTTAACACTAGGGGGCGGTGAAGAAGTTAACTATGTTCCCTGGGAGGTTATTCTAACTGAAGGGGGAGGGACTTACTACAGGAAGTGACGGATCGTGGTTCCTAGCTAATAGGAACACACGATCTGTCACTCCTGTCAGAACAGAACAGGGAAGTGTGTGTTTACACACACTCGTTCCTGTTCTGTGTCTCCTGGTCACAATCGCTTGTGGCCATCAGTCATCGCGACCATCGGCCACAAGCAACAGCACCGCCACTGTGCAGCGGACGTGTGCGCGCGCCTGCTATCTGGAACCCCAGATCACGTACAGTAACGTGGTTTCGCACAGGGGAGCCAACCTGCCGCAGTAAAACTGCGGCAGCTGGTCCGGAAGTGGTTAAGTTCCTTTTTAATAGTAAATGGTGTTGTGCGGTGGAAAGCAATCAGTATTTTTTATCGTTGTGGTAGAAGCAGTAAAAACTTGGGCATATCTGCGGACGAAATATTTTGGTGTGGATTGCTGAACAAAGTGGGTCTCTTGCAAACAAACTACATGAGCTAATAAAAAAGAAGGTAAAGGCTTTAGTCCTTTTCAGAGGAGAGTTGAGACCTTGTACATTTATTGTTAATACATTTAAGGAAGACATTATAGATTGTTGATAAGGATCAATAAAGGGCTGCTTAATATTATTCAAAAGTTACTTTACCGGAGAAAAGAATACTAATGAGGAATGGGAAATTCAGCAAGGTAGGAGCAGTAGAAGCGTATCAATGTAGATTGTATACCTTATATTATCACAGAGGAAAAATTGTATATTCAATTGAAACTTCAAAAAAGGAAATACGTTGTAAAAAGGAAAGGGCTCCCTATTGGAGCGAATATCCAGTGGGTGGTGAATAAACACCAACCAGTGGATAAGAAGTGGTCCAAGGAGTGTCCAAATCTAAGTTGGGCGCTCAAGGAATGAGTGGAGGTGCAGTGAGCTGTCTCTGGGACTACGACAGCCTGCGTGTTATTAAGTAAAATTGTTGAATAAAACGATTCATAAGTATAATGTTAGTTTAACATAACTGTAAAAATAATGCATACTATAATGTAAGGTAGTAGAATTCAGGTTAAGCTCAAAATATATTGAAGTTAAGGATAATTGAAACTGAAAAAAAAACCTCAAGATAATTCTAATGTTAGAATAAAAATCTTATAAATCTTATAATAATGCTAGTGTAGAAAATATACCATTAATTCCTCACAGAAATGGGTAATAATTAGATCATGTGAGGTAAAAGAAGTAGAATATGTATAATATGTAAAACCAAGTAAGTCAAAAAAAAAGGGGGAGGAGGGGAGATATAAGATTGAATTCTTAAATATAACACCCATATAATATATATATCAGTCTGCAATGTCATCTTTAGGAGGTGGGGAAGCAAAGCGACCTCCTTTTATGAGGACTAAGTGGGGCTTGAGTTATTTGAGGTGTTTGGGAGTCTTGAATATCTTGGGTCTGTGAGAGGGATGTTGAATTCATTCGTCCTTTGGGACCATCCGATGTTGTGGAAGATGTTGACAGGCAGAGATCTCTAAGTGTAGAAAGAAGATCATTTGCTGATTTACATATATGAAGTTCCTTTATAGTAAAGCGAAGGGAGAAAGGAAATCCCCAGCGATAATTTATTCAATAATATTTAAGGACTTGCAAATGTGGTTTAATTTCTTTGCATTTAAAGAGAGTTAGTTGAGATAAGTCTTGAAAGACTTGATATTTATGGCCCAGAAAAATTAAAGAGTCTTTGTTTCTTGCAGCTGCCATTATTTGTTCTTTTGTGCGAAAATAATGCATTTTTATAATTATATCTCTAGGGGGCTCATCTTCTTTACGTGCAGATAAAGCTCTGTGTATTTGATCTGTTTCCAATCTTTCTAATGGGATGGATGGAACAAGTTCTTGAAAAAGTGTTGTAACAGTTGATTGTAGATCCTCTATTTCTTCAGGAATGTCACGGATGCATAGGTTCGATCGTCTAGCCCTCTTCTCAAAATCTTCCAGTCGGGTTTGAAGTGTAGAAAAATCCTCTTTAAGGGATTCTAATTCCTCTGAATGAGCTGTGGTAGAGATGTCAATCTCATCTACTCTCTGCTCAAGTATAGATGTGCGTCTGCCTACCTCACGGATCTCCAGAGTTAGTTTATCAGTAATAGCATCTGAGGTATTCTGTAATGCTTTATGTAATACCCTTTCAAATTAGGAAAGCAGCTCTGAACCTATTTGATTATTATGTAGAGTAATAGGAGACAAATTTAAGTCATATTCAGTCTCACCACAGTGCGCTAAAGAAAGGAGAGACTGTGATGCTGCTGTGTAACAGTCTGTGAGGAGAGATGTGATGGTGCCGCCGCCATTTTAGATACCATTCTAGTCAGCTTTTCCTGAGGCCTTGTTGTTTGCAGCTTTACTTTTCTCCCGCTGTACATGTCACCAAAATGTGCCCACAAGTTTCAGGGATTAATGCAGTGATGTGGGGAGCTTATGGTCCGGTGTGACTCTGCTTAAACGGCTGTCGGGTCCCGGTCGGTGCAGAGCTCTAAGCAGACATGTCCTGCTTAGCGGGCTTCGCGCATGCACTTCCATGAATTTACTTTTACACTCAAAATGCATCAAAAAATCAATAAAATAACATAATATAATAGTATAAATGTATGATACATTCAGATGATCCATTGGATAAAGCCCTTTGTGGATTTAAGGCAGACAAATCGAGGAAAGCTGGAAGCCGCACACCGGTATAATGATGAATGCAGCAGAAGCGTACAAAAGCATGGTTATGTACCCCCATATATGTCAGCTATGAATAAGCACTCATTGTAGTGTGAAACGCGTCAGCTGCTTTTGTACGCTTCTGCTGTTATGTTTTGTGTTTCTTCATGATTCAGCTTTTTAAATAAAGCATTCATCATTATACCGGTGTGCGGCTTCCAGCTTTCCTCGATTTGTCTGCCTCATCTTGCATCAGCCAGCACCTGGGACTCTTCCCTCTTGAAGGATAATACTACACTGGCTTTCATCTCCCCTGGTCTGCGCCTACCTGAGCGGTGGGACCCCTTTCTGCTTAGCTTGCTTTTCTGGATTTATGCTTTGTGGATTTAAAGCGGAGTTCCACCCAAAAGTGGAACTTCCGCTCATCGGATTCCTCCCCCCCTCCGGTGTCACAGTTGGCACCTTTCAGGGGGGAGGGGGGTGCAGATACCTGTCTAAGACAGGGAAAGACACGGGTCCCAGGAGATAGCTGGGACCATTGAGAAAGCGCAGCGCGACTCGCGCATGCGCAGTAGGGAATCGGGAAGTCAAGCCGCAACGCTTCACTTCCTGATTCCCTCACTGAGAATGGCGGCGGCAGCACCCGAGGATCGAAGAACGGTTTGGTCTCGGGTGCCGACATCGCTGGACCCCGGGACAGGTAAGTGACCTTATTTTAAAAGTCAGCAGCTGCAGTATTTGCAGCTGCTGACATCTAAAAAAAAATTTTCGCGGGACTCCTGCTTTAATGAAAGATTTGAAAAGATTTGGAAAATAAAGCACAGTACCGTGCTACACACATAATACTTTAGCAAAAAGACCAATATATTTTTATGCTCTTGTTAAATTTTGAAAATTTTAATAACGGGGATTGACTCCCAAATTTTCAAATGATTCAACAAGACATTATTGCGCTAAACTGACAGTACCATGCAAATCTCTTGGCAAATTTCATATTATTTTACTACCCTTTCTAAATCTCACATAGAAGGATGATGTATTTCCAGCCTTCCCTGCAATGTGTTGTTTCTGGTACATGTTGATTTTTCATACTAGTTATTTTTTTACATAAGGGAAAATTTTTTAGAGCTGTCACAAACAATATTCCGAAGTATCGGTCAGGTCTCAAGTGATTTGAGAACAGCTTTTTCCCTTTTAAAATGCCATAACATGATTATTGCCCAATTTCCTAGCAGTAGCTTCCAGAAGTCATTGTGTTTGAAGTATTGCTGCATCTCTGAACCCTTCCCAGGCATAACCAAGTCTTGTACTGAATCTTCCAGGGCACATCAAATGTGCTTTGGACTTCTGCCCTGTCTACTTGCAAACATTGGTCATAGGCTCCCTGTAGGCTTCTGTTTGCATAGAAATGTAGAAGGAAAAATTGCAGTGTCGGAAAAGGCCAAAAATAGAGAGTAACCTCCCAAAATACTTATGTCAGAATGAACGTAAGTAACGATAGTACTGTGGCTGTTCACATTCTACAGGGACTGGTTCTTGAATAATTTGGCCATAAAATAAAAGGTTCAAAGCTGAAAAAAAATAACAGTATGTATAGGTAAAATTGTAAAAAAAACATATGCAGTACATCTTTGCAATAAATGCACACGTCTCTATGTTTTTTATCCCTTTTATAATGCTCCAAGAACAGTAAAATGCCTGGTGATCCTGCCAGAAATCCAGTAAGGTCCTAACTTCTTTCTGTTGGCTTCAGGGGCAAAACTACAAAATTTGGGACCACATAGCAAAATTTTGATGAGGGCTTATAGTGATCTGTATCTTATCTAGCATAAAATATGCCCAAACCAAGCACAGGTAACAAGAGAGCACTTAAATTCTAAGGTGTAAATTCTAAACTCTCCAACCCATTCCAACACCACAATAAGCAAGTGCAGAAACAGGTCGTCTAGTAATTAAGAAAAGAAAAGAAACAAAGCCATAGTAGCACTAGCAATATAATAAATGTCACATTTTTATATGATTACATTATAATTGCTAATGCTCCTGCACATAATTAGTATTACTCTATGATCCTAATACAAATCTATAAAAAAACAATACAAACCTCAGCTGTTCTATCAGTCTTTAGCTGAGGAGACAATCTTTACAGCCTGAGGAACAGTGGCGGCAGGTGCTCAAAATTTTTGAGGGGGCACAAACAAACTTATGAAAAAAAAAAACATCAATTGCAGCCTCACTGTGCCCATCAATTGCAGCCACTGTGCCATCAAACGCAGCCACTGTGCCCATCCAACAAAGCCACTGTGCCCATCAAACGCAGCCACTGTGCCCATCAATTGCAGCCACTGTGCCCGTCAATTGCAGCCACTGTGCCCATCAAACGCAGCCATTGTGCCATCAAATGCCGCCACTGTGCCCATCAATTGCAGCCACTGTGCCCATCAAATGCTGCCACTGTGCCCATCAAATGCCGCCACTGTACCATCAAATGCTGCCACTGTGCCTTTAAATGCCACCACTGTGCCCCATCAATTGCTGCCACTGTGCCCATCAAATGCTGCCATTGTGCCCATCAAATGCAGCCACTGTGCCCATCAAATACCGCTACTGTGCCCATCAAATGCTGGGACTGTGCCCATCAAAAGTTGCCAAGGTGACCCCCCCCCACCCAGCCAGGCACTTACCCTATCTGAGGCAGGCAGCGGGTGACGGCGGCGAGCTGTGGGACCTTGCAGCGGGTCAGACATTGGCGAGCTGTGTCCTCCATTCATCTCCTCCTGATAGGCATCCATTCAGGTGACGGGTAACACACCCATGCTTCCTGATTGGCGGAGAGGCGGCTGAGTGTTAGAAAAGCGAATATTAATTTTCTTTTCTAACACACCTGGGTGAACTACGAGTGCAATGCTTTGCGCTCTGACTTCACCTTTTTTGAAGCCTATTAGAGCCTATGGCTCAAATCAGGTGCTTAAAAAAAAATACTTCAGCCGCTGTAATTCAGGCGTCCAACATCCGAAAAGGGGCTGGATGCCTGAATAGGGGGTGGCAGCGGCGGCCATGAATAGATTCATGCAATGCATGAATCTATCCATTTGTCATAGAGGGGGGTGACTGGAGAGAGGGGGCGGCACCTATGCGCCTTTGATGGACGCACCGCCACTGCTGAGGAAAATCACATTAGGCATTCAGGGTTATTTTAAAGATAGCTAGAAGTTGCAGCAGAAACTCTGAGGGTATTTACCCTGCAAATAAGGTTTAAAGAAAGTAACGGGAACCTGTGACTAATGACTGATCCTGAAGGCTCCTTTTGTGCATCTGCCATTGGCTCTTCTAGACTGCAGACTACATAGGGTTAGAGGGTCAGTGTTGACAGAAACCTCTCCAACCCATAATAATTGTGAAGAACGTGTTATCTTCACGTGCTCATACATTTTCTATGTTTAATTTGCCTCATCAACAGCCCCTTTGGGGCTTCCTTCTACCCCTAGGCCCCAGGCTACTAGTATGCACCTAAATACAAAAATAATACTGCGCATGTGGAAAGAAGATTCAGTGTGAAAAAAAGCAGCACCACAAATGTGAGATAATACTGCAAAAAAACAAGAAACAAAATAAAGGTGTCTTGCGCTACAGTAATTGATATTAAAAATACCGAAAATGAATATGCACCACTAGTTGGCTGACAACACTGCCTCTGCTGTACTGAATTCCCATGCAGTGTAGTCAGTCCTGCCTGAGTTCTTCACAGTTGGACAACAGATCTTAGCCTATTCCTGCCTCTCTCTGTCCCTCTCCACATACATACATAGACTTTTTTCCCCAGCAAAACTGCTGCTGCTTAGACAAATGGGCTCCTGGGAGATGTAGTTCTGGAGCCTACATCAATAGAAATTGACCTAATGGTACGCTGTAAAGCAGGTGCAATAATTTGGGTCTCAGGTTGATGTCACAGGAAGTAATAATAGCTGGAACACAGAAACAAATAATGCTGTAACAATAGACAGGCAGAGGGTATTTTGGTAGGTAAACTTCGGTCACATACAGTGCCTTGAAAAAGTATTCATACCCTTGAAACATGTTACAACCAAAAATGTAAATGTATTTTATTAGGATTTTATGTGATAGACCAAACAAAGTGGGACATAATTGTGAAGTGGAAGAAAAATGATGAAGGGTTTTCAATTTTTTTACAAATAAATATGTGAAAAGTGTGGAGTGCATTTGTATTCAGCCCCCCTGAGTCAATACTTTGTAGAACCGCCTTTCACTTGCAATTACAGCTGCAAGAATTTTTGGGGATGTCTCTACCAGATCTAACAATAAATTATTAAGAATAGCTAAAAATTGCAAGCTGAACACTTCAGGTTAATCACATCACCTCAGATACAAGTTTGAATAGAAATAAGTGCAGCACAATAACAATGATGATAATGTCCATCAATTCCAAAATACAATCCACTGCGGAACCACAAGTCCCAGAAATAGATGGGGAAGACCATGTGGAGGGGTGAATCCAATCCACTAATGAGTGACAATCCCTCCACCAGCTGATAAATGAGCGCTTACCAGATCAAGTGGACCCCTGAATTACCAGGAAGTGAAACACGCTTTGTCTCCACAGGAGACAAATAAATGGATCGTCAGCACTCCAATTGTGTGGAACAGCCCAACTGGATATATAAAATAAAACACAATCTAAGTGCTCTCTGTTGAACTTCGAAATAATATTTATTTTTAAAAATATGAACTCACATAGGTTGCTGTGATTACAAGCATGTAGAGCACCAACAATGAAGAGTTGCCGTAACTCTGCGTGTGCACAGGATGGCAGCGGGTGACGTCCGCAAAGGTAGCTCCTCAGGGGGAGTCCTCAAGTACCCAGGCCATGTTTGTAGGTTTTCCTTTATTTTGCACAGGTGCTTTAAATCAGAGTCAAGGCTTGGTATTTTGGACAGCTATTTTATCTAAGAGAAATTCCCAAAACATGGCCTGTTGGGGGTACTTGAGGGCTGAGGTTGAGAACCACTGCTTTAGGCCACCCTGCTGAATTACTTGACTGAAGGTAGCCTGTTCCAAAAAGAGGAAGTTTTGGAAAAGTTTTGGAAAAATATAATAACAAAACAAAAAAATGTAAAGTCAGCAGCTACAAATATTGTAGCTGCTGACTTTTAATATTAGGGCACTTACCTGTCCAGGAATTCAGCAGTGACCTCACCGAGCTGATTTTTCAATCATCTTGACTAAGGGAAACTTTGCCTTGTGGGCTTCACAGCCGGTTTCCTACTGTGCTTTGTGAATGGACCAGCTGTGGGCGAAAGAGGGGAGCTAACTTCCGGCTGATTTCGCTGTGGACCAGGTACCCACTCCCCCCAAAAGGTGCCAAATGTGGCAGTGAGAGGGGGAGCCAAGGCTAGACATGCAGAGCTTCCCCTTTTGGATGGAGCTCCACTTTAAGTTGCTGAGCTCTGTTGCAGGTTTTTACCTTGTTTTCTGCTTGGTACTGTGACAGTATGTGAAGCAAAGTCTCTCTAACATAACCCTACTGACATGGAAATTTAAAGATAGGCAACTCTTATCCTCATATGGATTAGTGGTTCCAAAATAATAATAACTACTGCAGTAGCGAACAGACACAAAAGATACACTCAGCATCTTTCCAAATAACTGTTCTGCTTTATTATGACGTAATTGAAGGCTTTTATACACATAATTACGTAGGTATCACATTAATATTACAATTGTACGTTTATGGTGACAAGGGGCGTAACATAGGCAGACTAATTCTAATCAGGACTCGAAAGAATGCAAACATGTACTGAAAACATTATTAGTGCCATGTGCACAGTGAGGGCAGTGTGCAATACATACAAAATAGAATACAATTATATACAGAACTTACAAATTTTCTTTACACTACAAAGCAATAAAAACCAAGAAGGGGTTCTAGTACTTCAATCACCACTTTATAGAAAACAAAAACAAAATGAAACAACCAAGTATCTAGCATTTATCAGAAAGAGGTTGGCAGATAGCCGCCGTGTCTCTTTTATAAAGATTTTACTTTAATACGGATTTGTATTTTGTTACTTCTTGATTCTACCAGTGTTTACTGAAGTTTGGATTTTAAACTCTTCATCGTGATACATTGGTATGGTCTTGTTTATTTTAACATAATTGTTCATTACTGCTCTCCCTACCCCCTGTGTCAGCAATTGCTGTATATTAATTTACCACCTATGTAATTTATGTCCGTGCCAATGTTTTCTCCACTTTCCTATTATTTCCCTCTGTGAAGTAAAATTACTAAAACAAATATTTATTTCTTGCATTATTTATTTTATTTATTATCATGTGTACTGGGGTTTAATTATATTACATTTTGCAATCTCATTTTAAATATATGGCTCTGCTCTAATTTACTCTAATTTGCCTATTTCTGAGCAGCCATTAAAGGGGTTGTAAAGGTTTGTGTTTTTTCACCTTAATGCATCCTATGCATTAAGGTGAAAAAACACCTGTCAGTCACCGGCCCCCTAACCCCCCCCCGTTTTACTTACCTGAACCCCTTCATTCAGTCGGCCGGGATGCGCTGTTATTCTCTCCATGTGCTCCCGGCTCTTGATTGGATAGATTAATAGCAATCAAATCCAATGATGCGGGCGCTGGGGGCGGGGCCGAATCCACCATTCTGTGTCTATAGACGCAAATGCTGGACTCGGGAGCGCGGCCGCAAGGTAACCCCCTCGGGGAAGCGCTTCTCCGAGGGGGTTATCAGATGTGGGAAGGAGCCGCAAGAGCCGCCGGTGGACCCCAGAAGACGAAGTTCGGGGCCACTCTGTGCAAAACGAGCTGCACAGTGGAGGTAAGCATGACATGTTTGTTATTTTAAAAAAAAGGCCTTTACAGTCACTTTAAGCATTTATTCAAACTTTCTGTTTTATACCTTTGCTGTTCTTCCTATAGTTAGGCCTGATTGACATTTAGTCTGATCAGTATGTAATTATTATGGTCACAATGACTTTGAGAACCATAACTGTTGATTTACTAAAACTGGAGAGTGCAAAATCTGGTGTAGCTGTGCATGGTAGCCAATCAGCTTCTAACTTCAGCTTGTTTAATTAAGCTTTGACAATACAACCTGGAAGCTGATTGGCTTCTATGCAGAGCTACACCAGATTTTGCACTCTTCAGTTTTAGTAAATCAACCGTACTGGGTTTATGGCAACTCTTATTTCCACTTCAGCCCCTGAAGGATTTACCCACTTCCTGACCAGGCCATTTTTTAGCCTGGTCAGGCATCGCTTTAACTGTCAATTGCGCAGTTGTGTGACGTTGTACCCAAACAAACATGTCCTTTTTTTCCCCACAAATAGAGCTTTCTTTTGGTGGTATTTGATCACCTCTGCGGTTTTTATTTTTTACGCTAAAAAACAAAAAAAGAGCGACAATTTTGAAAAAACAAAAAAAACTATATTTTTTACTTTCTGCTATAAAACATATCCAAAAAAATACGTTTGACACTTTTTTGTGACCATTGACATTTATACAGCGATATAAAAATGCACTGATTACTGTGTAAATGTCACTGGCAGGGAATAGGGTTAACACTAGGGGGCGATCAAGGGGTTAAATGTGTTCCCTAGGGAGTGTTTCTAACTGTGGGGGGATGGGGCTGCCTGAAGGAGGAGACATATCACTTTTCCTAAGCATTAGGAACAACAGATCTGCCTCCTTACTCCTGACTAGGGATGAGCTTCGTGTTCGAGTCGAACCCATGTTCGACTCGAACATCGGCTGTCCGGTCGTTCGCCGAATTGCGAACGATGTGGGCCGTTCGCGCCAAATTCGTGTGGCGCGTCATGGCCCATAATTCACTACGGCATCGCAGTGCATTGCTTGCTGATGATTGGCCAAGCATGCACTATGACCCGCATGCTTGGCCAATCACAGCGCCGCCTGAACAGAGAGCCGTAATTGGCCAAAGCCAAGGAGGCTTTGGCCAATTATGGCTCAGGGGATTTAGTACACGCCCCACACTATATATGGCCGCCTGCACGGCGGCCCTGTGCAGTATGTTCCGGTGTGCTGAGGGATAGAGAGAGAGAGAGACAGTGTCATTTCATTTGAGTTAGCTAGATTAGGCAGGACAGTCAGTCAGTTAGCTGCACTTAAAGTGTATTGTGTATATATATGCATCCCAGGTGTTGCATATATATATATATACACTGTATTCAGTTTAGCTAGATCCGTTCCTGTTATCTTCTAGACTATTTACATTTAGTGCAGTGCGTCCTGCTCACAGTGTTCAGCTAGATCCGTTCCTGTTATCTTCCTACTGACAGGCAGGCTTGTCTTGTTACAGTATATAAAGCTACCTGAAGAAAATTACTGGTGTTCTTTTGATCCTATTAGTACCACAGTCAGGCAGCTAGACTATTTACATTTAGTGCAGTGCGTCCTGCTCACAGTGTTCAGCTAGATCCGTTCCTGTTATCTTCCTACTGACAGGCAGGCTTGTCTTGTTACAGTATTTACAGCTACCTGAAGAAAATTACTGGTGTTCTTTTGATCCTATTAGTACCACAGTCAGGCAGCTAGACTATTTACATTTAGTGCAGTGCGTCCTGCTCACAGTGTTCAGCTAGATCCGTTCCTGTTATCTTCTTACTGACAGGCAGGCTTGTCTTGTTATAGTATTTTGAAGAAAATTACTGGTGTTCTTTTGATCCTATTAGTACCACAGTCAGGCAGCTAGACTATTTACATTTAGTGCAGTGCGTCCTGCTCACAGTGTTCAGCTAGATCCGTTCCTGTTATCTTCCTACTGACAGGCAGGCTTGTCTTGTTACAGTATATAAAGCTACCTGAAGAAAATTACTGGTGTTCTTTTGATCCTATTAGTACCACAGTCAGGCAGCTAGACTATTTACAGTTAGTGCAGTGTGTCCTGCTCACAGTGTTCTGCTAAACCTACAAGTTAGTGGGGTGCGTCCTGCTCACAGTGTTCAGCTAAACCTACAAGTTAGTGGGGTGCGTCCACCTCACAGTTTTCAGCTAAACCTACAAGCTAGTGGGGTGCGTCCTGCTCACAGTGTTCAGCTAGATCCGTTTCTGTTATCTTCTTACTGACAGGCAGGCCTGTCTTGTTACAGTAAATACAGCTACCTGAAGAAAATTGCTGGTGTTCTTTTGATCCTATTAGTACCACAGTCAGGCAGTTAGTGCAGTGCGTCCTGCTCACAGTGTTCAGCTAAACCTACAAGTTAGTGGGGTGCGTCCACCTCACAGTGTTCAGCTAAAGCTACCTGTAGAAGGTTGGTGGTGTTCTCATACTACAGGCAGGCAGTTGATTTTGCTAGCTGCAGTATCAGTACATATATATATATATATATATATATATATATATATATATATATATATATATATATCCCAGCTTAGTGCAGCTACAGGCCATTAGTATGTCTGGAAGGCCAAGAAGGAGAGGCAGACAGTCACAAGCCAATAAGAGAGGGCAAGCAGGCTCTGTGTCTAGTGCTGGTCGTGGAGACGGTGCATCCTCATCAGCACGTGGCCATGGGACACGCTTGGCCTTTTTTTCGGCAGCTGGCCGTGTTGAGCCGCAACATGCGGAAGACTTAGTCGAGTGGATGACCAAGCCGTCCTCATCCTCCTCATCCTCTCTCACCCATGCCCAGGGTACTTTGTCTGGCAAAGCAGCGGCCTCTTCCCTCGGCTCAATGTCATCAGTGACTCCTTCCCTAGCCCCAACATGTCCTCCTGAGGAGTCCCTTGAACTGTTTGACCACAGTGTTGGGTACATGCTCCAGGAGGATGCCCAGCGTTTGGAAGGCTCTGATGATGATACTGAGCTCGATGAAGGCAGTAACATGAGCACGGACAGAGGGGGTGCCCAAGAAGGACAGCAATCTGGCAGTCATGCTCCCCCTGCTGCAGCATACTGCCAGGTTTGCTCCAGTGATGAGGAGGGAGGGGATGATGAGGTCACTGACTCAACGTGGGTGCCTGATAGGAGAGAGGAGGAGGAGGAGGAGGAGGCGGCACATCACCAACGAGGCAGGATGCCCTCCAGGGGCCAGCCTAAAGGCAGCACATTGACTGCATCACACCCCAAAGCTCCACATGTGCAGGGCGCTGCAGTCTCTGCGCGTTATTCAAAAAGTTCTTTGGTGTGGGCCTTTTTTGAGATGAGTGCATCAGATCGCACCGCTGCTATTTGCAACATATGTCTCAAGCGTATCTCACGTGACCAAAACATCTCCCGCTTGGGTACCACATGCTTGACCAGACATATGTTGACCTGCCATGCAGTTCGTTGGCAAGCGTATCTAAAAGACCCACACCAAAGAACAAAGAGGACCTCTCCTTGCTCCTCATCAGCTGAGATTTCCAACCCCACTAGACCTTCAGTCCTCTCTGAGACCTGCACTGAGAGGAATGAAGGTGTTGAATTAGGTGTGTCACAGCCAAGTACTTGTGGGCAATCTGCTTTTGGTACACCGACGTCAGATTGTACCAGGCAAATTTCCCTGCCCCAGCTGCTGCACCGCCGAAAGAAGTTTGCTCCCAGCCATCCACATGCCCAGCGGTTGAATGCTAGCTTGGCAAAATTGCTAGCACTTCAACTGCTGCCTTTTCAGTTGGTAGACTCTGCCCCCTTCCGTGAGTTTGTGGAATGTGCGGTTCCTCAGTGGCAGGTACCCAAATGCCACTTTTTCTCACGGAAGGCGATTCCGGCTCTCTACCGGCATGTGGAAGGCAATGTCCATGCCTCGCTGGACAGGGCGGTCAGCGGTAAGGTGCATATTACCGCTGACTCATGGTCCAGCAGGCATGGACAGGGACGTTACCTAAGTTTCACGGCGCATTGGGTGACTCTGCTGGCAGCTGGGAAGGATGCAGGACAAGGTGCAGTAGTGTTGGAGGTTGTTCCACCACCACGCCTCCAAAATGCTAGTGATTGTGACACACCTCTCTCCTCCACTGCCTCCTCTTCTTCTTCCTCCATGGCCTCTTCCTCTGAACCAGCGGTGCTCCGTAGTCGTTCAAGGGGCTACGCAAGTACGCAGGCCAAAAGATGCCATGCGGTGCTTGAGCTGGTGTGCTTGGGGGACAGGAGCCACACTGGGGCAGAGGTTCTGTCAGCTCTGCAGGGGCAGGTTCAGAGGTGGTTGACACCACGCCAACTTAAGGCAGGAATGGTGGTTTGCGACAATGGCACCAACCTCCTCTCTGCCCTCCGACAGGGACAAATGACCCATGTGCCCTGTTTGGCTCACGTCCTTAACTTGGTGCTGCAGCGGTTCTTGGGCAGGTACCCGGGCTTACAGGATGTCCTGAGGCAGGCCAGGAAAGTCTGTGTGCATTTCCGCCAGTCATATAATGCCAGTGCTCGGCTGTCGGACCTCCAAAAGGAGTTTAACCTGCCCAAGAACCGCCTAATCTGTGACATGCCCACCAGGTGGAGCTCAACGTTGGCCATGCTGCAGCGGCTGCACACGCAGCAGAGGGCCATCAATGAGTACCTGTGCGACTATGGCACCAGGACAGGGTCAGGGGAGCTTGGTTTTTTTTCCCCACGCCAGTGGGTCATGATCAGGGATGCATGCACTGTCCTGTCACCATTTGAGGAGGCCACGAGGATGGTGAGCAGTGACAGTGCATGCATCAGTGACACTGTCCCCCTTGTCCACCTGTTGGAGCACACGCTGCGTGGAATAATGGACAGGGCACTTGAGGCAGAACAGAGGCAGGAAGAGGAGGACTTCCTTAGCTCTCAAGGCCCCCTTTATCCAGACAGTGTTCCTGCGTGCCCGCCGATCACACAGGAAGAGGACAAGGAGGAGGAGGAGGAGGAGGAGGAGGAGGAAGATTGTGTCAGTATGGAGGTGGAGCCTGGCACTCAGCATCAGCAGCAGTCTTTAAGGGATCAGTCCCAAGAAACACATGGACTTGTACGTGGCTGGGAGGAGGAGGTGGCTGCGGACCATGTCGTCCTTAGTGACCCAGAGGACTCCGGACCGAATGCCTCAGCAAACCTACGCTGCATGGCCTCCCTGATCCTGCAAAGCCTGTGTATTCGTGGTATCAAGGAGAAGGACCAATACTGGCTGGCAACCCTCCTTGATCCACGTTACAAGGGTAAGGTTGCGGACCTTATCTTGCCATCGCAGAGGGAGCAGAGGATGAAACATCTTCGGGAGGCCTTGCAGAAAGGTCTGTGCAGCGCGTTCCCAGAGACTGGGAGGTTACAAACTCCTGTTTCTGGACAACGTGTTGCTGAGGCTTTGGTCAGTCAAAGAAGGAGCGGTGGAGAAGGTGGCCGTCTGACCGATGCGTTCAGACAATTTTTTGGTCCGCAGCCCCAAGGTATGATCGGTTCCAGCAACCATCGCCAGCGTCTGTTTTACATGGTGCAGGAATACCTAGGGGCAAGATCAGACTTGGACACCTTTCCCACCGAAAATCCTCTGGGTTACTGGGTCTTGAGGATGGATCACTGGCCAGAGCTTGCACAGTATGCAATTGAGCTACTGGCCTGTCCTGCATCCAGCGTTCTTTCGGAACGCACATTCAGTGCTGCTGGAGGCGTGGTAACCGATCACAGGGTGCGTCTGTCCACCGACTCGGTTGATCGACTGACCTTCATAAAAATGAATCAGTCTTGGATCACCACCAGCTACCAAGCACCTGATGCTGATGTAACCGAATAATTTTTTTTGAAATCTCAGATCCCTTCAAAGACTGCCTATGCTGATGCTGAGTGACTATCCCTGAGTAATTATCCTCTTCCTCCTCAATCATCACGCTGATAGCTTGTAAGAACGTTTTTGGTTCTGGGCGCCACCACCAGTGCCTAAGGCACAATTTTTCAGCCCCTGTTTAACAGGGGCGTGTAATTACAATTTTTGATGTAATACTTTGCAGCAGGGCTCGTTCCTGCATTCCAACTAGAGTGTCTGTGAGGGGTTGCAGTGTTGTGGCACCAGCACCAGTGCCTAAGGCCCATTTTTTCTGCCCCTGTTTAACAGAGGCGTGTAATTACAATTTTTGATGCAATACTTTGCAGCAGGGCTCATTCCTGCTTTCCAACTAGAGTGTCTGTGAGGGGTTGCAGTGTTGTGGCACCAGCACCAGTGCCTAAGGCCCAATTTTTCTGCCCCTGTCTAACAGGGGCGTGTAATTACAATTTTTGATGCAATACTTTGCAGCAGGGCTCGTTCCTGCGTTCCAACTAGAGTGTCTGTGAGGGGTTGCAGTGTTGTGGCACCAGCACCAGTGCCTAAGGCCCAATTTTTCAGCCCTTGTTTAACAGGGGCGTGTAATTACAATTTTTGATGCAATACTTTGCAGCAGGGCTCGTTCCTGCGTTCTAACTAGAGTGTCTGTGAGGGGTTGCAGTGTTGTGGCACCAGCACCAGTGCCTAAGGCCTAATTTTTCAGCTCCTGTTCAACAGGGGCATGTAATTACAATTCTTGATCTAATATTTCACAGCAGGGCCCTATGAGGGCTTACAGTGTTGTGGCCACAGCAACACCTAAGGCCCAAATTTCTGCTGAGTATATAGGGCAGGACCCTACTTTCAAACATCTAACTTACAAACGACTCCTACTTGCAAACGGAAGGAGACAACAGGAAGTGAGATGAAATCTACCCCTAGGAAGGGAAATTCTCTCCTGTAAGAGTTAATATGGGAAAAAAAAATTCTCCTTTCCACTGATGCTTTCCAATCCTTGTTCCACAAAAAACCCAAATTTTCAAAAAACATTTTTCATTGGGACAAAAAGTGAGGTGAAATCTTCTGAAGAAAGACAGCAAAACAAATGTCACAGGGGTGATAACCCTTCCCTATGTTTTCCAAAAAGCTTAAAAAAGATTTTTTGGCTGGAGCTAAACACGTTAAAAATGTTCAAAATTACAAACAGATTCTACTTAACAACAAACCTACAGTCCCTGTCTTGTTTGAACCACCTGTATACTGCTGTTCAGAGTATATAGGGCCTGGTGGCCCCACACCTTTCCTTATTTTAATTTGGGTGCGGGGTTCCCCTTAATATCCATACAAGGCCCAAAGGGCCTGGTAATGGACTGGGGGGTACCCATGCCGTTTGTCTCACTGATTTTCATCCATATTGCCAGGACCCGACATTACATTAAACCCGCAAGCAGTTTTAAATGAGATTTTTTCCTTTAACCACCTCCGGACCGCCCACTGTATATTGACGTCCTTTTTTTAAAGATGGATATCTCGGTAACGGCAGCAGCTGCTGCCACAACCGAGGTATCCATCTTTAGGGCAGCCGGTTCTGTACATGATAATGGTGGTCTCTGCGGCGGGTTCGCTGCGAGATCACCGTTATCGGCGGCGGGAGAGGTGCCACCCCCCCTCCCGCCGCTCTCCCGCACCCTCCGCCGCTTACCGGAGCCGTCGGTAGCGGCGGAGGCGATCGGGTCCTTTCCCTGCTTAGGTATGGAGACGAGTGAGGCTAAGATGGCCCCCACCCGTCTCCATACCATGTGACGGCCGGAGCGACGTCATTACGACGGCTCCGCCCACTTCTCTTAAAGGCACAATTTTTTTGTGTCATTTTTTTAAACAACTTTTTTTTTTTTTTTTTTTTACATTTTAGTCTAAATATGAGATCTGAGGACTTTTTGACCCCAGATCTCATATTTAAGAGGACCTGTCATGCTTTTTTCTATTACAAGGGATGTTTACATTCCTTGTAATAGGAATAAAAGTGATCCATTTTTTTTTTTAAAAACAGTGAAAAAATAAATAAAATAAAGTAAAATAAATAATAATAAAAAAAAAAAAAATTTTTAAAGCGCCCTGTCCCGACGAGCTCGCGCGCAGAAGCGAACGCATACGTGAGTAGCGCCCGCATATGAAAACGGTGGTCAAACCACACATGTGAGGTATCGCCGCGACCGGTAGAGTGAGAGCAATAATTCTAGCCCTAGACCTCCTCTGTAACGCAAAAACATGCAATCTGTAGAATTTTTTAAACATCGCCTATGGAGATTTTTAAGGGTAAAAGTTTGACGCCATTCCACGAGCAGGCGCAATTTTAAAGCGTGACATGATGGGTATCAATTTACTTGGCGTAACATTATATTTCACAATATAAAAAAAATTGGGCTAACTTTACTGTTGTCTTATTTTTTTTTCAAAAAAGTGAATTTTTTCCAAAAAAAGTGCGCTTAGAAGACCGCTGCGCAAATATGGTGCAAAAAAAAGTATTGCAATGACCGCTATTTTATTCTCTAGGGTGTTAGAAAAAAAAAAACAATATATAATGTTTGGGGGTTCTAAGTAATTTTCTAGCAAAAAAACCTGTTTTAAACTTGTAAACACCTAAAATCCAAAACAAGGCTGGTCCTTAAGTGGTTAAAAATGACATTTGGTGCAGGGACTGTTCTAAACACGGGAAACACACGTCACTTTACAGGCATACTATAGACACCCCCCAGGTACGATATTTAAAGGAATATTTCACTTTTTTTTTTTTTACTTTAAGCATCATTAAAATTACTGCTCCCGAAAAAAACTGACGTTTTTAAAAGTTTTTTTTTGCATTGATACATGTCCCCTGGGGTAGGACCCGGGTCCCCAAACCCTTTTTAGGACAATACCATGCAAATTAGCCTTTAAAATGAGCACTTTTGATTTCGAACGTTCGAGTCCCATAGACGTCAATGGGGTTCTAACGTTCGTGCGAACTTTCGGTCCGTTCGCAGGTTCTGGTGCGAACCGAACCGGGGGGTGTTCGGCTCATCCCTACTCCTGACAGAACGGAGATCTTTCTGTTTACATTGACAGATGTCCGTTCTGTCTCTGTCAGAAGCAGTCGCGGGTGCCCGGGAGACATCGTGGCGGGATTGCACAATAGCTCCTATGTCACTCGCCCCCTATACCCCCCTTAAAGCGCCCGCCGTACAGAGGCGGCTGGTCAGCAAGTGGTTAATGTTGTCAATAGAAGTAAGTGGAATGACTGGGCATTAAATGGTAGTCCCCTGGTGATTGAATATACAATTATATCAATTAAAAAAAGTGTTTATTCAAATATAAAAGACAAACATACACAAAAAGGAGAAAGGGCAAACAAAAAGCCGATAAGTATATAAAATCACATATGCACTATAGATGGTCAGACATAACATCAAATATATTATATGGAGCTGGCAAGTTTTCCCGAATCCAGATCGCATAACAGAAGAGTGTGCCTTGCTCTCTGTGGAGCCGGTTCACACATCTCCGTGGCGGCTGCAGAAAGGATTGCACAGGGGTCCTGTGCGTCTTTAGCTCAGTTTTAGGTCCAAATTTAGGAGAAAATTATGGCCTGATTTGTCCCTGAAATGAAGAACAGGGACACACCAGACCCCTGCTGTGATCCACATCCGATTTAAGTGTGAACCCAGCCTCAGGATATATAAACTGCTAAATACCTTTTCTCATCAGCAGTATATAGCAGTTTTGTGACTTCTATCAGTGTCTGGTTAAAGCTTGTAGGAGGAGTTTTCATTCTACTCTGAATGTCCTATGAGGCTGCAGGACCCCTGACCCTCTGTTTGGATCACATGCACCCTCCCAAGAAAAAAAAAACTCTCTAACAATACACACCAAACTGAGCATGTGCAGAGTGACTCCAAAGGCTCTGTACTATCAGGAGATGGATTGGGGGCAGTGGAAGAAGAGGAAGATCAGAGAAGACAGGATCAAACAGCTTTTTACATGCAGAGGATTAACCCCTTAGGTCCCACAGTGCATATAACAAGCATGCTTTACTGCATATACAGACTGATTTTACTGCTGAGGGTTTAGTAACACTTTAAGTTAAATCTTTTCCCTTTTACATCACGTCTATCATCTGTCATGGACCGTTAGATTTTTCGGAAAAAAATACAGTTGGTGCAGAAAAGTGAGAAAATGACTAAATATAATCATGATGGTTAACTATTCTACCAAACTTTGTGACCAAGTGATGTGAGCACAATTATGAATAATTCACACTTTGTGATGAGCACTTGGTAGAAATTAAGGAATCCTGCAGACAGTCTTCTTCTGCTCAAACAAACGGTATTAGCAGCAGCAACAGATGAAAATAACATTCATTCTTTGAGCTCTGATAATTGAGCCAGTAAAATTTTATGGATATACTTCTGTCCTCTAAACACTACAGTCAAATATTTATTTTTTATAGATACTCTTTAACATAAAAGCTATCTTACAGCTTCACTAAAATGCGTTCTTAATTCATAAATTACTTTTGGAATCCCTAGTGCCTCTTAAACATTTGGTTTCTATAGCTTCACTAATGGCTATGGCTCTAAGTTTTTTTTCCCTGAAGAATTGATTCACTTTATTTTTGTCCTGATAAGCAAAACTTCTGCAGGTTTACAAGCTTTGGAGCTGGGCAGGGGAAAAAGAACATATCTGTAGGATTTGGCAACATGCAACTAAATTGGAACAAGTCCCAGCACACAGGACCAGATTTGTTTGTAAAAAGACAATGGAGGTTAGGGACTTGAGTGACCAAAAATTGGACAGACAGCAATTTTGCTAGTGCACTGCACCTACAACGAGCAATAGTGCAGTACTGTGCTTTGTGCAGTGTTCCAATGCACTAGCATTGAGCTGCTACAGTATTGGTGTGAATGGGCCCTTAGGGTGTGGCAGGCCGCCTGCTTCTTCATAATATATTTCGTTAAAGAAAATGTTCATTTTTACATCAGTTCATTACCTTAAGGCTCCATTCACACTTGTGCTACTCCAAAGTCGGGCAACTTTGGATTGCAACTTTGATGCATCTTTGGATGGGTGCGACTTTGGCTTTGACAAATGATAATGGGCAACTGTTGCATAACTGTTGCATTTTTAACATTCAGGAGTGACTTTCATGAGACTTTTGAGGGTTTACACTGCAGTCTATGGCATTCAAGTCGCATGAAAGTCAGACCAAAGTAGTGCAGGAACCTATTTAAAGTTGCTGCATTTAAGTTAAACATATTTGAATGGTTGTCATTGAAAAACATGGGCTGGGATCAAGGCCGGCCCTACCGCTAGATGAACTGGGCAGCTGCCTAGCGTGCACTGCCACCTAGGGCACAGCCACTGGTTGCCCTCGTTGTCCAGGGTTGCCAGCACCGGCCATGGAAGGGGCATTTGGCCTCATCTGCCTCCTCTAGTTCTAGCTGCAGCCCTGTCAGTAATCTGCCATTTTCCTCTTCCCGTACAGCTTCACTTCCACTGGGGGCACTGCCGCTGCTGTGCCGCCACATGCTGGGAGTCTGGGGCCATTTGCTTCCTCGTCCCCCCTCTCCAAGGCCCCCCTGTGATAGTGTTCGATCCCTTCACTACACAGCAAGCGCCTCATGCCACCCTGTGTCCAAACTGATATGCTTGACTGGCACCTGCCCACTGAGGGGGAGGGGAGAGCTCACTCAGTTGAGACCACATACAGGGCACACACAAAGAGATCACCTTAACCTGTACACTGCTGGGGGGGTTCCTGCACTACTGTCACTGCACTGTGCATTGATTTACTATCTTAGGTGCTTTTCATTCTAATGTCACCCTACAATAGGAGGTGCCCCTAGACTGGAGGTAGCAGTCTTTCTATGAAGGGGCCCCCTGCCATGGAATTGGAGGTGGAAATCTCCATATGGAGCGGCCCTTGGACTGGAGGTAGCAGTCTTTCTATGGAGAGCCTTCATAGAAAGACTGCAACCTCCAGTCTAGGGGTCCCTCCATTGGGAGGCTGCCATGTTCAGTCCAGGATCCCATCCATAGAGAGATTGCCATGTTAACCTCTAGCAACCAATCAGTGAACAGTAATGATGTTCATTAACTTCTAGCAACCAATTAGTGAGCAGTAATGATATACAGTAACATCTAGCAACCAATTAGTGAGCGGTAATGATGTGCAGTAACCGCTAGCAACCAATCAGTGAACAGTAAAGATGTGCAGTATTCTCTAGCAGCCAATCAGCGAGCAGTAATGATGTGCAGTAACCTCTAGCAACCAATCAGTGAGCAGTAATGATATGCTATAACTTCTAGCAACCAATCACAATCACTGCCTGATCTGCTGCAGTAAACTGATTTTGCTATTTATTGTATGTCGCCAAACAAAAGAATAAAGCCTTGTGAGCAACTATGAAACTACCATGAATGATTGTGTAGCGCCCTCGTCCCAGTATAGGGCTACAGGTAAATTTAGTTATGCTGGGTGGTAGCCAGCGTGGCTAATTTGTAGTGTTTAGTGGTCAAATGGCTTCTGTCCTAATCCTAGTTAGCTGTAGTTTCTCCCTTTTGTCAGTAGGTGGTGCTGTTGCCTTTGACATTAGTGTAATGAGCTACAGTGAGTTCAGGTTATGGATAAACATACTTCTCTAAGCCAATCAGATTCGCTGCTATGAATGCTGGGAGAAGCTACTTATCGGGAAGAAGTCAGGTAATCTTAGTCTTCCCGGCCAGGGCTGAGGCCTGGGTGGATGTGTGTGGAACAGTTCCTGGCTGCTAGGCCTGAAGCCTTCCCTATCCAGGTGGTCCCCTGGCTGCTAGGCCTATCCGGATGTTCAAGTTTCTGTTGAGAAAAGCCGGCTAAAGATCCGGGAATGATCCTGAGAGGGATGGAGTTCTAAGGAAGCACCAGAGGTGACGCTTCATGAGCTGGAGGCTATGGAGTGGCTGGGAGTACTTCAAGAGTGAACTCATCCAACGGAATCTGTGTATGACACTGTGAGTAAAATTCAGTTACTAGAGGAGACAGCCTATTCTACAAAATACAGATGTGCTGGTTCAGCTTAAAGGCTCTTTTTCCTGTATAGCTGTCTACCTTATCTCACCTAGTTTTGTCTAAGGAGTCTGCCAACGTGCCTGTTGCTGATTGCTACTAAGAGTGTCCTGTGCCCTATCCCCGCTCTCCGACATTTATCCTGTTTGAAAAATAAACTTCTCTCTTGTTTAAGCATAAAAGTGACTGGCGCCCAACTTCTTTTTCTTGTTCATCACCCACCATGCCCAGTACCCTGCACCCTGAGGAATTATGTCAGCCCTCCCTACCTCTGCTAATCACCATCAGGCTCCCGGAAAATCGGGGTAGGCGCTACAATTGTAGTGGTTAGCTCACACACCACACTCTCATCAGTATGTGCTCTGCTCAAAACAATTCACAAACGTGCAGCGCTTCACTATTGATCAACATGTGTCTGTGCAAAATATCCAAAGTATATATACTATTCCAAAAAAAAAACAATTGATGCTTAAGTCCATAAAATATAGAGTCCAACAGTGCAATCCAAGTGTGTAAATACTATGAAAGCAAATATTTAAACATTTTCAAAAGTTAAAAAATGTATTAAAAAAATAAAAGTAATGTCTCTTTAAAGAGCAACTTCTTAAAGCGGAGTTCCACCCAAAAGTGGAACTTTCACTCATTTGTCTCCTCTCCCCCTCCGGTGCCACAATTGCCACTTTTCTGCGGGGAGGGGGGACAAGATACCTGTCTTTGACATGACCCCGGGGCTCCCTCCTCCTCTCTCCTCCTCTCCCTGCCACCGGGCCAGTAGGCGAGAGGAGCCTCGCGCATGCTCAGTAGGGTTCCCGGCGTAGCCGTAAGGTTACACTGCCGGGTACCCTTACCCACAATGGTGGCGGCAGCACCCGACAGCTGATGGAAACATCAGCTGCGGTGCCGACATCGCGGGACTCCAGGACAGGTAAGTGTCCTATTGTTAAAAGCCAGCAGTATGTGTAGCTGCTGGCTTTTAAATTTTTTTTTTTTTGGTCGGAACACCCAATAACTCCCACCAGCAGACCTGTGATCCCTCCACCAGATGTGCTCTCACCTGAGGGATAGGACCACACTATTTATATAGTCTATGTGAGATTTGTCCCTCTCAGAGGGCTGGAACTTGCTCCCCAGCTTTAGATACCATTCACTGCTTCTTAATCTGCTGCATCAGCCATGATAGTCTCCATACATTAGTGCATGGAAAAGGGAAAAAGAGCGCCTTACATAGTGCATTACCCTTTAGCCGCTTGCCGACCAGCTGCGGCAGATGGCATGGCTGGGCGAAACGACGTTACCTAATGTCGCTTTGCCTTTTGGCCACTAATGGGCACCAGCTCGTCGCCGGTGTGTGCCCGGAGCTGATGGGAGTGCCCGGCGGGCGTGATGACCGCCGGACTCCCGCGATCACTTGTGACAGAGCGAGAACTGGGATCTGTGTGTGTAAACACACAGATCCCGGTTCTTTCGGGGGGAGGAGACAGATCGTGCGTTCATACTATGTATGAACACGATCTCTCTCTCTCCTCCTATACAGTCCCATCCCCCTACAGTTAGAAACACAGTTAACCCCTTGATCTCCCCCTAGTATTAACCCCTTCTCTGCAAGTGACATTTACACAGTAATCAGTGCATTTTTATAGCACTGATCGCTGTATAATTGTCAGTGGTTTCAAAAATGTGTCAAAAGTGTCCGATGTGTCCGCCATAATGTCTCAGTCCCAATAAAAAGTGCAGATCACCGCCATTACTAGTAGAAAGAAAAATAATAATAATAAAAATGCCATAAATCTATCCCCTATTTTATAGACGCTATAACTTTTGCGAAAACCAATCAATATATGCTTATTGCAGTTTTTTTTTTACCAAAAATATGTAGAAGAATAAATATCAGCCTAAACTGAGGAAAAAATTTGTTTTTTTGATAAAAAATGTGGGCTATTTATTATAGCAAAAAGTAAAAGATATTGTGTTTTTTTCAAAATTGACGCTCTTCTTTTGTTTATAGTGCAATTAATAAAAAACGCAGAAGCGATTAAATACCACCAAAAGAAAGCTCTATTTGTGGGAAAAAAGGACGCCAATTTTGTTTGGGTACAGCGTCGCGTGACAACGCAATTGTCTGTTAAACCAACTCAGTGCCGAATCGCAAAAAAATGGCCTGGTCATTGAGCAGCCAAATCTTCGGACGCTGAAGCAGTTACATTTGTTTAATTCAACATACAAAAACTTACAGATGTACACTAACTTAATAAGGTGCTTCCAGTAAATCATATTGTATATCGCATGCAATATTTCCAGAATATGCACAAACGCCAGCGTACAGTCCTCACACTCTTGTGATTACCACACCATCCGTTCCAAAGAGCGTTGCAATGTCATCAATACCCTGTAATTCCCAGATTTCACAGACCATCCAACATGATAAGTAGGAGGATAGAACCTGAAATTGCACACTGCAGAGCTCAGTGAGGAGAGCTCTGAGAGCTGATTGGAAGAAAGGAACATGGCCTCTTCACATACAGTGATGAGCTGTCAATCACAGGTTGTGTGCTGGAGCTCCCTCCCCTGGCTCTTTTTTTTTCTTGGTGTCAGGAAAACTTGTCACAAGTGATTTATGCCGATAGGACAGGAAAGATTCAGCAGACAGAAATGACTATTAGTGCTCTGCATTGGGACAAGCACACACTATAGAGGGATATGCTTTGTTCATATTTCATGTCTGAGATGTACAACCACTTTACCCCCTTAATGACCAGGCCATTTGTTGCGATACGGCACTGCGCCAATTTAACTGACAATTCCGCGGTCGTGCGACGCTGCACCCAAACAAAATTGATGTCCTTTTTTCCCCACAAATAGAGCTTTCTTTTGGTGGTATATGATCACCTCTGCAGTTTTTATTTTTTGTGCGACAATTTAAAAAGAACAATATTTTTTACTTTTTGCTATAATAAATATCCCCCCCAAAAAATGTAAAAAAACTAATTTCTTCATCAGTTTAGGCCAATATGTATTCTTCTACATATTTTTGTTAAAAAAATGTAAAAAATATACGCAATAAGCGTATATTGATTGGTTTGCGCAAAAGTTATCGCGTCTACAAAATAGGGAATAGATTTATGGCATTTTTTATTATTTATTTATTCTTTACTAGTAATGGGGGTTCTCAGTGATTTTTAGCAGGACTGCGACATAGCGGCGGACAGATCGGACACCCAACTGACATTTTTGACACTTTTTTGGGAACCAGTGACATTATTACAGTGATCAGTGCTAAAAATATGCACTGGTATTGTACTAATGACACTGGCAGGAAAGGGGTTAACATCAGGGGCGATCAAGGGGTTAAATGCGTTCCCTCACTGTGTTTACTAACTGTATGGGGGAGGGGCTGCCTGGGGAAACACACAGATCCGTCTTCCTGTTTAGCAGAAAGACAGGATCTGTGTGATCTCCTCTGTCAGAACGGAGATTTGTCTTGTTTACACAGGCAGATCCCCGTTCTGTCACTGCGGGGAACGATCGCAGGTGGCCAGTGGGCACGTGCAACCGGCGGCGCGTGCGCGCCCACAAATCGCTGTGTACGAGCCAACGTACAATGACGGCGATTCATGGGAAGCAGCCACATTGCCGCAGTACAACAGTACAACTGCGGCGGCTGGTCCTTAACCACTTACGGACTGCCGCACGCCGATATACATCGTAAGTTTGAAGAGAAATATTGTTGTTTTTGGAGCAGCTAGCTGCCATAACCCCGGTATCCTCTTCTTCAGTCGGCGGTCTGCTTTTTGATAAGAGTGGTCTCTGCGGCGGATTCGCCGCGAGATCACTGTTATCGGCGGCAGGAGAGGCCCCCCCTCCCGCCGCGCTCCGGTGCCCTCCGCAGCTTACCGGTGCCGTCGGTAGCGGCGGAGGCGATCGGATCCTTTCTCCTCTGTGGCATGGAGACGAGTGAGGGGAAGATGGCCCCCACCCATCTCCATAAAACTGCAGAGTGGAAGCGACGTCAAAATGTCACTTCCGCCCATAGCTCTTAAAGGGCCATTTTTTTTTATTGCATTTTTGTGTAAATTTGAGATCTGAGGTCTTTTTGACCCCAGATGTCATATTTAAGAGGTCCTGTCATGATTTTTTTCTATTACAAGGGGTGTTTACATTCCTTGTAAAAGGAATAAAAGTGACACAGTTTTTTTTTTTTTTAAAACAATGTAAAAATAAAAAATAAAAGGTAAAATAAATAAGAAAAAAAAAAAATTTAATCGCGCCCCATGAGTAGCGCCCGCATATGAAAACGGTTTTCAAACCACACATGTGAGGTATCGCCGCGATGGGTAGAGCGAGAGCAATCATTCTAACCCTAGACCTCCTCTGTAACTCAAAACATGCAACCTGTAGGATTTTTTAAACATCGCCTATGGATATTTTTAAGGGTAAAAGTTTGTCACCATTCCACGAGCGAGCGCAATTTTGAATCGTGACATGTTGGGTATCAATTTACTCAGCGTAACATTATCTTTCACAATATAAAAAAAAATGGGCTAACTTTACTGTTGTCTTATTTTTTAATTCAAAAAAGTGTATTTTTTCCAAAAAAAGTGCGCTTGTAAGACCGATGTGCAAATACGGTGTGACAGAAAGTATTACAATGACCGCCATTTTATTCTCTAGGGTGTTAGAAAAAAAATGTATAATGTTTGGGGGTTCTAAGTTATTTTCTAGAAAACAAAAAAATGTTTTTAACTTGTAAACAACACATCTCAAAAAGAGGCTCTGTTCTTAAGTGGTTAAGAGTTTAACTAAAATTCTGATTTATCCTGCAGTCCCCCAGCAGTGTGTTTTGATGCTGATCTCCATGCGCAGCAGACGCCATTCTTGTTGAGATGGGAAGCAGTGGCTGCACTAAGCTAAAGCTAACGGCTGATCTAAGAATCTCTATACATAATACAGAAAGAATAGTGTACAAAAAAATCATAGATGGCTTTACAGTTTAGTATTATTAGAAATATACTGTATTCTTGCTAAAAATAATGATACTTTTCCTTTGAATGATTCACCAGGCTCCTGTATATTCCCAGATTACTTTTTGTATTATTTTGACACTCACCAAATTGTGTGTTTAGCCTGTCACAGACCCTTCATAGTGAAGCACCATTTTTTTGTTAAATCAAATCTCCTACTTATCCTCTTTGTAGATATGTGATGCCTACTTAGCTCAGACAGCCAGGCTAAGCTCTGTCCTTGGCTAAAGAGGCTGGAACAGTCTGTACTGTCTTTTCCAGGAATCACACATGGATGACAGTAAATGTGACTTTACTGCAGAATATTTGTTAATTTGTTACCAAGAAAAAGATCAATTCTCAAGCAACTCCCCCTGTCTTCAACAAGCCTACTTATAGATTAGCTGTTCCAACTCTCATACTATTACTCTGAGGGTTGCACCTATACCATTTTTTTTATTGGCGAGTACGAGCATCGATACTTTGCGGTGTGATCTGCGTCAATTTAAAATAAATTGCACAAATCGCACTGCAAAGAATCGCATGTGATTTTAAACTGGAATGCAGTCCGATTCCTGTACAAATAGCAATCGATTTCCCCCACTGCTCCTGTGTGTGTGTATATACAAAGGAGTTAAAGCGCCATCTAGTCAGGATAAACAATGTTGAAACTCACAGTACATTTCCGGTAGCAAATCAGGGCCACTAGAGGTGCTCACAGGGCTGGAGGAGAAGTTCTGGGACCCCGTAGGTGTAGGGAGGAATTGATGTCAGCTTGGGGATGGACCACCTCTACATCTCCTCCAGCGGCCCTGATTTGCTACCAGATATTTACTGTGAGTTCTAACATTATTTAACCTGACTAATGGCGCTTTAATCCCTTTATATATATGCTCACACCCACAGGAGCGGTGGGGGAAATCGCATGCGATTTGGACAGGAATCGCACCACATTACTGTTCAAATCACATGCGATTCTTTGCAGTGCGACTTGCGCCGATTCATTTTGTATGGACGCAAATTGCATTGCAAAGTATCGATTTTGGAATTAGGAGCATTTGAGCGAATACCAATACTCGCTTAATGCTTGGTATCATCATCGATACTGATACTGGTATTGGTGCATCCCTAATTATTATTATTCTTATTATAGAGAATTTATATAGTGGACTGCCAACAGTTTGCACAGGGCTTTACAAAATAAAGGGAGACAGACAGTACAGTAACAAAACAATTCAATACAAGAAGGTCAGGAGGGCCCCACTCGTCACAGCTTACAACCTAAATGGAGAGGCAACTGATACGAAAGGTAATAACTGTGGGGGGATGAGTTGATGGGGAAAGTAAAATTCTTCTTACGCAGTGGTGGGATAGTCTTCCATAAGGGGATGAGTTTTCAAGGATTGCCTGAAACAGACGGAGTAGGAGATGAATTGGGGTAGGGAGTTCCAAAGGAGCAGCTCTGGAGAAGTCCTGACAGGGCCGGTGCTGCCACTAGGCAAACTAGGCAGCCGCCTAGGGCCCTCTGCTGCCTAGGGCGCCCAGCCACTGGTGCCCCTACTCTCTTCTATCTGCAGCAAGCAACTAAGTCTCAGCATCAGCAGGCAGCTGCCGCTCCATTCGCACATAGTGTCAGAGGCGCAGCAGCGGAGGAGGACTGTGTCTGTGTCCCGACTCCCGAATAAATGGAAGCAAGCAAACATTCATTGATGGGCACTGGTAGGCTTCCTTGATGGGTGCTGGTAGGCTTCCTTGATGGGCGCTGGTAGACTGCATTTGATGGGCGCTGGTAGACTGCATTTGATGGGCGCTGGTGAGGCTGCATTTGATGAGCGCTTCATTAAAAAGTAAGGTATACATGGGCAAGGCAAAGGGGGTGGAGTCATGGGGTGGAGCCAATGGAGGTGTCAAAAATCCTTGCACCAGCCCTGCCTGGAGAAGAGCATGGGAGGAGGTGACATGGGGACTAGAGAGAAGGAGATCTTGGGAGGAGCAAAAAGGACAGTTTGGGTGATATTTTGAGATAAGGCCTCTTTCACACGAGGGATCCGTATGTCCGTTTTTCACCCTTCCGTTTTCGGATGAAAAACGGACATACATTCATCCCTATGGAGCGTCGGATGTCAGCGGTGACATGTCCGCTGACATCCGACCCGCTCCGATCCGAAAAGTGTAACGGAGGAAAAACCTACTTTTCCATCCGTTTTCGGATCGGATCGGATGACGACGGACACTACGGACCGTCATCATCCAATCCCCCCATAGGGGAGAGCGGCGCTCTGACAGGTCCGTCGCTGCACAGTGTGCAGCGATGCACCTGTCATCTTCCTGCTCAGCGGGGATCGGCGGAGATATCCCCGCTGAGCAAGCGGATGTTCACGGGGCGGATCATGACTGATCCGCCCCGTGTGAAAGAGCCCTAAGACTTGTGATATAGTTTAGGACAGAGTTGTGAATGGCTTTGTATGTTGTGGTTTGTATGTTGAATTTCATATGTTGGGTGAGTGGAAGTCAGTGGAGGGATCAGCAGAGAGGGTTGATGGGCACTTAAGCTGGCCATAAATGGAGTAAAATTCAGCCAGTTCAAAAGGGATCGCCCAAATTTTGATCCATGTATGGCCCCTTTGTTTGAACAGAAGTCGATCCACCAATCAACTTCTGTAGAACCACCCTGTCGGATTTTCAACCCTCGATCAGCACTGCAGATTATAGCCTGCAATGCTGATCGGTGTAGTCTGATGGCAGGGAAGTCTCCCTGATGTCAGAAATCAATAGCTCAGCAGGGAGGACCTGAATGTGTGGATGGGGGAATCAGGTCAGTTTTTTTCATTCAACCGGCTGGTTGAACAAACAAAACAGACTCATCTATGGTCAGCTTAACCAAGCAGTTGGATAGGTTGATGAGTCTGGAAGCAGCATTCACGATAGACCGAAAGGGGATAGCCTGGGTAGAGGAAGTTGCAATAGTCAAGACAAAATATTAAAAAAAAGGAGTGAAATAGAAGCTTTTGTTTTGTCAGTTCTTAAGAAGGGCAAGCATTTTGGAAATGTTGCAGAGATGAAGGTGGCAAGATTTGGACAGTGATTGGAAGTGGGGCTAGAAGGAGAGGTCAGAAACGAGAATTACACCTTAAAGCGGAGGTTCGCTGAAAAAAAAATATTAAAAGCCAGCAGCTACAAATACTGCAGCTGCTGACTTTTAATATATGGACACTTACCTGTCCCAGAGTCCAGCGATGTCGGCAGCCGAAGCCAATCCGTGCTTCGGCTCTCGGCTGCTGCCGCCGCCATCCTCGGTCCTCTCAGGTCTCCGCTGTGTTCTGTGTCTCACGGAATACAGCGGGGGAGGACGGGGTAGGCGCCGGAAGTGGCGTAGGTCACCGCAAGCACCGCGGGGATCTATGCCAGGAAGTGGGAGCAAATACCTGTATTAGACAGGTATCTGCTCCCTCCTACCCCTGAAAGGTGCCAAATGTGACACCGGAGGGGGGGGAAAGAATCCAAAAAGTGGAAGTTCCATTTTTGGGTGGAACTCCACTTTAAACCCTGGCCTATGGGGAGTGATTCATTGCGGTGCTGTTGATATCAATGGAGTAGTTGAGGAGGGGATGCAAGAGGGAGGAACCATTATGAGTTCAAACTGAGCTTGAAGAAGTCGTGTGACAACCATGAGGTGAGCAGAGGAGTTAAAAGATAGATGTCTATGTCATCGGCATAGAGGTGACATTGAAAAACATGGGAGGCTATAAAATGACCCAGGTAGGATGTGTAGAGAATAGAAAGGGCTTGGGGGACTCCTACAGAGAGAGGAAGAAGAGAAGAGCAGATAGAATTGTAGGTGACACTGAAATAGGTAGGTGAAAACCAGGAAAGAGCAAAGTCTTGAAAGCCGAGTGGAGTTTTTGCAGGAAGAGCGGGTGGTCAACTGTGTCAATTGCAGCAGAAAAATCGAATGCCCCGTACACATGATCAGAAATTCCGCCAGCAAAAGTCAGATGAGAGCTTTTGGTCAGAAATTCCGACCGTGTGTATGCTCCATCAGACTTTTGCTGGCAGAATTCCAGCCAGCAAAAGATTGAGAGCAGGTTCTCTATTTTTCGGTCGGAAAAAGTTCCTATCTGAAAATGCGTTCATCTGTATGCAATTCGTACGCGCAAAAAATCACGCATGCTGGGAAACAATTCGACGCATGCTCGGAAGCATTGAACTTCATTTTCTCGGCTCATCGTAGTGTTGTACGTCACCGCGTTCTTGACGGTCGAAAGTTCAGAGAACTTTTGTGTGACCGTGTGTATGCAAGGCAAGCTTGAGAGGAATTCCGTCGGAAAAAAAGATCCAAGTTTTTTCTGACGGAATTTCTGATCATGTGTATGGGGCATAAGAGTATGAGTACAGTGTAGTGGCCATTATTTTAGCAGTTAGTAAGTCATTGGTGGGTTTGCAAAGGCAGTTTCTGTGGGGTGTTGCAGGCTGGTGCCAGACTAAAAGTAGTCGAGAAGGTTGTTAACAATGAGGTGGTGGCTTAGACAGTTGTAGAGTAGGCAATCTCCATGTTTTTCAGAAAACATGAGCAAGGAGATAGGTCTTACATTATTCGGAGGGGAAGGGTTCATTGAGGGTTTTTTAGGTATTTGGGTGACTAGTGCATGGTTTGGAGAGGTAGGTAGATAGGAAGGGATTAAAGATGTGACTAAGGCCTCATTCATAGGAGACAGACTTAAGCGTACACCTGTGCAAGGGCCATATTTGCCCACACAGGATGCACAGGTGTTCTGTGCATGCGTGCGCAGGAAGTCCCATTCATGTCTTATGGGAGCAGTGGCTGACACGGACACAGCCGCTGCTCCAAATTTGACATCGGTGTGCATGTCCCACATATATCAGTATTTGTCTTCTTTTGCTCTTGGTTCCAGAGGACTAATGATGATCAGATCAGCTAAGATAGAAGAGTCCAGCCCGAATTAAAACCTCCCACACCCGGCAGGGGTCCCTCAAGGGCCACCAACAGACTCCCCTCAGCACTGCTTCTCCATCTTCCACTGACTCCCTTGTCCCAGCATGCCTCATTCCTATTTATGGGCTCCTTAGTCCCCTGCCAGGCCCACTCCTGGGGATTGGCCAAGGGCCCATAAATATGCAGAGCAGCTCCTCCTCACCTCTGCCCACTAGCATCTAGATCTTGAAAGTTCTCCAACTTTCTAGATCCAGAGGGAGGCACCAGAAAGCTGCCTGTATGAGTCATGCCTGCCTAACCTCTAGTAACCCTGATGCAATTACAGACTCACAGGCTAGACCTGAGTCAGAGTATGCTTTTCCTACTCTCACTCTAGTAGCACACAATAGAGGGTGCTACATATAAATGGTTATTATTGGAAAACATGGGGTACGACTTGAGCTTTCGATGTCCAAAGTCGCACGACAAGTCACACAAGTGTGAATGGGGTATCATGTGTAATGGAAATTTGTAAGTTCTGTATATAATTGTATTGTATTTTGTATGTATTGCACATTGCCCTCACTGTGCAACAGCACTAATAATGTTTTCAGTAAATGTTTACATTCTTTCGAGTCCTGATTAGAATAAGCCTGCCTATGTAACGCCCCTTGTTACGATAAACCTACAATTGTAATATTAATGTGATACCTACGTAATCATGTGCATAAAAACCTTCAATTGCGTCATAATAAAGCAGAACAGTTATTTGGAAAGATGCTGAGCGTATCTTTTGTGTCTGTTCCCTACTGCAGTAGTTATTAGTAATTTGGAACCACTAATCAATATGAGGATAGGAGTTGCCTATCATCAATTTAACCGAGTCAGCAATGGCGAGCCAGCCAGGAGGGGATACCAGGTGACCCTGAGTATCCGAAACGAGGAGCTTGAGACGATCCGGGAATTTCTGATAATCAGCCGGCTGAGGTAAGCCTTTTGCTTACATTTGAGTTATCAGACTTCCTTGATCGGTAAGGCATTTTCGGGACAAAGGGTACCTATTTTACTCCCCTTAATCGAACTGTATTGATTGGTGGTTATATGTTATGTTGTCCCTGTCTATTAAATAGATAAAATAAGTGCAGCGCAAAGAAATAATCACAGAGTAATAAATAATCTAATCAAACTTATAGAAATAAAAAAAGTCCTTAAGGAATAGTAAAATGGCAGATGGCTCTCTTCTGGGGAAACTCATATAAGGCTCTAATCCAAGCGGTAAGTGTGGAAAGAGATTGTGCTTACCAGATCCAGTTGACCCCTTGATTATAGGGGGTCCAAAAAAGCATGAAAGGGTCCGTGGCAGACTGCTGGGCTAGCTGTCATCTGCAGCGATCTCCTCAGGTCTGTAGTATGAGGCTGATGTGCCGCTGTATACTCTCTCTCTCAATGTAGCGATATCCTTTTGCTTTCACTGACCTGTGTTGTCTGTGTTTCTCAGGCAGAGCTCTGCAGTCTGCCACGGACCCTTTCATGCTTTTTTGGACCCCCTATAATCAAGGGGTCAACTGGATCTGGTAAGCACAATCTCTTTCCACACTTACCGCTTGGATTAGAGCCTTATATGAGTTTCCCCAGAAGAGAGCCATCTGCCATTTTACTATTCCTTAAGGACTTTTTTTATTTCTATAAGTTTGATTAGATTATTTATTACTCTGTGATTATTTCTTTGCGCTGCACTTATTTTATCTATTGTATGTCACTGAGGTTGGTGTTATCCTCCTAGTGTTCAGCTTGCATATTTTATTTTTTATTTGGTTTGCGCTGATTGTCTTTTATTTCATCTTGTCCCTGTCTATTGTCCATTGGAGTGCTATAGATAAGAAAGGGAAGAATAGTGCTGTTCACAGGTATATGTAGTAAAACTGCTAGATAAAGTAGTTTAGAGGCAAGAGGGTATAGGCACATGTAGAGAAGAGAGAAGACTGGCCAGTCATTATGGGCATTGAATTAAGTGTGGGAATGAAGGGTAAGAGACCCTCAAAAATGCCCAGCGCAAGAGGAGCGCTATATATGAACCAAAGGTGCGGTTCCGCCTATACTGAGCCCCTAGATTAATTGTTAGAGTGGACATGGGATCCACAATGGGTAACTGGGTTACCAAAGTCCACAGGGACTAAGAATCATGCAGAGTAAATAGCTAAAGAAACAGCTATCTATGTGAGCAGGATGGATCAAGGGTGACATTAACACTAGACAGAAAAGGGACATTTTCATGTTAAGTTGTGGGATGAATTTGGGGTCAGGCACTACAACTATTAGAGTCAGAAACAGAGAAATGAGAATTAAAACAGAATACTTTATATGTTGTCAGAGAGCGAAGATGGGATGAGCACTCTGGCTGCCTGTCTGATCATAGAAGCTAGATATAAAAGATATCTGAACAAAATAAGGAATGCAGAATTTATGCAGGGAAATATTAATGAGAGTTAAATGTAAACGATTTTAGAGAGATATTGGTGTATGTGTGTGCGAATGCTGGGACCTTTAGTTCTATTGCTTGTGTGTGTCATGTACGCAGATGTGACCCCCTCCTTTGTGCTCTCATGAACGAATGTGGCTGAGATGAGAGGTCAGTGATAAGTTGGAAGGACACCATGCCAACTCCAGTTCTTTAGACAAAACATTTATAACAAAATGTGCCGGGTTAACGAATCTAATGGTAAACAATGTGATCACAATTATTTTGAATCTGTTTTCCAAACATGGTAAAATGAAGGTTAAATTTAACCGTGTATTACACAAATTGAATATCCTTTGAAAGTGGAAACAGGGCATTTAAAAAAGGGAAATTAAGTAAAATTAAGTAATGAGTATTCATTTCTAATATGAGTTTAACAATTTTATTAATAATATAGATATATTGAAACTGGTTTAGACAACCTTTGGTTGGAAATGAAATCCAGGTTATTGGGGAAATTTGTAAAAATGGGATTAGTTTAGATTAAGATAACAATTTTGTAATTTTACATTTATAGAATAAGCTCTTATTGAGAGAAAAAAAAGATTAAGATGAGGTTGTTATTTTGAATAAAGCTGCCATAATATTTAACAAAGCCAAGATGGATGGGATACATAAGAATTTCTTCTACAAAAATGAAATTTTAAGGTTTTTGATAATAACTTGATGCGCGGTCCATGATGTGAGAGTAATAATAAATACAATTTAAATATAACAGACCCATCACATTAAGTCCACACACCCTGTTAGGATAGATGCCACCTGCAGCCAGTTGTTTTTTAGTTTTTGATGCTTTCTGGTCCATCATACAGATTGTTGATCCTTTTGTTTTATTTATTTTTATTTTTGAAATCCAAAGCAGAATGTGTGGATTGTGAAATGATGTGCCCCTTTTTCTTTTAAGTACAGTGGTATAAGCAGAAGAATATTTTGGATTTATGGGCATCTCTCCATGACCGCAGGGTATTGTTATCATTTATTATATTATTGCCAGGAAAAAGTTGTCTTTTGAAACATGAAACTGGAGTTCTTACACAAATAGCATGATAGAAAACAAGCCATTGTAATATATTTATGCAAGCTGGACCCAGTAATGAAGGGTTCATCCCGATATATCAGAGCTGTAGCTTTATGCAAAGGTGCTATTAGACAAAGTTAGATATTGTTTTGGTCAAACATTTAATTTTTAATGGTCCGACATTCTGCGCAGCAAATATACAGATAACTAAATGTTTGTCTAATGAAAGGTTTAAAATATGAGTTTGTTTATGTACAAATCTAACAATGAGAAATGCGTACATTTGAATCCAGCCACCTTATTGCCTCTATTGGAGGAGGCTGGAGACAAAGGAAGACATGTGTGTTAAATTGATGGTGTAGGAATCAGCTGCTGTGAGCCCAGTGCAGGACACACTCCCTGAAGACCCAGCTATAACATTTTTTGTAGATTTGAGTATGCAGTTTATCACCCAGAAGGATACTCTGTATTCAAAGTCATTTGATCCTTTTTCCCCAGCTCAAGAAGCAGAGCTCCATGTTTTAGCAAAGCCTGTGAGCTATAAAAAAGAGTGTATATTTATATAGATAGTCGAGATATTGAGAGCTTTTGGTTCCATTTAAAGGGCCAGAAGTTTGTTTTTACTTCGGCAGGTAAACCAACCAAGCATGCCAAGTTAATTTGATCGGCTGTTTTCAGCCTTCCAGGTTTTTGCTGAGGTAGCCATATTAACTTTCACACATGGAATCAGACCAGGTGACTAAGGATGCTGCATTTACAGCCCCGGACACTTGATGGGTCTGTGCAACTCACAGATTCCACCCTAGTTCTGGCCCAGTATAGCTGGGATTAATAATTCAACTTTAAGGACCCCAGAACGAGAAGAACAAGTGGTCCACAGGGGGCAACTTCTTATGAAACAGGACTTTGGAAAAGGTGATCATTTATGTCTGCCAGTCACTCTCTTCCCTCCAGCTTGACACATGGACTGTGTCATCAGTCACAAGCAGTTATGGCTGCCTTAGTAAATGAGCATGGGATAGAGCCAGGGTTCACCACAGTTGTTTTTATAACATACCACTTCTTGTTTTACCTGTTACCAAAGGTGTTACCAAAAGCTGAACATCCCTTCCAAAGATCACAAATAAGATATATCCAGATGCCCAAGTCAGGATCTTACAAGTATGCATTTGGTCTGTATGGACATGTTTTTTGGATGTCCAGAGGCAAATGCTACTGCAAAGGCCACAGTAAAAAGTGTTATCAGAAGTAGTTTTAAGTACAGAGTGCCAGAAAGTACAGAGAGTAACAGAGGAAATAATTTTTTATAGGAGAGTCCTTAATAGAAGTTATGAGGTTTTATTTTTATCAAGCCCCTAAGGGGGGTGTTGGACTCTCTCCCTATGGGATTTTGTTTGGGAGTGTGTTACTCACTTGCTTATATTTTGTCTCAGCAGCTGAAGTCCTTCATTTTGGATCTCACAGAGAATGTTGCTGATCTTTTAAGGTTTTTTGACAAACTCATTTATGTGTTTTCTCCCCAATTCCAGATCCTAAAAGTTTGGAAGGATCTAAAACTAAAGCCAGGTGACTTGTGGATTGTTAAGAGACATTTATATATAAGGAAATGTTTGGAGACTCAATACAGCATCTATTTCATGTACAGTTTTTGCAAAACGTGAAGGAAAAGTCACCTGGATCCACACCAGACACTGCAAAAATGACTAAATTAAAGAAATCTCTGAGTTTGATTTGTTTCCCTCTTGTGATCACAGTCTAGGGTACTTTTTGATTAAATTACTTTAATTGTAAGGGATATATATATTTGAAAAGTAGTTTAGCCATGTTGAAGTCATATTTTGTCTTTTGTACGTCTTCTATTTTATGTAGAATTGTCTGTGTTTACATATGCTGATAAGTCAGCATGACCACAATTCAGCTAGAAGGCCATTCTGGCCACAGGAGTGTACAGCCAGTACTCTGTAAATATGTCTTATCAATCATTTGTTTTTCACAATGAAAAGTCATTTTGTAATGAAAAAGTTGCTCAGCTATTATTTTCTCCACAATGGAGTTTTTTTTTTTTTGCCTCTTTGGCCAGGACTACCTCTACCTAAGCGTGTGGAGGTTCCAGGTTAAAGGTGATAGCAGGTATGGTTAGTGATCAAAATATTGATCAAAAGAGGGGAGACTGTAATGGAAATTTGTAAGTTCTGTATATAATTGTATTGTATTTTGTATGTATTGCACATTGCCCTCACTGTGCAACAGCACTAATAATGTTTTCAGTAAATGTTTACATTCTTTCGAGTCCTGATTAGAATAAGCCTGCCTATGTAACGCCCCTTGTTACGATAAACCTACAATTGTAATATTAATGTGATACCTACGTAATCATGTGCATAAAAACCTTCAATTGCGTCATAATAAAGCAGAACAGTTATTTGGAAAGATGCTGAGCGTATCTTTTGTGTCTGTTCCCTACTGCAGTAGTTATTAGTAATTTGGAACCACTAATCAATATGAGGATAGGAGTTGCCTATCATCAAATTAACCGAGTCACATGTTAAGTATGCATTCATGCTAAGCAATGGGTCAGTCTCAGGCTCGGTTCACACTGGATGCCAATGCGTCCTGTGTGTCCTGGTTCAACGTTTCAGGTCGAATTTTGGGCTGAATTTGAACCTGAAACGGACCAAAAGACGCACAGGGCTCCTGTGCAAATTCTCACCAGAGCCGCATCAGAGATATGTGAACCGACTCCATAGAGAGCCGGTCATAATCTCCCACTATTGCGAATTGGATGCGGGGATTGTGCATCCAATTCGCAATAGTGTGAACCCAGCCTAATGCCGCATACACACGATCAAATCCTTCCGTCAGACATTCCGATCGTGTGTGGGCTTCATCTGACTTTTTCTTTCTAAAATTCTGATGGACCTAGAAATAGAACATGTTTCAAATCTTTCCGACAGAATCAGTTCCTATCGGGAAAACCGCTCGTCTGTATGCTATTCCGACGGACCAAAGACGACGCAAGGGCAGCTATGGGCTACTGGCTATTGAACTTCCTTTTTCTAGTCCCGTCGTACGTCATCGCGTTCTAAACTATCGGACTTTGGTGTGATCGTGTGTAGGCAAGTCCGTTTCAGTGGAACTCCGTCGGAAAGACCGTCGGAGTCTATTCTGATGGAAAGTCCGGTCGTGTGTACGCGGCATAAGGCTAACCACACAATACAATCTGACCAAAATTATGTAATATGTAGACCTACCTAAAGTTTTCAATAATTTTGTTTATCCACTCAGGCTGGCTCTTGCAATATGCCATGTTTTTAGGCATTCAGACTTTTTTTTATTTTTTACTCATCTAAATGTAGCCCATTGTTTTTAATGGGCCTGTAGATACAGGCGCATAAACGTGTGCTATGTATAGATCAGTAAAAAACCCCCCACAAATGTCTACATTGCTGGACATTATTTTACATGTGTATATGCGCATACATGCATGAAACAGAACCCAAGAAGGGCAAAAATGAGCAAATGTGTGCACTCATTATACACCCTATTCTCGGATTTTTATTCAGGGATTTTCTGCGAGGAATTTTTTTTCTGGCAAATTTGTTGTTGGGCAGATTAAAAACCGCAAATCGTGGCAAAATTGCGCCAAAAACGCACTACATGCTTTTCTGCAGCTTCTCCATTGAAATCTATTGAACCAAAAAAGCAAAAAAAGCACCGTTTTGCATTTAAAAAAGTCCCTGACCCTTTCCAAAAATGCAGAGGCAAAAAAATGCATTGATGTAAACATGTTTCATAGGAATCCATGTTAAAAATAATGTCCTGCGTTTCTGCAAAAAGCTTTAAAAAACACATTGTGGGAATAGAGCCTTACACTTACAGATATTTATTATCTGTTTGAGTCATCACAGTACTCCCCTGACAATGTCTTCATCTGCTTTCCTTTATAGAAAGACAGTGCCATCTTCATTCAGGCAATATCTAAGATCAGTATGAGCTTCCTAGACCAGGGGTAGGCAACCTTTTGAGCACCGTGTGCCGAAAAATATTTTCACAGAAATTGAGCATGCCGATTTTATAACAAAAAAATGTCAACTTCACACTCTGAATCATGAAAAGGATTTTTTATAAAGTAAATGCTGTAAACTACCTGAGTAGTGGGAAATTAACATCCTGCACTCTCACGCCTCAGATCAGCCCCAATTCCTTCATCTCCACACTTCAGATCAGTCCCAATTCATGCACCTTCACACCTCAGATCACTGTCCCCCCTGCAAATCTGTTTCACCACTGTACCCCATAGCTCCCAACTGTCCCTGATTTCGAGGGACTGTCCCTTATTCAGAACAAAGTCCCTCTGTCCCTCTTTCCTCCTCATTTGTTCCTCGTTTTGGTCTGATCTATATAGTTGTATATAAATGCACTTTTTATCTTTCAAAAAGTGTTACCCAGTGCTAAAGCTTTCATTCAATTTCTAAATTGCTGCATTTGTAAATCTCAAAAGTCAGTATAAAGGAATAGTAATGGTAAAAAAAAAAACACTTGTGGGTTTAACTAATTATTTTTTAAATTCTGCTTTAAGGGGCTGTAGCAGAGGGTGTGTCCTATGCCTACATGCTTTTGCTATTAGGTGTCCCTCGTTCCCATTTCAAAAAATTGGGAGGTATGCTGTAACCCCCTGCATATCTGCCCCACCACTGTACCATCCTGCTCATCTGTCCCACCACTGTAACCCCCTCCTCATCTGTCCCACCACTGTAACCCCATGCTCATCTACCCCACCACTGTACCTCCCTGCACATCTGCCCCACCACTGTACCTCCCTGCACATCTGCTCCACCGCCGTACCCCATGCTCTTATGTCTCACCACTGAATCATCTTCTCATCTGTCCCAACACTGAACTTATCTGCTCATCTGCCCCACCACTGTAGCTCACTTTCTCATCTGCCCCACCACTGTACCTCCTGCACATCTGCCCCACCACTGTACCTCCTGCACATCTGTCCCACCTCTGTTCCCCCTGCTCATTTGTCCCACCAATGTACCTCCTTTCTCCTCTGCCCCGCCACTGTACCCCCCTGAACATCTGCCCCACCTCTGTACCGCCTGCTCTTCTGCCCAACCACTGTAACCCCCTGCTCATCTGCCCCACCAATGCACCTCCTTTCACATCTGCCCCACCGATGTACCCCCCTGCTCTTCTGTCCCACCGCTAAACCCCATTCTCATCTGCCCCAACACGGACCCCCCCCTGCTCATCTTTCCCACCACTGTAACCCCCTTCTCATTTGTCCCAACACTGAACCCCCTTCTCATTTGTCCCAACACTGAACCCCCCCTGCTCATCTGCCCCATCACTGTACCCCCCTGCTTTTCTGTTCCACCGCTGAACCCTCTTCTGATCCCTCCCACTACTGTATCTCCTGCACATCTGCCCCACCACTGTATCCCTTTGCTCTTCTGTCCCACCACTGTAACCCTGCTGCTCATCTGCCCCATCACTGTACCTCCCTGCACATCTGCTCCACCGACATATCCCCATGCTCTTATGTCTCACCACTGAATCACCTTCTCATCTGTCCTAACACTGAACCCATCTGCTCATCTGCCCCACCACTGTAACCCGCTTTCTCATCTGCCCCACCAATGTACCTCCTGCACATGTGTCTCACCTCTGTACTCCCTGCTCTTCTACCCCACCTGTGTTCCCCCCTGCTCATCTGTCCCACCAATACATTTCCTTTCACATCTCCCCCACCACTGAACCCCCTTCTCATCTGCCCCAACGCTGAACCTCCCTGCTCATCTGTCCCACCACTGTAACCCCCTTCTCATCTGCCCTATCACTGTAACCCCCTGCTCTTCTGTCCCACTACTGAAGCCCCTTCTAATTTCTTCCACCACTGTACCTCCCTGCACATGTGCCCCACAGCTGTACCTCCTGCTCTTTTGTTCCACCTCTAAACCCCTTCTACTCATTTTCCCCACCACTGTGCCCTCCTGCTCATCTGCTACACCGCTGTACCCTCTTCTCATCCATGATATGTGTGATATGCAGAGTGGTGAAAGGAAGCAGAGATGAGACACATCTACCTGTCCTGGTACACTCATCCTGCTGATCCACCTCTCGCATCCAGCCCACAAGCTGCAATGTGATGTATGTGATGTATCTAATGTATGTGATGTATGGGATGTATGTGATTTATGTGATGTATGGGATGTATGGGATGTATGTGATGTATGTGATGTCACATACAAGCATCTGGAATGGATGCGCAATGATGAGCTCAGGGCAGGGGCATTTTGTGAAAGCAGTGGGCCTGTGTGCAGGATCATAGGTTGGTCCCCCGCAGCTGAGGAAAAGTTGGGTGTGATTTTCATTGCGCTGAATACTGGTTGTGGCTTAAAGGGATTGCCGGGGTTCAGTAGTAAGTGACGCAAAGGTTCAGGGATATTTTCAACAAAGTTCCCAGAAGCTCAACAATAATTCCACAAACTGTCACCTGATTGCGGTTTTCTCAATGACAGTGAAATCCCTTCTTTCTGAGATTGGTAGCAGCAACCAAGCGAGTCATCTTCCTCCAGATGGTGGGCGGGGCTAGCAAGACTGTGATTGGCTTTAGCAGTTGCCAATGACAGTCCCCCTCCCCAGTAGAACTGCACCCAATCTCTTCCCCATCACAAAAGCTGACGATCGCAGCTACAGCAAAGTTAGATAACCAAATAATGTTTCCCATCCTTTACAATGTGTGGGGGGCGCAGTGCCTCCCCCTCAGTGCAGGTGCAGTGTGGGGAATTCTGAAATTGGAATGCATTAGTGTCTCACTAGTGACGGCAAAAGAGGCTTCGAGTGCCGCTTGCGGCACCAGTGCCGGGGGTTGCCTACCCCTGTCCTAGACTGAGATGCTTGCTCCGATATGACACAATGATGCAAAATTGCAAATCCTTTAGCACAAAAAACAGTATACATGTTTGTATTTCAACTGCATATTTAGCTGCTTACATGGAGTTTTACTGCAATGCCTTATTATAGTCATTGTGTGTAGGTTTCATTTAACAGCGTGCCTGGAATTCTGCGTTCAGCCGCCACCGCAAGCAATTGCAGTCCGTTGACAACGAATGAAAAAGGTTTTGAGATAAAAGTTGCTTTTCCCATTGGATTCCCCAGTGTCAGTTCCAAACTCCCAGGCTGCATTAAAAATCCAAATTCCACGTCTAAATTAGCATGAGGAACTCTGATACCGGCTGAGCGCAGCAGTACTGTACAGTTTTATGCAGAATCGCTCAATGATAATGCATTCTTGATGGCTTCCAATATAAATGAAGAGAGTGGAGTGCATACATGCTATTGATTTTACAAATGTCATTATTATTCAGTTACTGTGGGGTTTGCGTAAGAGATTAATTTAAAAAAATGCAATTTAGTATCTAGGGTGCCCAAAGACCTTGTAATAACGAGCAGTTGATTAAAGCAGTAATTCATCCAGCTTGTTAAAAAAAAAAAATCATATATATATATATATATATATATATATATATATATATTTTTTTTTTTGTTTTTATTTTTTTTCCCTACAGTTAAAATTTATTCTGCTGCTCATTAAATCGAAGATTTCACCTTGAGTAGGCTGTATTGCTCTCAGGAGATATGAGGTGTGAAATCAGCATCCGCGCTACTTGTTAAGAAAATAAATTTGTTTTAACCTTTAAAAAATGTGCATCCTGTTTCTTGTATGTGGCTTTACCTTGAACGTCTCACTGCATGTAGGCCAATATAATCTTAAAATCAGGCGCCTTATAATAAAATCTCCCGCCTCATTGAACTTAATTACTTGGTGTTGATTAAAACCCCTTGTTTACCAGTAAAAAAAATAAAAAAAATACACAGTATTACTTCTTTCCACCATGGAAAGGTAGAGGAAGTGTTATGTATGCTATAGACAGCAAGTGAACTGTGAATTAGGACATTTTTGTGCATGGCTTTCCATCAACAACCGGACATTTTTCAAAAATCAGCAATTTTTCTCATCTATGGTGTAGAAAGGAAAGATGCAGTGACTTTAAATTATATATATTTCTATTGGTTATTAATGTTCTGTAAGTTCTTTATTGAAATGTTTATATTTGAAACAAATCCCTCATCCATTTCAAACCTTTAAAAAGCCTAACAGCAGCACAATACCTTTATTGGGCTCCGATGTGTGCCCCTCTGATTCTGGTTTCAGTTTCTCAGTAAGGGCTTGACTTGTTTTAAATTATAACTAAAGGCAAAACTTTTTTTTTTTTTTTTTTTTAGTTTTAGATAGAGTGGAGAGGGATTAGAACCCTTGTCAGTTTTTGTTGCTGTCTGTGCCCCCGTTAGGGAGATTCATCCTCTCTATTTGTTCTGTTTACCATGACTATGGTATTAACCATGGCTTGTTACCTGCTATACCAATAACCCCACCCCCATATTCATTTTAATGACCACACCACACATAACTGGATTAAATTGGCCATAGCAGCCGTTTTATTACCAAATATAAATACCAATAATTAACATGTCAATAAACTTACAAAACATAACATATATCTTTATTAAAGATAATGTAGCCAAAAGTCATAACCGTACCTGCTAGTCTTATTAGGCCTCCAGTCGTGCAACCCCCTACTCGGAGACAACTAGCAGATACCCATACCAACTGGGAGCCGTACCTCAGACGGGTCCCTACCAACTGGGAGCCATACCTCAGACGGGTCCCTACCAACTGGGAGTCATACCTCAGACGGGCCCCTACCAACTGGGAGCCGTACCTCAGACGGGTCCCTACCAACTGGGAGCTGTACCTCAGACGCGTCCCTACCAACTGGGAGCCGTACCTCAGACAGGTCCCTACCAACTGGGAGCCGTACCTCAGACGGGTCCCTACCAACTGGGAGCCGTACCTCAGATGGGTCCCTACCAACTGGGAGCAGTACCTCAGACGGGTCCCTACCAACTGGGAGCCGTACCTCAGACAGGTCCCCACCAACTGGGAGCCGTACCTCATAGGGGTCCCTACCAACTGGGAGCCGTACCTCAGACGGGTCCCTACCAACTGGGAGCCGTACCTCAGACGGGTCCCTACCAACTGGGAGCCGTACCTCAGACGGGTCCCTACCAACTGGGAGCCGTACCTCATATGGGTCCCTACCAACTGGGAGCCGTACCTCAGACGGGTCCCTACCAACTGGGAGCCGTACCTCAGACGGGTCCCTACCAACTGGGAGCCGTACCTCATATGGGTCCCTACCAACTGGGAGCCGTACCTCAGACGGGTCCCTACACCATACCTTTTAAGTGCCCATATGACCTAAAAGGACCTTGCACCCCGCCACAACACGACAAATTCCCCCAAAATTGTAGGGAGGGAGGGTGGGAAGCTGATTCTCCAGCTCTTCCCCTGCAACTGAATAACCACCCCCCCTTTCCTCTCCAGCTCACTTCCCCCCAGAGCTCCACCCCTATCTCCTAAACCATTTAACAACGCCCTAACAAAAACCTAACCACGTACTCCACTCCCCTTTTACCATTACTCCCAGTCTCAAGCCCCATTAAACCCTGTCATGCCGGCCCTTCGTTTATTGCTTTTGGGGCATACTACGGGCCTCTCTTTATCATTGAAAGTCAAAGTTAATTTTGTGCTATCCTCAGAAAAGTAATAGAGGGGAAATCCCCCAATAGGGACACTAGTTTTGGTGACCTGGGGGTCCCCAAAGGATTCCCCTAATTTGCAGGGATCTTCTTTCACCTCCTGTATGGGTATGGGACACAGATGGTGTAAAAAAAAATCTGACAGGGGTTATAACCCTTTTTTGCTCTATCCAAAATGAAAAAAAAAAAGTTTTGCCCATATTTCTAATTTAAAGCTAGACTCAAGCTTTTGCTACACTTTACATAGTTAGTTTGGTGCAAACTGGCCCAAATGAACTATGCCCCTCACTGACATGTGAGACCACTGGATGTGCTGTATAAACTGTATGTAGCTGAGGAAACATACAGCATACCGCACTGTGTTTCCGGTTTGAGCCAAGATTTCCTGCCTCGTACCCAGAACACACTGGAGCAGTCTTTCTCAACCTGTGTGCCGCCAAAGGTCTTCAGGAGTACCGCAGGATCCTGGTAGAGAAAGCCTTTCAGATGAGACCAAGCTCCCGAACCCCAGCCCCCAGCCGAACTGTACATCAGCACGCAGCTTGGTTGAATACACTTAACAAAGTGAAAGCAAAGGGAGGGGAAGTGAGTGCTCTCTGCCTCCCCCTACAGTCGGTGTGAGGGAAGGTACTATACTGCAACTTTTTAAAGGGCTGTATATATGTGTTTTTATTTGTGTTTGTGTCTACACGTGTCTACATGTGTGTGTAAGTGTGTGTAAGTGTTTGTACATGTGTCTGCATATGTTTGTGCATGTGTCTGTATGTGTGTGTGTACATGTGTTTGTATGTGTGTGTGTATGTGTTTGTACATGTAGCTTTATGTGTGTGTGTGTACATGTGTCGGTATGTGCGTGCACATCTTTCTATATGTGCGAGTGTGTGTTTACATGTGTCTGTATGTGTGTGTACATGTGTCCGTGTGTTTGTGTGTACGTGTGTGTGTGTGTACATCTGTGTACTTGTGTCTGTATCTGTATGTATGTGTACATGCGTCTGTATGTGTGTGTGTGTGCATGTAAATGTGTCTGTGTGTGGATATGTGTGTGTGTGTGTACATGTGTCTGTATGTGTGTGTACATGTGTCTGTATGTGTGTGTGTGTACATGTGTCTGTATGTGTGTGTGTGTGTGTACGTGTCTGTGTGTGTGTATACATGTGTCTGTGTGTGTGTGTACATGTGTCTGTATGTGTGTGTGTGTACGTGTCTGTGTGTGTGTATGCATGTGTCTGTATGTGTGTGTGTGTGTGTACATGTGTCTGTCTGTGTGTGTATGTATGTGTGTTTGTGTACATGTGTCTGTGTGTGTATGTGTGTGTGTGTGTGTACATGTGTCTATATGTGTGTGTGTACATGTGTCTGTATGTGTGTGTATACATGTGTCTGTGTGTGTCTGTATACGTGTGTGTATGTGTGTCAGGAATGAGTGCAATTTTTGCCTGCGTTCTGCAACATACTATAAGGTGAACCAAACCTTGGACAGGGGTGCCTCAAGACTGAAAATACTTTTCAAGGGTGCCCCAACTCGAAAAAGGTTGAGAAACACTGCCTTAGATGCCTGAGCTAAGGGCAGATGGATTCCAAGAAGTAAATGCTACATGGATCATCTGCCCTCACTTAAGATGGCCATGGCCAAAAATGTTAGGGGGTGTTTATCAAAGTGATTTCTCAGCAAAATAATTCATGGAGACATGGAAGGACGGGTGAGTTTGCTTTGAGTATTAAAAATGAATTAAATAGCATTTTTGGTTTGTAGTGCTCAGATGCAGTGTAACTGTACCTGTATCTTTAGGCCTCGTCTGCAATAATAAGGAATCTTCAGAGATCTTCAAGCTTCCACCCATTGGTCAATGAAATGAATACCAAGTCAAGTTCTGGGTCCTGCACCAAGCAGCTGGCCTGATGCATGCTGAACACAGGAAGTCGACCGCTCAGCACAGGCACCACTCAGAGATACTTTGCACCTTCTGAATGAACAAAGTGATCTCTGATTGAAAGGTGGAAAGGCTGGGTGGTGACATCACGTTTTCCATCTCGCTTTGCATCCATTTAGAAAATGCACTCAGTTCTCTGAATGGTGCCCATGCCAATAAGTCAACCTCCTTTGTTCCGACTGCAGCAGGGCAACTCAGTGGTGTCTACTTCAGTCATTTCCAGCTTTCAGATATGGTATATGCATAGTTACATTGGCCCAAGCTTGACCATTGTGACTATCTATAATATATCCATACCTGGAATTCCTCTTTAACCTCTTCCCGCCCCCCGGCCATCAAATGCGCAGCTCTCGTTCTGGGTGGACATCATATGATGGCCCAACAGAACGACCGTTCTCATGTGCCCCTGGGGGCGCGCAGCACGGCGATCACGGCCGCGGCGTGTTGCTAGGACATGGCGCAACCCTGATCTGTGTAAAGAGCCGCGGTCACGGCTCTTTAACAATGTGCTTGGCTGTGTCCAATCACAGCCGGTCACATGTAAACACGGAGATGCCAGTAATCGGCTCTCCTCGCCTCACACTAACAGAGTGTGAGGAACGGAGAGCTGATCAGCGGCATCTCTTCACAGAGGACATCTAGGGATGTAATCAGGGCACTGATCATCAGTGCCCTGATTACAATTAAGTGCCAGCAATGTATGCCCTCCACTGCCAGCAATCATTGCCAACCAGTGCCCACAATTGGCACCAATCTGTGCCCACAAGTGCCAGCAATCAGTGCCCACAAGTGCCAGCAATCAGTGGCCATCAGTGATGCCAGTCAGTGCTGGCTATCAGTGCTGCCCATCACTGGTGCCCATCACTGGTGGCCATCAATGCTCATCACTTCTGCCCATCAATGCCACCCATTAGTGCCGCCTATCAGTGCTCATCAGTGCCCCCTCTCAGTGCCCATAAGTGCGGCATATTCGTGCATCCTCATCAGTGCCACCTAATCAGTGCCCATAAGTACCACCTCATCAGTGCTGCCTCATCAGAGCCCATCAGTGAAGGAGAAAAATTACTTATTTACAAAATTTACTGGCAGAAACTAAGAAATACTTTTTTTTTTCAAAATTTTGGGGTTTTTTTTTTTAGGTAAAAAAAAAACCCAGGAGTGATTAAATACCAACAAAAGAAAGCTCTATTTCTGTGAAGAAAATGATGAAAATTTCACATGGTAAAGGGTAGCCTGACCGCGCAATTGTCATTCAAAGTGTGACAGCGCTGAAAGCTGAAAAATGGCTTGGGCAGGAAGGGGGTGTAAGTGCCCTGTATTGAGGTGGTTAAGTGAACAGAATGATGTAAAGTGTAACAGAAGCTGGAGTTCAGCATTAAAAATAGGCTTTGCCTGACCCAAGATGGCTTCTAGAGTCACATGGGGTGGCAGCATCCAATCGGATCGCTTTCCCAGTGACTCTAGAAACCGTAGAGCAGTGGTTCTCAACTCCAGTCCTCGGGACCCACCAACAGGCCAGATTTTAAGTATTACCTTGGGGAGTTGCAGACTAGAATACTGCAATCACTGAGCAGCAAGTGATATCACCTGTGATGTATTTCAGCTATCTTGCAAACCTGGCCTGTTGGTGGGTCCTGAGGACTGGAGTTGAGAACCACTGCCGTAGAGGAACCATGTCCCTCTTGACTTCCTCTCCCCCAGCTATGCTGCTGCAGTAGATTGCCACCTGCAGTGGAGAAAGTAGACTGCACCTGCCTACATGCAGAAGGGAAACCACTCGCAGGACCTAGGAGATGTCTGCTTTCACTTTAGTAGCACTGACTACTGCAGTCGTATTCAGCTACCACAGCGGCCCTACAGGTATGTGATATGCATACTATGCAGTAATGCCCAAACCTCTAGTCTAGCTTTAACTATCTCTGCTTTTTGCCTCCTCTTTCATTTCAACAGTCAGTGCAGGCACTCCTGCTGTGAGCATAATATCAGGTTTCAGCTGGTGTACAGAAAATACTGGGAAATTATTATAAAATTATTTTTTAAAAAAAGAATTGCAACACATATTAGCATTGCCAAAAAAAAATGTTATAAATATTTTACATTTTTGTAAAAAAAATCATTTTATTTTCATGAGTTCCTATTTAAACAATGCACTCGGCATTGGTGCAAATTCAGTGCAATAACATTGCCTATGTACAAAGTAAAAACAATAAAATGAAACTCTTCGATGTATAAGCATGTTCTCAAGGTAGTCCTCGGAGTACAGCAGTAGCTCCAGGATATGTTGGTTGGAGTGGTGCTGATTGAATCACCTGTATTTCACAAGAATATTAATAGCACTGGCGTTGTTGTCTCCCCTGTGGACAAGAAGCACCGAACTGCAGAACTGAATTACTAGCGATGAACATAAAGTGCTTTGTGCGGATGTACTGTCGAATCAAATTGAATACATCTGCTGTGCATTGCTGAAATTATTTGTATATAAAGAGCACTGGAGCGATAATGTCCAGCGACTCACAGCGATCAATCAAACATCCAAACAAGTGCAAAGAACAACAAGGCATAAAAACTCAAAACAACCAACCAAAACTTGTGCATATTAGTCAAGTTGACCCACAGTAACCAATGAAAGTTGATAATGCGATCAATGACGACCAACCAGAAATCAGCATAAAACACTCTGAGAACACTGAATTTGTTGGTAGGATAAGTTTCTCCATAGAAAACATTTTTTTTTAGAAAGTTTCTATTAACTCTTCTGTGGACTGTCATTGTTCTCTTCTCCTGTTGTATGGTCATTAACCACTTCAGCCCCAGGAGGTTTTACCCCCTTAATGACCAGGCCATTTTTTGTGATACGGCACTGCGTCGCTTTAACTGACAATGTGATGTTGTAACCAAACAAAATTGATGTCCTTTTTTTTCCCACAAATAGAGCTTTTTTGGGGGTATTTCATCACCTCTGCGTTTTTTAATTTTTTTTGCGCTATATAAAAAAAAAAAAGACTGACAATATTTTTTACTTTCTGCTATAATACAACCATCAGTTTAGGCCAATATATATTCTTCTACATATTTTTAGTAAAAAAAAACATTTTAAAAATCGCAAAAAGCGTATATTCATTGGTTTGCGCAAACGTTTTCACGTCTACAAACTATGGGAAAGATTTATAGACTTGTATTTTTTTTTCATGTTTTTACTGGTAATGGCGGCGATCTGCAATTTTTAGTGGGACTGCGACATTGCGGCAGATAAATCTGACCCTAAGTGACACTTTTTGGGGACCAGTGACATTATTACAGTGATCAGTGCTAAAAAAAAAATAAAATGCATTGATCAATGTATAAATGACAATGGCAGGAAGAGGTTAACATTAGGGGGCGATCAAGGGGTTAACTGTGTTCCCTGGGTGTGTTCTAACTGTGTGGAGGATGTGCTCACTGGAACACCACAGAGATCGCTGTTTCCCATCACTGGGAACGGCAGATCTCCATCATGTTCCCTGTCAGAACAGGGATCCGCCTTGTTTACATAGGCAGATCCCCCGTTCTGCCTCTGTGTACTGCGATCGCGGGTTGCCGGCGGACATATGGGTACGGCGGTTCGCACAATAGAGGCGACCTGCCGCCGTATATATACAGTTGCTGGTCAACAAGTGGTTCATTTAAACTCACCCACTTTATTAGGTACACCTTGCTAGTACCGGGTTGGACCCCATTTTGCCACCAGAAATGCCTTCGTGGCATAGAGTCAACAAGGTGTTGGAAATATTCCTCAGAGATTTTGGTCCATATTGACCTGATAACATCACACATTTGCTGAAGTTTTGTCGGCTGCACATCCATGATTGGCATATAAACGATGCTTTATTGGTACTAAGAGGCCCAAAGTATGCCAAGAAAATGTCCCCCCCACACCATTACACCACCACCAGCCTGAACCGTTGATACAAAGCAGGATGGATCCATGCTTTCATGTTGTTTACGCCAAATTCTGACCCTACCATCTGAATGTTGCAGCTGAAATTGAGACTCATCAGACCAGGAAACGTTTTTCCAATCTTCTATTGTCTAATTTTGGTGAGCCTGTGCAATTTGTAGCTTCAGTTTCCTGTTCTTAGCTGACAGGAGTGGCACCCAGTGTGGTCTTCTGCTGCTGTAGCCCATTTGCTTCAAGGTTCGATGCGTTGTGCGTTCAGAGATGGTATTCTGCAAACTTTGTAACACGTGATTATTTGAGTTACTGTTGCCTTTCTATTATCTCCAACCACTCTGCCCATTCTCCTCTGACCTCTGACAACAGTAAGGCATTTTCATCCATACAACTGTCGCTCACTGGATATTTTCTCTTTTTTGGACCATTCTCTGTAAACCATAGAGATGGGTGTGCGTGAAAATCCCAGCAGATCAGCAGTTTTTAAATACTCAGACCAGCCCTTCTGGCTCTAACAACCATGCCACGTTCAAAGTCACTTGTAATCCCCTTTCTTCCCTATTCTGATGATCGATTTGAACTTCAGCAAGTCGTCTTCACCACGTCTAGATACCTAAATGCATTGAGTTACTACCATGTGATTGGCCGATAAGCAACTTGTGTTACCAAGCAATTGAACAGGTGTACCTAATAAAGTGTCCGGTGAGTGTATATTGCCTGTAGGTTGTTGTGAAGAGCAATTCTGTATATTTATTTTCAATTTTTTTCCCTTTTTTTCTTATTTTGTTCATTATGCTGATCAAGCGCATGGAGACATGTTATTTTAACACTGAATTATTCATTGTGGTTGCACTGGAAAATCCCTCTAATGGATAATCTACGTATCTCTACATTTAATACAATAATGTAAGCCGTACACATGTAAATTTCTATTGTTCTACCTTGAAGGGTAAATGAGAGAAATCAGTTTATTTCTCTCTCTTTGATGAACAGCATTGATGAAGAAATCTTACCTTCTGGCTATGACATTCAGACAGCCACGGCACCCATGGCTGCCTGACTACCCAAACAGCGATGGCATCTGATAGAACCCAGACACTGGTTGGTTGAGAATTTTCCACTCGTCTTCACAAAAGCCGATTTAGAAATCAAGAGGGAAAAATCTCAACCAAACAGCGTCAGCCAACCACAGCTCAAGATTTGTCTGACATTGATTCAGAAGGAATTGGATGAAATTTGAGCCGTGTACGGCTAGCTTTACACAGATACAAAAGAACAAACTTGTAAATATGTGAATGTCATACCAAAGACGACTATAGATAAGGCCTTGTTTACATGTTTGGCAGTCTCTATCTCCTATCTGAAAAACGATCTGCTGTGGATCACTTTTTAGAGGGATGTAGAGCAGCAATATCCAGGCGTTCAGAGAGCACTATTTCCGCCTCCGCTTAATTATATAATATACAAAGTACACATCATGATGTATACTTTGTATATTATATAATTAACAAAGAAACTAGACCTAGCTATGAAACAAAATTCACAATAATTATTTAAATAATATACAAAATGTACATGATGTATATTTTGTATATTATATACCGTAATTAATTACTGTGAATTTTGTTTCATAGATAGGTCTAGTTTCTCTGTGGTCAAGTAATTGAGGTTCTGAAGAAGCTGTTTGTGAAACGCGTCGACCTCCTGACCTGCTTTACAAAGAAACAATATGTGAAGTATATATGTACTAGCCTATCCAACAATCATATGATGTTTTTAAGAGCATGAGCTCTATATTCTCTTTTATATGTAATTGTTTTTGTAATAAAATACCTTTTATGTGAACTCAATGTGGTTTAGTCCTTCTCTGGTACCGTTAAAGTCTGTAAGCTCTGGTTGTTTGTTTTTTACTCAACACACAACCAATAATGTCTAAACCGCTGTCAACAAAAGTGAGTACACCTCTAAGTGAAAATGTCCAGATTGGGCCCAAAGTGTCAATATTTTGTGTGCCCACCATTATTTTCCAGCACTGCCTTAACCTTCTTGGGCATGGAGTTCACCAAAGTTTCACAGGTTGCCACTGGAGTCCTCTTCCACTCCAAGAGACCTTGCGCTCCTCCACCTTCCGTTTGAGGATACCCCACAGATGATCAATAGGGTTTAGGTCTGGAGACATGCTTGGTCAGTCAATCACCTTTACCTTCAGCTCCTTTAGCAAGGCAGTGGTCATCTCGGAGGTGTGTTTGGGATCGTTATCATGTTGGAATACTGCCCTGTGGCCCAGTCTCCTAAGGGAGGGGATCAGGTTCTGCTTCAGTATGTCAGGCGTCTTACTGAGCGGGCACCCCTGGGCACTGCCCAGGGGCCCCAGGGTTACCTGGGGCCCCATCAGAGCCAGACAAAGAAGCAGTGGGGCAAGGGAGTCAGGCTTAGCGGGCACAGGCAGTCCGGCGGGCAGGGCCGCCATCAGGGGGGTACAGAGCCCATACACTAAGGGCGTCTAGAAGGGCCCGGCTGTCTGGCGGGGATGGGAGAAGGCAAGGGCGGGTGCAGGATAGCTCTGTGGCTGTGCTGGATTTTGAAATGTGTGTGAGAGTCATTGAGCTGACATCGGGCTCTTTGCTGCCCCCTCTGGTAAATTCTGGCATGTGCACCCCTCGTGTGTCCTGCACAAGAGCTGGGAGTGGGACAAGGAACACCACCTAACAAGTAAGGGCTGTTCTACAAGTAAGGGTGTGTGTGTGTGTGTGGTGTGTACATGTGTGTGTCTGTGTACATGTGTGTGTCTGTGTACATGTGTGTGTGTGTTTGCGCGTGTGTGTGTCTGTGTACACCTGTGTACATGTGTGTGTGCGTGCCTGTGTACATGTGTGTGTGTGTGTGTGTCCTGTACGCCTGTGTACATGCGTGTGTGTGCCCCTGCACATGTGTGTATGCCTGTGTACATGTGTGTGTGTGTCTGTGTATGCCTGTGTACATGTGTGTGTGTTCCTGTGTACATGTGTGTGTGCCTGTGTACATGTGTGTGTGTTCCTGTGTACATGTGTGTGTGCCTGTGTACATGTGTGTTTGTGTGTCTGTGTACATGTGTGTGTGTGTCTGTGTACATGTGTGTGTTCCTGTGTACATGTGTGTGTGTGCCTGTGCACATGTGTGTGTGTCTGTGTATGTGTGTGTCTGTGTACATGTGTATGTGTGTCTGTGTATGTGTGTGTGTGTGTCATATATACACGTGTGAGGGGGCTGCAAGCGTACAGGTGTGAGGTGCGTAAATTGGGCAGGCTAGTAGGGGCCCCATAGCATTACTTTGCCCAGGGGCCCATGATGTTATCAAGATGGCCCTGGCTGGCAGCACTCATACATCTATTTCACAAAGACAACCTCTGGATTTGACGCTGAGCGCGTTCACTCAATGTCTTTGGTCGACCATGGCAAGGCCTGAGAGGCAAGAAGTCAAGTGAGGGAATGATGTTCCATTGGATGACAGGAGTGACGTCAAATGTCACTTCTGCCTTAAGGGGACAATTTTTTTTTTATTGAAAAAAAAAGACATTATTTATTTTTATGTTTTATTGCATTAAAGTGTAAATGCGTGATCTGAAGTCTTTTTAAACCCCAGATCTCACATTAAAGAGGTCCGGTCATGCTTTTTTCTATTACAAGGGATGTTTACATTCCTTGTAATTGGAATAAAAGTGATCCAAAAATGTTTTTTTAAAAGGATAGTGTAAAAATAAAAAATAAAAAGTAAAATAAATAAGACTTTTTTTTTTTTTAAACGCCCCGTCCTTACATGTAAGTTGCGCCCGAATATGTAAATGGTGTTCAAACTACACATGTGAGGTATCGCTGCGATCGTTAGAGCGAGAGCAATAATTATAGAAAATGAACTTCTTTGTAACTCAAAACTGGTAGCCTGTAGAAATTTTTAAACGGCGCCCATGGAGATTTTTAACTGTCAAAGTTTGTCGCCATTCCACGAGCGGGCGCAATTTTGAAGCATGACATGTTGGGTATCATTTTACTCGGCGTAACATTATCTTTTGAAAAATAAAAAAAATTGGGCTACCTTTACTGTTTTCTTATTTCTTAATTAAAAAAAGGTGTATTTAAAAAAAAAAAAAAATTGCATTTGTAAGAACGCTGCGCAAATACGGTGTGACATAAAGTGTTGCAAAAACCACCATTTAATTCTCTAGAGTGTCTGAAAAAATATATATAATGTTTGGGGGCTCTTAGTAATCTTCTAGAATAAAAAAAATATTTAAACTTGTAAACACCAAGTGTATACAGTGGGGACGGAAAGTATTCAGACCCCCTTATATTTTTCACTCTTTGTTATATTGCAGCCATTTGCTAAAATCATTTAAGTTAATTTTTTTCCTCATTAATGTACACACAGCACCCCATATTGACAGAAAAACACAGAATTGTTGACATTTTTGCATTTATTAAAAAAGAAAAACTGAAATATCACATGGTCCTAAGTATTCAGACCCTTTGCTCAGTATTTAGTAGAAGCCCCCTTTTGATCTAATACAGCCATGAGTCTTTTTGGGAAAGATGCAACAAGTTTTTCACACCTGGATTTGGGGATCCTCTGCCATTCCTCCTTGCAGATCCTCTCCCGTTCTGTCAGGTTGGATGGTATACGTTGGTGGACAGCCATTTTTAGGTCTCTCCAGAGATGCTCAATTGGGTTTGATTAGCCTCTAGACTGCTTTTACAAGCCGTGGGAGGGAATGCCCCCCCCCCCCACCGTCTTCCGTGTTTTTCTCTGGCTCTCCTGTCTCAACAGGGAACCTGAAAATGCAGCCGGTGATTCAGCCAGCTGACCATAGAGCTGATCAGAGACCAGAGTGGCTCCAAACATCTCTATGGCCTAAGAAACCGGAAGCTACGAGCATTTTATGACTTAGATTTCGCCGGATGTAAATAGCACCATTGGGAAATTGGGGAAGCATTTTATCACACCGATCTTGGTGTGGTCAGATGCTTTGAGGGCAGAGGAGAGATCTAGGGTCTAATAGACCCCAATTTTTTCAAAAAAGAGTACCTGTCACTACCTATTGCTATCATAGGGGATATTTACATTCCCCGAGATAACAATAAAAATGATTAAAAAAAAATAAAAATGAAAGGAACAGTTTAAAAATAAGATAAAAAAGCAAAAAAATAATAAAGAAAAAAAAAAAAAGCACCCGTCGCCCCCTGCTCTCGCGCTAAGGCGAACGCAAGCGGCGGTCTGTCGTCAAACGTAAACAGCAATTGCACCATGCATGTGAGGTATCACCGCGAAGGTTAGATCGAGGGCAGTAATTTTTGCAGTAGACCTCCTCTGTAAATCTAAAGTGGTAACCTGTAAAGGCTTTTAAAGGCTTTTAAAAATGTATTTATTTTGTTGCCACTGCACGTTTGTGCGCAATTGTAAAGCATGTCATGTTTGGTATCCATGTACTCGGCCTAAGATCATATTTTTTATTTCATCAAACATTTGGGCAATATAGTGTGTTTTAGTGCATTAAAATTTAAAAAAGTGTGTTTTTTTCCCCAAAAAATGCGTTTGAAAAATCGCTGCGCAAATACTGTGTGAAAAAAAAAAATGAAACACCCACCATTTTAATCTGTAGGGCATTTGCTTTAAAAAAATATATAATGTTTGGGGGTTCAAAGTAATTTTCTTGCAAAAAAAAAAAAAACTTTTTCATGTAAACAATAAGTGTCAGAAAGGGCTTTGTCTTCAAGTGGTTAGAAGAGTGGGTGATGTGTGACATAAGCTTCTAAATGTTGTGCATAAAATGCCAGGACAGTTCAAACCCCCCCCAAATGACCCCATTTTGGAAAGTAGACACCCCAAGCTATTTGCTGAGAGGCATGTCGAGTCCATGGAATATTTTATATTGCGACACAAGTTGCGGGAAAGAGACAAATTTTTTTTTTTTTGCACAAAATTGTCACTAAATGATATATTGCTCAAACATGCCATGGGAATATGTGAAATTACACCCCAAAATACATTCTGCTGCTTCTCCTGAGTACGGGGATACCACATGTGTGAGACTTTTTGGGAGCCTAGCCGCGTACGGAACCCCGAAAACCAAGCACCGCCTTCAGGCTTTCTAAGGGCGTGAATTTTTGATTTCTCTCTTGACTGCTTATCACAGTTTCGGAGACCATGGAATGCCCAGGTGGCACAAACCCCCCCCAAATGACCCCATTTTGGACAGTAGACACCCTAAGCTATTTGATGAGAGGTATAGTGAGTATTTTGCAGACCTCACTTTTTGTCACAAAGTTTTGAAAATTGAAAAAAGAAAAAAAAAAAAAGTTTTTTCTTGTCTTTCTTCATTTTCAAAAACAAATGAGAGCTGCAAAATACTCACCATGCCTCTCAGCAAATAGCTTGGGGTGTCTACTTTCCAAAATGCGGTCATTTGGGGGGGTTTTGTGCCACCTGGGCATTCCATGGCCTCCGAAACTGTGATAGGCAGTGAAGAGTGAAATCAAAAATTTTCACCCTTAGAAATCCTGAAGGCGGTGATTGGTTTTCGGGGTCCCGTGCACGGCTAGGCTCCCAAAAAGTCCCACACATGTGGTATCCCCGTACTCAGGAGAAGTAGCTAAATGTATTTTGGGGTGCAATTCCACATATGCCCATGGCCTGTGTGAGCAATATATCATTTAGTGACAACTTTGTGCAAAAAAAAAATAAAAAAATAAAAATGTGTCACTTTCCCGCAACTTGTGTCAAAATATAAAATATTCCATGGACTCAATATGCCTCTCTGGAAATAGCTTGGGGTGTCTACTTTCCAAAATGGGGTCATTTGGGGGGGTTTTGTGCCACCTGGGCATTCCATGGCCTCCGAAACTGTGATAGGCAGTAAAGAGTGAAATCATAAATTTACACCCTTAGAAATCCTGAAGGCGGTGATTGGATTTCGGGGCCCCGTACGCGGCTAGGCTCCCAAAAAGTCCCACATATGTGGTATCCCCATATTCAGGAGAAGCAGCAGAATGTATTTTGGGGTGCAATTCCACATAGGCCCATGGCCTGTGTGAGCAATATATCATTAAGTGACAACTTTTTGTAAATATTTTTTTTTTTTTTTTTTTGTCATTATTCAATCACTTGGGACAAAAAAAATAAATATTCAATGGGCTCAACATGCCTCTCAGCAATTTCCTTGGGGTGTCTACTTTCCAAAATGGAAAGACGCTATAACTTTTGCGCAAACCAATAAATATACGCTTATTGACATTTTTTTTTTACCAAAGACATGTGGCCGAATACATTTTGGCCTAAATGTATGACTAAAATTGAGTTTATTGGATTTTTTTTATAACAAAAAGTAGAAAATATCATTTTTTTTCAAAATTTTCGGTCTTTTTCCATTTATAGCGCAAAAAATAAAAACCGCAGAGGTGATCAAATACCATCAAAAGAAAGCTCTATTTGTGGGAAGAAAAGGACGCAAATTTCGTTTGGGTACAGCATTGCATGACCGCGCAATTAGCAGTTAAAGCGACGCAGTGCCAAATTGGAAAAAGACCTCTGGTCCTTAGGCAGCATAATGGTCCGGGGCTCAAGTGGTTAATGAGGAAAAAAAGGAACTTAAAATGATTTTAGCAAATGGCTGCAATATAACAAAGAGTGAAAAATTTAAGGGGGTCTGAATACTTTCCGTCCCCACTGTAGGCTTAAGTGGTTAAAAGAGAAGTATGGGTTTGGGGTTTTTCCGCCATCATACTTACCTAGGTGAACGCAGCATCAGTCCGATGCGGACTCTCTTGTCCCCCATGTTATGAGCCTGAGTGGCAAATGCCCAAGCACCACAAAGGGGGGTGATCACCAGGCTCCCACATATGCTGAAGTACCATATATATTTTTTTATGTTACTATTGTCAAACAGCATTATAGGGGAATGAAGTAAAGCTGAGTATGTGATGCTCAGAAGGGGGGGGCATGAATGCAAACCTGCTGCCTCCCGTTTGTATGGGCAAGCCTAAATGTTTGTGACAATTAGCTGCTTCTTGCACTGTTATCAGATAATTTCTTTCGCCAATGTAGGAATATTTAATGTGCGTCTTAACAGTTGCTGTCAAACCACAAGACTATGCATGCCCTGGCAACGTGTGCATTAATAATGTATTTTGGGACTGGGGAAAGCATTGGGAATACAGATGAATGGGATGCTGTACTGCTCAATAATAGCTTGGTGTCATTTTGAAGGTGTGTGAGTGTGCGGTAAACATATACTACAGCGCCATTAATACTTTATTATCTGTGCAGTAACAATAAGAATGCATTTCAAAGGTTTTCTTTTTACGTCTTTCCAATTTAATCAAAGATAAATATTCCTTGTGCAAAGACGGTATTATTTGTAAAAGGAATATAATTCACATTTGATGTGGGGGGTAGTTCAGGTGTCTACTTGTTACTGCTATTAATGCTGCAATTATGTAGCTATGATGTGTGCAATGCAGCCCCAATCTCCATACAGTATAATAGTTACATAGTTAGTAAGGTTGAATAAAGACGCCAGTCCATCCTGATTGAGTGTGGGTGTCTACAATTGTCCCTATCCCTGTACATTGTGTCTCATTAAGATGTTCATCTATTATTATTACTTTATTTAAGGTACCCATATAGCGCTGTCAATTTATGCAGCGCTCCACACATACATCGCACACTCACATCGGTCCCTACCCTCAAGGAGCCCACAATACAAGGTCCCCAACTCACATTCATATACTAGGGCCAATTTTTTGGACAGAAGCCAATGAACCTACCAGCATATCTTTGGAGTGTGGGAGGCACAGGAAGAACATACAAAACTCCAGGCAGGTAGTGTCGTGGTTGGGATTTGAACCAGCGACCCTTTTCTGTTAGGAGAGAGTGTTACCCACTACACCACTGTGCCGCACTATCCAAAATGGTCTGCCAGCCGGGGTGCGTGACTTTCCCAAACTATGTGCAAGGGGTGGTGTAGGAACAGGGGTCATCTGTGACCACATTAGAAGAGGGCGATCTAGAGTACGGGAGACATCATTCTGAACATCTGCTCTAAAAGCTCCGCTTATGTTTTCCAACTTTCTGAAAGGTGAAAGGGGGGCCCTCCTTAGCTCTAGATATTTTAGATGCTCCTTTGCCCCTAAAAGTATGCCTCCTTATCACCTGTCAAATGTCCTCTGAAAAATGATCCACCATTCAGAGGGCGTTTGACAGGCGGTGTAGATAGGGTTGCCGCCTGTCCGGGATTCACCCGGACAGTCCGGGTTTTAAATCATGTGTCCAGGTTTCAGGAGGACTGAAACCTGGACACATTATTCAGACCAGGCTGTGGGTCCCCAAATAACCAAGATAGTCACACACAAATCTGTTGCTGCCCCGGAGCTGCGGGTAGGTTCGGCATCACTGGGGAGGGGAGCAGGGCGAAAATGTCAGCAAGAGCAATTTGGCCACACCCACTGTTCACTGCAGCATGCTATACGCCCTGCATTACTACTCTCCTTGGGGCACCCAAAGGTGTCCCAGGTCACTAAAGTGTTCAGATTTGGCTTGAAGAAAAGGCGGCAACCCTAGGTGTAGAGGCATATCATGTTTTAACCGTCAAAATGCTGCACTTGAATGGGTCAGGTTTGGCATGGTACTGCCTGCGGTATGCAACATGCCATTTATCTTTTGCTGTAAAGCATTGCAGCCTTGGCATGGGTACAGCCCTAAGTGGCTGCATTAGGTGGGTGGTTGGGAGGTGGTACCAGTTTTACCGTCCCCCAACCATCCACCTACACAAAGCAATGCACCTGCTCAGGACCATGCCCATGCAACAGTCACAAAACAAAAGTTCAATGGCATGCTATGCACATTGTTGTGGCACGGTGATTCAGCATTTTAAAAGGATATTAAAGTCATTTTCTTTCTTTTTTTAAATAACAAACATGTTATACTTACCTTCTCTGTGCAGTGGTTTTTTACAGAACAGCCTCGATCCTCCTCTTCTCGGGTCCCTTGCCGGTGCTCCTGGCCCCTCCTGCCTGCCGAGTGCCACCAGGGCAAGCAGCTTGCAATGGGTGCACCCAAGCAGGCTCTCTCCCAAGCTGCAGCTCAGCCCTGCCCCCTCCCTCTCCTCATTGGCTCGCTGGTTGTGATTGACAGCCAATGGCTCCCATTGCTGTCTTAGGCTGGGTTCACACTATTGCAAATTGGATGAGGGATTCCCCGTATCCAATTTGCATGTCAGGAGAGTGACTGGCTCTCAAAGGAGTCCTGTGATTCTTTGGCTCTGTTTCAGGTCCGAATTCAGCCAAAAATTCGGACCTGAAATGGTGAATGGGAATGTGCCAGACCCCCTGCTGTGCCCCGCAGCCGCACACAGTGTGAACCCAGCCTAAGCCTATGAGGAGGGTGAGTCCCTGGAGAACCGAAGCTCCTGTGCCCATCGCTGGAGGAAGATTGGGCTCAGATAAGTAATAGGGGGGCTTCTGCACACTCAAGGTTTTTTACCTTCATGCATAGAATGCATGAAGGTAAAAAACATTGAGCCTTTATAAACACTATCAGGCTCCATTCACACCTGAGCGATCCGAAGCGCGGGCGGAATCGCTGCGATTCTGCCCGCAAATCGAAATTGCGGCAAATTGCAGGACACTTGTGCTTAATGCCACCCCAATTGCGGCGCAATTTTGCCGCTATAAATTGCTCTTCAATCGCGGCAAATTGCAACACGTGACGCTGTCGCCTAAAAGAAGCTCCTGCTCCTTTTTGAGCAACAAGCATCACATGTTGTGATTTGCCGCGATTGTAGCGCAATTGCAGCGTGATTTATTGTGTGACAATCGTATCACAATCAAGCCACGATTGCGGTGCTTTTAAGAAGTAATGGCATTGCACAAACGTCCCGCGATTAGCCACAATTTTGAATCACGTGCAGAATCATGGCGGATCGCTGAGGTGTAAACGGAGCCTAATGCCCCGTACACACGGTTGGACATTCCGACAACAAAATCCATGGATTTTTTCCGACGGATGTTGGCTCAAACTTGTCTTGCATACACACAATCACACAAAGTTGACGGAAATCCGATCGTTCTGAACGTGGTGATGTAAAACACGTACGTCGGGACTATAAACGGGGCAGTAGCCAATAGCTTTCGTGTCTTAATTTATTCTGAGCATGCGTGGCACTTTGTGCGTCGGATTTCTGTACACACGATCGGAATTTCCGACAACGGATTTTGTTGTCGGAAAATTTTATAGCCTGCTCTCCAACTTTGTGTGTCAGAAATTCCAATGGAAAATGTGTGATGGAGCCTACACACGGTCGGAATTTCCGACAACAAGCTCCGATCGCACATTTTCCGTCAGAAAATCCGACCGTGTGTACGGGGCATAAGGGTTAAAGCAGGTGGCGAGGAGGCGACAGGATGGATTTTCCGAGAGATTGCAGTATATGCACACATGTGGATGAGCCCTTAGAATCATTTTCACGCACTTACTGGCACCTCAATAATAAACTTCAGCCAACAAATGTGCAACAAAGAAATAATTATATTTTATATAGCAGTGCTTATAGCAGTAACATTTCATCAAATTTTGGGTTAAAGTTATTGTTAACCCTAAGCAGGAACTTATCTTTTTTGCTTCCATTTGGTCTGTTAAATATACAAATAAAAACATTTTGTTATCACTGTTTGATAAGTGTAAAAAAATACCTGTTGATTCTGCCAGAAATCCAGTGAGCTGATATAGTTCCATGCTTTCTGCCTCTGCTGCACTCCCTACAGTCAGCATTGCTCCCAGTTCTCTCTGTGGACTACAGAACCCCCCCCCCCCCCCCCCCCCCCCACACACACACACACACACACCTTATGGAGAAGAGAAGAGGACAAAGGTGACTTCTTGTCTTTAGGAGACAAGACTGCTCTTCCATACATTCAGTGTGTTACTGACAGGATCACCAGGTGAATACAAATTAAAAAAGCCTTAAAACAAAGCACATCTTAGGGCTGCTAAGATGCAATATATTACATGTTTGTTCTATACCATAGAAAAATGTTTTACTTTTCTTTTGTGCTAATGTTTAAAATACATTTTGCAGCATTTGTCAGGAAGGCAATATTCTTTCTTATTATGTTCTTCTACTATTATAAACATGTTTGGCTGCATTCACATGTGTTTTAGGCAATGTGTCAACACATGTAAAGCAATACATTTTTATTGATTTCAATGGAGACTGATGTGCATTAAAAACACATAGGTGTGAGAACAGTCCTAAAATATTGTAAACAACAACAATTTTGAGCTAAACTCTAACATAAGGCTAAAGTCTCAAACAGCGGTCCTCCATCTGTGACCTGCAGGCCAGATACTGCCTTTTGCTTGCCTTTATCAGGCCACTGGGGCACTATTTCTCCCACTGACACCAATCATGGGGGCTATTCCTCCAACTGACACCAACTATGGGGCACTATACCTTCCACTGACACAAACAATGGGGATCCATTCCTTCCACTGACACCAACTAAATAATGGAGCAGTATTCCTTTAACTCACACCAACAATGGGACACTATTTCTTCCACTGACACCAACAATGGGGCACCATTCTTTCCACTGGCACCAACTAAACAATGGGGCACTATTCCTTTCACTGATACCAACAATGGGGCACTATTCCTTCCACTGACACTGACAATGGGGCACCATTCCTTCCACTGACACCAACTAAACAATGGGGCACTATTCCTTTCACTGATACCAACAATGGGGCACTATTCCTTCCACTGACACCGACAATGGGGCACCATTCCTTCCACTGACACCAACTAAACAATGGGGCACTATTCCTTTCACTGATACCAACAATGGGGGACTATTCCTTCCACTGACACCAACAATGGGATGCTATTCCTTCCATTGAAACCAACAGTGTGACGCTATTCCTTCCACTGACACCAACTAAACAATGGGGCACTATTCCTTTAATTCACACCAACAATGGGACACTGTTTCTTCCACTGACACCAACAATGGGGCACAATTCCTCCCACTGACACCAACAATGAGGCATCATTCCTTCCACTGGCACCAAATAAACAATGGGGCACTATTCCTTTCACTGATACCAACAATGAGGCACTATTCCTTCCACTGACACCAACAATGGGGCACCATTCCTTCCACTGACACCAACTAAACAATGGGGCACTATTCCTTTCACTGATACCAACAATGGGGGACTATTCCTTCCACTGACACCAACAATGGGGCACCATTCCTTTCACTGACACCAACTAAACAATGGGGCACTATTCCTTTCACTAATACCAACAATGAGATGCTATTCCTTCCATTGAAACCAACAGTGTGACGCTATTCCTTCCACTGACACCAAGTAAACAATGGGGCACTATTCCTTTCACTGACACCAAGTATGGGGCACAATTCCTTCCTCTGAGACCAACAATGGGGCACTATTCCTTCCAATGACACCAACTATGAGGCACTATACATTCCACTGCCACCTATATGGCACTGTTCCTCTCACTGACACTACAACTGCCATGGCTTCTGCTCCTACTAACCACAGGCCAGGCTGTACTTTTCTTGCTCCCACTGACTTTTAAGCCTGCAACGTTGTTTAATCCCGCTGGGGCTCCCACTCCCACTGGCCACAGTCCAGCCCCCCATAAAGTCTAAGGCTCCATGCACACTGGACATTAAAATAACATTATAAAAACGCCAGTAGCTTTGCAGGGAGTCTTTCAACGTTTTTTAACATTTTTGCAATAGCGTTCAATAGCGTTTTTGAGCGTTTATCGACGTTTATCAGCTTTTATGAGCGTTTGCAGTTTTTTGTGGTCAGAAAAACGACTCCTGAATGCGATTTTATGGCGTTCAGAAAACAGCCCATAAACTCCACTGCTGATAAACATTCAAAAACGTCCATGTGTGCATGGACACATAAGATAAATAGAGGGGAGTTTATGGGCCAAACTCCCAAAAACGTCAGTTTATGAGCTCCAGTGTGCATGGAGCCTAAAGAACAGTAATATGGCCCTTTGTTTAGAAAGTTTGGAGATCCTGGGCTAAAAGGCCCAGGTCAAAGTTTTTATTTTGGATAGAGTAGATACTTTGGATACAGTAATCACTTGCAATATCTCTAATAAAGAGATTCCCCTGGTTGTGATGTTCTGTTTGACATGTTTTGGCTAGAATGGGATTTCAAAGTAGTTTTTGACATGAGACTTAAAAAAGAAACAGTCTTAAAGGCTAAGTTCACCTTTTATGGCCATACACTATACAATCTGATTGTACAATCTCTGTATAATTTCCTTTAGATTTACCAAAATGAATAGAAGGACCTATCTATCTAATTATTCTCTCTGTATGCAAACACGCAGGCCCTTGCACTACATCAGGGACGTGCGGTGAGGTCAGTGGCTGATGAGGCACTGGCTAGTATCAGAGCCAGATACACACAGGGTACATACGCCACGATCGTTAGAGCGAGAGCAATAATTTTAGCACTAGACACCCTCTGTAACTCTAAACATGTAACCTGTAAAAAATGCTAAAGTGTCGCTTATGGAGATTTTAAAGTTCTGAAGTTTGGCGCAATTCCACAAGTGTGCAAAATTTTACCGCGTGACATGTTAGGTATCTATTTACTTGGCGTAACATCATCTTTCACATTGTATAAAAAATTGGGCTAACTTTAGTATTTTCTTTTTATATTCATGAAACAGTTTTTTCTGAAAAAAAAAAAAAACACATTTGAAAAATTGCTGCGCAAATACTGTGTAACATAAAAAGTTCCAACAACCACCATTTTTTCCCCTAGGGTGTCTGCTAAAACAATATATATAATGTTTGGGGGTTCTGAGTAATTTTCTAGAAAAAAAAATGATGATTTTTACATGTAGGAGAGAAGTGTCAGAATTGGCCCGGGTGGCAAGGGGTTAATTACCATAAGTAAGTAATATACAAATAATTATTATATATTGTTTTTAACGTAATTTACTATATTTTTAAAAACTTTACTCAAGCAGGTGGCCTAATGGACAAATTACTGAAGTTTGAAGTTAAAACTTCAAACCAGTAATTTCACAGTAAATAGATAAATAATAAATTATTATCTTGTAACATATAGCAGAATAATATATAATTTAACTTGATTAAAACAGAACATTTTCAGCAGGCAGCAGATTCTCATTCTCCCTCTTTCTCTGTGTGAGAAAACATGGGATTGTGGGTAAACCTTATACCCATAAACCCGTGCTTTTTCCTTCTAGTTAAAAGGGCTTGGCTGGAAGGGAGCATGTGTCTTTTAGACACATGCCCCCTTCTATGACACCGCAGTGAGAGGCGTGCTTCCACTGCAGCATTTTTATTGGACAGCTTGGACCAATGGTGCTTTACCATTGGTCCAAGGCTCCAAGCTGTCCATTATGCTCAGTGCTTCTGACAAGAAGTGAGAGGCACTGTGAGCTCAACCTCTCAGTCTGCTGCAAACAGAGTGTGCCAGCTTGTATTTAAACTGGCCGCTCTGTATTTAGCTTCTGACAGGCTTTGCAAGGAGCCTCGTATCTCCAGAACTATAGGTCTCTGCCTCACTTGCCTCCCCTAACTGCACGTCCCTAATCAGGGATGTCTGGCATGTGGCCCTAGAGAGTTTAGCATGTGGCTCGGTCCTGTCTGGAGAGATGCCGGGGATGCTGTGCAAAACAAAGCAGCTGTGGCAGCCTACATTGACAAGCTAGGCAAATACACGCTTGAAGAGATGCCATGCAAACCTACTTGACTGGTGTAGGGTGTGTGTGTGCTAATAAGGTCAGCTGGTAAACTGCTTCCTGTGTCTTACTGGCTCTTATGTCCCAAATCTTCATACCAGGAAGTCATGAAGTTTTCTATAAACTCAGCAGGGGCTAAGGTAAGGCCTTGTTCTAAAAACCAAAGAAAGCTTTTATTTTTCTGCAGATGAGATAGAATAACCACTTGACCTCCAGAAGAATAATCCCTCTTCATGACCAGGCCATTTTTCGCGACACGGCACTGCGTTACCTTAACTGACTATTACTAGTGGTATTTGATCACCTCTGCATTTTTTTTTTTTTTTGCGCTATAAACAAAAAAAGACTCCCAATTTTGAAAAAAAACCCCAAAATGTTTTACTTTCTGCTATAAAAAATATCCAATAAAAAAATAGAAAAAAGATCAAATGTCTTCATCAGTTTAGGCCAATATGTATTCTGCTACATATTTTTGGTTAAAAAATCCAAATAAGCGTATATTGTTTGCACAAAAGTTATAGCATCTTCAAACTATGGAATATTTTCATTTTTTTTATTTTTTACTAGTAATGGCAGGGATCAGCGACTTATAGCGGGGCTGTGATATGGCGACAGACATTCTGACACTAATGCCGCGTACACACGAGCGGACTTTACGGCAGACTTTGCCCGGCGGACTTTTCTACGTACTTTAAGACGGACTTTCTGAATGAACGGACTTGCCTACACACAATCCACCAAAGTCCGTCTAATTCATGACGTACGACCGGACTAAAACAAGGAAGTTCATAGCCAGTAGCCAATAGCTGCCCTAGCGTGGCTTTATGTCCGTCGAACTAGCATACAGACGGCGGACTTTTCGACCGGACTCGATTTCGACGGATTAATTTAAAACATGTTTCAAATCTAAGTCCGTCCAACTTTTGAGAAAACAAAGTCCGCTGGAGCCCACACACGATCGAATTGTCCGACCAAATCCCGTCCGCCGGGCAAAGTCTGCCGTAAAGTCCGCTCGTGTGTACGCGGCATAACTGACACTTTTTGGGAACCAGTGACACTAATACGGTGATCAATGCAAAAAATATACACTGTCACTATACTAACACTGGCTGGGAAGGGGTTAACATCAGGGGCGATCAAAGGATTAACTGTGTGCCTAACCAGTGTTTTACTACACTGTGTGTGGTGCTTTATTAGGGGAAGACATGGATCCTAGTCCCTACTTTGCAGAGACACAGGATCCATGCCTTCCCTCCTGGCTGATGAGCAGCGCGTGCCAGGGGACGTCTAGTCCACGATAACCGCCGATCGGCTCCCACTGTGTGTAATCACGGCGAGAGCAAGCCTCCAGTGGTGCGCATTTGCGCCCCTACCCGGAAGTGCAGGATCACCTATATATACGTGATTCTGCGCACAGCTGCCGCCCTGTAGCAGTAAAACTGCTATAGGGCGGTCGCTAAGTGGTTAATGGTATATAGAAAACAAAAAAGATAAACTTAGCCTTTAATGTGGTGGAGATATTTGGGTCAAGAGACTGACATTTGGGAGTGATGATGATTTATGAAAAAAAAAAAATGGCTTAGTAGGATGGCTGATAACAGATTCTGGATCATAGGTGAATGATTACTCTCCATCCAGATTTATGAGGCACCCCCACTTCATGCTTATATAAAAAGCTTGTCTACAGTTTATTAGAGAAAGACATGGACACACTGATGGTTCACATTGTGGAATGCTTTGAGTAGCCATATCCACAGATTGACCTAAGGATAAACAGTAGAGCTACAGTATGTATTCTGCATCAAATGCCATAACACTTATTGATATTTTATTGCTGAGCTGTAACAGCCATTCTGTGCTTATCAAAAATAATCTGTCCAATGGTTTAATGTCCACAGTCCCATTGCTATACATTAAAAGAAGGAACCTTCTCCAGCATGATGGACTTGGCTTGAGGGCTTGGGATCCATAAGTCCTCCTCTTCATTCTTCTTCTTTTTCTTCTTGCTTGGAAGGGGTTTGAGCGTGTTGGTTTTTTTGGTCCGACAACAGCAATAGTGACAGCAGATAATACTAGAAATGAACAGAACGAGCAATGGCAGGGCAAGCAGCACTCCCAGGCAGATACTGTTGTAGAGTCCCTCTTCGTGTTTATTTTGTAACATTGTGTAGATGTTCTCGAAGAAAGCAGTTATTTGATTTATGGCAGGAGTGGCAGGTTCTCGGTAGTCTGATGTACTCAATGGTGTACTGAGGGAAGAGTTCAAGCTTTGGATATCCATTTTAATGTGGTCAATGGAAATACAGTCGTATCTAATAATCCAACTGCTTTATGAAAAGGTTTGACTTCATCCTATGGGATTAAATAAACATATGTTATTTTGAGAGACCATGAACAACAGACATTCATCAAAGGCCCTGGAACTAAACACTAAAACGTTTGGAAACACCTCCCTTAAGCTGGTTTCACATTGGCAGTCTTGATCAGGTCCGCCGGTCAGTTTTTCAGGCAGACCCGATCGGATCGGACCAACCATTGCTCTCTATGGAGTGCTGGATGTCAGCGGACATGTGAGGACAGGAGAGCCGATAACCGGCAAGCTTCACACAAGTGGGAGGACGTCCATGAAGCAGCTCCTGCTGCTGTCTCTCAGCCAATCAGGAGGCAGAGGCCCAGGAGAGCAGCCTCTCTCATGCACATTGCTGGATTGCGATCGGACTTGGGTAAGTATTAGGGGGGTTGAGGAGGGAGCTGCATACTGAAGGTTTGTTACCTTCATGCAAAGGATGCATGAAGGTAAAAAAACTTCAGCCTTTAGAACCAATTTAAAGTCTATGTGTGTGTTTGTTTTTTCAGGATGTTGGGGTGGAGAGCGAAGTTGCATGGGGGGCCCACAAGAAAATGTTGTCCAAGGGTCCATACAATAATAAAGACAGCCCTGCATATACCATTTATATGGACCCCCCCCCCCCCCCCGAAACAGCCAGTTCCCATTAAATCACATTAAAATAAAGGTTTATTTGAGAGTGCCCCCCCCAAATAAATAAATAAATATATACTTAAGGGATCCCATCTGGGTCCTGAAATTGTGAGTTGCACTTCCCCACCCTAGAGCAATGCTATAAAGGTTGTTCTGCCCCACTTGTATGTAATTTTTCTGTGTTTTATTGTACTGCATTAGGTTTTTTTTTTGTTTTGTAGTATGCTGACCTCTAGTGGCAGTTTTGGGCCACGACAGCATGTTTACTATGCAAGTTTGGTTTCACCCTCTGTCTTCCCTTCCTGTTGAATGCTAGTTAGTTCAGTCCTGACCATTCCCTTCCCATTTCTTCCATGTTACATAATTTAAAGTTAAATGATTACATAGTTGGTAAAGCTGAATAAAGACACAATAAAGTTCATCCAGTTCAACTTGTGTGGGTGTAGGGGTATGTGTGTGTTTATGTCAATACCAATTTCCATATCCCTGCATATTGCGTTCGTTAAGATGCCCATCTAAGAGGTTTTTCTTTTAACTATTGACACTTCCTGCTGACACCACCAATTGTGGAAGAGAGTTCCACACCCTTACTGCTCCGAGAGAACCTCCTATGCAGCTTAAGGTTAAACTGCTTCCCCTCCAATTTCAAGTGGCCGCGTGCCTTCATAGGCTCCCTGAAACGTAATAATTTTTTTCCTATGCTAGAATCACCACTGAGTTATCTGTATATCAATGTCATGTCTCCTCTCAAGTGTCTCTTCTCTAGTGAGAATATGTTACTTGTAGCCACTCCTCGACTGGACTCTCAGTCCAGTCCCTTTATTAGCTCTATTGTCTATCTCTGGACTCTCTCCAGTTCCAGCACATCCTTCCTGAGGATTGGTGACCAGAACTGGGCGGCATACTCAAGAGGCAGCTGGGCCAGAGTTTTGTAAAGTGGTAAAATTATAGTTTTGTCTCTTGGAGAAATCCCCTTCTTAATGCATGCTAATAAGCTGATTGCTTTACTACATGCTGCAGCTTGGCATTGCATGCCATTGCTAAACCTGAGATCTACTAGAACCCTCAGATCATTTTCCATTCTGAATTCCCCCAAAGGGGGAATCAGTCAGTGTTAGTACTTCACAGTGACGGGGCTTAGGAAAGCCATTGTCTGCTTGCACTTCAAAGGACTGGAAAAACATACTCTGTACTGCAATTAGCTGAAGTAAAATTGCATTGGATTCAACATCTGTGTCTAATAGAAGAGTTAAAGTGTAGTTCCACCCAAAAGTGGAACTTCTGCTCATTTGTCTCCTCTCCCCCTCCGGTGCCACAATTGGCACCTTTTGGGGGGAGGGGGGACAGGATACCTGTCTTTTGACAGGTATCCTGTTCCCACTTCTGGGAGTCCGGGCCACGGTCCGCGACATGACCCCCTCCTCCTCCCTCCTCCTCTCCCTGTCGCCAGGCCAGTAGGAGAGAGGAGCGGGGCCGGGTTCCCTCATCCGCAATGGCAGCGGGAGCACCCAACAGCTGATGGAAACATCAGCTGCAGTGCCGACATTGCGGGACTCCGGGACAGGTAAGTGTCCTATTATTAAAAGCCAGCAGCTGCAGTATGTGTGGCTGCTGGCTTTTATTTATTTATTTATTTTTTGGGCGGAGAGTGGTTGTAAAACCACAAAAGAAAAAAAAAAACCTGCAAGACAAAGGCATAATGAGCTAGTATGCATAGCATACTAGCTCATTATGAAATACTTTCCTTAGATCGAAGCCCCCGCAGCGGTCCCCATACATAGCTTCGGCCTGCGACATCGCTCCCGGAGTTACCTCCAGGTATCGCGGGCTCCAGTGCTGTGATTGGCCGGAGCCGCATTCGCGTGGGACCCGCTAGTATCGGCACACTAGCTGAAGCAACAGCACGAACGTGCCGTTGCTTCAGTGCGCATGTGCCGATGATGTCGGCACATGCTGATACAGGGGTTATCGCCTAAACCGTGCAGGTTTAGGAGATATCCACGGTAGCTACAGGTAAGCCTTATTATAGGCTTACCTGTAGTAAAAAGTGGATTGTAAGGGTTTACAAGCACTGTGGATGGTACCAATTCAGCAGGTGACTATACTGTCTGGACAGACCGGGCCTAAAGAGGTGTGTCAATGCCTAAAGCATTTGAAACAGAACAGAGGTACGAAACAAGCAGATAACCGTTGCAATAAGGTGAGAAGTCACTATAGGGTAAAAAATGTTTGTCCGTGGAGTTTAGCTTTAACAAAAAGATATATCCACAAACAGAAAATGAGTGTGATATCATGCACAAGTAAGTTCTTATTACTTTAGTGGAAATGCTAAAGGGTCCCCGGCATGAAAAAAATTGTGGTCTGCTGTTTATGGCATACTATGACAAAACAACGCTGGTTATTGCACTGACTTTATAGATCATCCAGAATACTGCAGCCTAGCACTAAGAATCTTGTTCTGCTTTATAAAGTACAGAAAAAACAAAGTGGCACACGTTTTATTAAGTAGCATGCTTCCTGTTTAGACCTGCCCTCCCGCTGATCAGGGTCTGAGAACATGACACATCCTGTTTGTGCTAAGATTGGCAACCACCCACTTCTCAGTTCTTGCTTATGTAAAATGGGAACTAGTTTCTGTATCTGTGAATGCCATAACTAACTAGGATGACATAATTGCATTTAAACATTGAACTACACACACACATTTAAAAACATTAATTCATTAATTAATCAGTGATGAGTTCAGTGAATAATCATTAAATGAATTTTTTTCATCAAATTAGTATTTGTTCCTGAATCTTTCTTGATATCAGCCTATTGTAATCACCTTTTGTGCAGCAATAAGACTGGGAAAGAGAGCAAAAGCAACCGATTAGTCCCTGCTGCAGTGTACTTGTTGACAGAAGCGGAGAGCAGAGTAATGCCGCGTACACATGAGCGGACTTTTCGCCGGACTGGGTCCGGCGGACCGGACTCAGTCGGACAATTAGATCGTGTGTGGGCTCCAGCGGACTTTTTTTTCCAAAAAAGTCAGACGGTCCTAGAAATAAAACATGTTTCAAATCTTTCCGATGGACTCGAGTCCGGTCGAAAAATCCGCTCGTCTGTATGCTAGTCCGACAGACAAAAACCGACGCTAGGGCAGCTATTGGCTACTAGCTATGAACTTCCTTATTTTAGTCCGGTCGTACGTCATCACGTACAAATCCGTCTGACTTTGGTTGATCGTGTGTAGGCAAGCCCGTTCATTCGAAAGTCCGTCGGAAAGTCTGTCGAAAAGTCCGCCGGACCTAGTCCGTCGAAAAGTCCACTCGTGTGTATGCGGCATAAGCAGAAGGGTGAGCTCATCGGTGTACTGTTACTCCTTTGCTGTCCAATCAAGACATAGGCTTTGGCCTCAATGCTGAGTCACTTCCCAGGGATAAGCATAAAAGTAAGGCTTTCTGACACCCACAAAAGCAATAGCAATAAAAAATGAGACAGTCAGGCAACTAGCATTTTGAGGAGGAGACCAAAAGTGGCAGCCTCTTCTACTCTGTTATGACAGGTGTACTTTTAGGCTCCATTCCCACCTGTGAGACTTTTCATGCAACTTTGGACATAAAAGTTGCATGACAAGTCGTACCCCATGTTTTCCAATGATAACCATTCATATATACACCACTTAAAGTTGCAGAGACTTTAGCGTAGTTCATGCACCAGGGGTGACCCGTCCATTAAGGGCGCACGGGCGCCGCCCCCTCCATCATGCTGCCCCCCATATGACTAATGGAAAGATTTATGCACTGCATGGTTCTATTCATGGCCACCGCTGCCACCCCCTATTCAGGCATCCAGACCCTTTTCAGACACCGGGGGCCTGAATTACAGCAGCGGGGGTGGTTTTTTGAAGCTCTCGTAATAATAGGAGCATTATACAGCTATGACATCCCATGGCAGGGAACGGCCACTGGTTTGAGTCAGAAGTCACCGTAGTTGAGTAATATACATACCCGGCCCATTGTTAGAATCCACCGAGTGGGTTTCGTGTTTGCCAAGCTGTCCCTATGTAGCTGTTCTGCCAGTAATGTGCTGTTTATATTCTGTAAAGTACTTCAATATGTTTATATAGACAAATGCTTCTCTTGTTTAAGCATAAAATTCTATGTGATTAACAAATATGCTTGGTATTCTGGCTGAATGATAATCATTTGCGGAGTGATGATGAGCTCTTACAAGTATACTATGGCTTTCTGTAAAAAATAAATGTACTAATGCACCATTAAATTGAGTATAAAGTATGCTGTGGTGATGACCCATCAGGACCAAGGTTTCATGACACCTTGTACTCACAGTATCTCCTCAGTCCTCTGGGTTGAGTGACGCTGGGCATCAGTTAATCTGGAAGACTGGGGACATCTTGTGGTGATAAAGATGTACTGCAGTGGAATGTTTCGGATTAAACATGATTATTGCAGCCTTAGCCACTTTATATCCTTAAAGTGATTCTAAAGGCTCACTTTTTATTTAAAAAAATAACAAACCTGTTATGACTACCTGCTCTGTGTAATGGTTATGCACAGAGCAGCCCCAATCCTCCTCTTCATGGGTCCCCTGCTGGCACTCCTGGCCCCTCCCCCTGCCACTTTCTATGGGGGCACTTGCACATGCTTTCCCGAGTTGGCCCTGTGTGGCCATAAGACACACTGAGCAAGGCTCGGCCCTGCTTCCAGCTCCCTCCTTACTGGCCAAAGGCTCCCAATACTGTGTCTGAGCTATTGAGGAGAGAGAGAGCTGAACTGAGATTGTGTACTAGATGCATAGAATTCATTAACCGCTTTCGGACCAGCCACCGCAGTTTTACTGTGGCAGGTTGGCTCCCCTACACGAAACCACACAACTACACGTTGGCTCGCGGGGTCCGGATAGCAGGCGTACGTGTGCCGGCTGCACAGCGGGGGTGCTGATGCTCGTGGACGACGGTCGCGATGAGCTCAGGCCACGAGCGATCGTGAGCTGGAGACACAGAACAGGGACGAGTGTGTGTAAACACACACTTTCCTGTTCTGTTCTGACAGGAGTGACAGATCGTGTGTTCCTATTAGCTAGGAACCACGATCCGTCATTTCCTCTAGTTAGTCCCCTCCCCCTTCAGTTGCTTTCACCTCCCAGGGAACACAGTTAACCCCTTCACCGTCCCCTAGTGTCAACCCCTTCACTGCCGGTGACATTTTTACAGTAATCAATGCATTTTTAATCGCACTGATCGCTGTATTAATGCCAATGGTTCCAAAAAAGGTGTCAAAATTGTCTGATGTGTCCGCCATAATGTCGCAGTCACGATAAAAATTGCAGATCGCAGCCATTACTATTAAAAAAATAAAAAAATTAAAATGCTATAAATCTATCCCCTATTTTGTAGACGCTATAACATTTGCGCAAACCAATCAATATACGCTTATTGCGATTTTTTTTTTTACCAAAAATATGTAGAAGAATACATATCGACCTAAACTGAGGAAAAAAATATTTTTTTAATATATTTTTGGGGGATATTTATTATAGCAAAAAGTAAAAAATAATGCATTTTTTTCAAAATTGGCGCTGTTTTTTTGTTTATAGCGCAAAAAATAAAAACCACAGAGGCGGTCAAATACCACCAAAAGAAAGCGCTATTTGTGGGAAAAAAAGGATGTCAATTTTGTGTGGGTACAACGTTGCACGACCGCGCAATTGTCAGTTAAAGCGACGCAGTGCCGAATCGCAAAAAGTGCTCTGGTCAGGAAGGGGGTAAATTCTTCCGGGGCTGAAGTGATTAAGTTAACAAAAAAACTTCTGCCTTTAGAACCACTTTAACACCTTCTGGAGGTCTTTTCCAATTAGGAAACAAATTGTCCGAAGTTAGGCTTTGAAGTGTTACTAAACCCACAGCAGTATAATCACTCTGTATATGCAGTAAAGCATGCTTGTACTCACCGTGGAACCTAAGGGGTTAATCCTGCACATTGTGCAAAAAGGCTGTTTGATTTTGTCTCCTCTGATACTCCCCTTCTTCTCCAGTCCCCAATTCATCTCCTGATAGTACAGAGCCTTGGGGGCACTCTGCACATGCTCAGTTTGGTGTGTATTGCTAAAGAGTTTTTTTTTCTGGGAGGGTGCATGTGATCAGTACAGGGCCAATCAGGACTGTCCAGACAGAGGGTCAGGGGTCCGGCATTTCCATGTTCTGTGTAGTGTGAGAGTCCAGATGTAGTGAATGCAGGATCCTGGGTTTAGTAACAGTTTAAATTATTATTAATACTTGACTTTTCGTTTTAACAGAATCTGGGAATGTCCTGCACTGCATTAAATACAGAGAAAAATGAGGTCACCAACCTGGATGTGCTGTTTGAAAGACTGGCTGGCCAAAAATACAAATAATTTGGCAGGTAACAAAGAAGATTCCTGCACTTACCACCACAGCATCTAGCACAGGGGTAGGTAACCCCCAGCACTGGTGCCGCCAGCGGCACTCAAAGCCTCTTTTGCCGGCATTCCAATTTTTTTTTTTTTTTAATGCATTCCAATTTCATAGTTCCCCACGCCGCACCTGCACTGAGGGGGAGGCACTGTGCCCTCACACATTGTGAAAGATGGGAAACATTGTTCAGTTCTCTAACTTTGCTGTAGCTGCGATCGTCAACTTTTGTGATGGGGAAGAGATAGGATGCAGTTCTGCTGGGGGGGGGGGGGTGGTCCTTGTTTCCAGGAGAAGGAGGACTGTCATTAGCCTTGGCTTTGGAGCTCAGTTTTACCTCGGGACTCTCAACTAGCTCCTTCACTGAGGTCCCCTGAAGTTTCCCGCCAGTTTTGGGAGGAATAGTTCCTGTAAAGCTTTCAGAACGTCCGTGAGTAATTGAGGGCTGATACCGGCCTTGGGACACTCGGCCCAAAAGTGTCCAACCTCCCCACATCCGTAACATCTCTTCTCTCGTCCTTGGAGAAATCTTGACTCCCCTTGGCGAGTCCCTTGTTCTTGGACTTTCGCTTGGGTCTCTATTACCCGCATCAAGGTATGATACATCTGAGTTTGGGCTTGAACTACCTGAGCCATTCGTTCGGTTGGCCCAAGTTCACCTGCTGGCTTATTAGCGTCAGGAATGGCCAGCCCTACCAGTTCATACTCAGTTCCACTGTCCTCATCTGAGAAACTCATCTCTGCGTGAACAGCTCGGGCCACCACTTTCTCCCTATTTCCAGCAATATGACCCACCTCCCTGTTTTTTTGGCTTTTCTCTTATTATAAAGCCTCTTCTTCTCATACTTCTCTTATCAGTTCAGGGTATGTAGGCACCACTTTGGTTCTCTTTAGTAACAAATTTAATACAATCTGGTGATTTGGCCTAGCAATATGCAGAACCCGGTCTAGACGAGCTTGGTCAGCATCTTTGGGATCAATACCCCTCTAATTTGATGCAGCATTCTGTCTACTCGAGATATGTACTCAGACAGACTCTCCCCTTTCTGGTGGCTGTGGTTGAATTTGTACTTCAGATCTGCGATAGTTTCAACTCTTCCAAATACAGCATACAGGGCGTCTATGTAGTCCATGGTAACACAAATTTTCTTTCCCATCCTCAGATTACGAATCACACCAGCTGCCAGGCCTCAAAGACTCTCACTGTGCCGTTGTCATTTCACAGCCTCTGGAACACTCAATTCTTCTATGGCCTGCAGAGCTTGACTCATACAGGTTTCAAACCCATCTTCCCCTACAGGAGTTGGTAACTGTCCTGAGAAAAACCTGAGTCTCCGATAGCTCTAGTTGGCATTTTCAGCACCATTCTTCACTATTCAAACTATCGACTAGCTGGCTCATATCCCTGTAAAAAGAGAGAGGAGGGACATTGGCCCCTTGGGGGTCGGCTCTTACCGATACTGGGCCCTTTTCCTGAGCCCTTGATGGGGGCTGTTGCTCAGCAGGCTCTCCCGTCACTTTGAGCGGGATCACTCTAACAATTACTCCTTTGGCTAGGCATATCTCTTCCCTCTAGAAACACACAGGTATCTCTTCTTGCCATAAATAGAAGTGCACAATCCTGAGGTGTGTACAGAAAATGTTAGTATTGATTTTGTAGGGTGAATAAGGAGATAGTGACCTCCACAAATGTATACCAAATACACTGGTGATGATCCTAAGAGTGTATAAAAAGATAATAACCTCCCCACCCAAAATATCCCATAAACAAAATCAGCAATGAAAAAATTACATGTGCAGTGATATAATTACATCCATATACCAAGTGAGTGAAAAAGGTGGGCTGATATCCAGTATATCAGCATTGGATGAAACAACTCAAATAATTACCTGAAGAATCAACTACAAGGTATAGACATGAAAAAGAAAACAATAAAAAATATTTGGGAATAACACAGTGATGTGTATTAAATAACCTAAAACCCTAAAAATAGACCAAAATACAGAATCAGAAGTCCATCAGGGTAGTAAGTATAAAGATATTTAGAATCCACCACCATATAATGGGATAATTCTGGATCGCTTCATATCAGTCTAGGTGCAAACAGTCCTTTTAAGTGTGGTGAGCAGGAGCTGTTGGACATATCCCTGCACATAGGTAGATTCTTCCCTTAATATGGGGATATTGGCCCAAAGAAATAGATACACAATGCCCTTACCAGACAAGGTGGACTCACAGGCCCTTGGCGGTGAGTCAAACGAGCTTGTACCGTCAAGCGGTGTGGGGCTGTAAAACCGTATGGTGGTCCTGGATAGGATCTCCACTGGTGTCACCAAATGGCACGTCTCTAGCCCAATGAAGCTCGACAGATGTCATCTAGTGGCGTATCCTTGGCAAGACTCAGCTGGAATCCGGGGTCGGCCTCAATCATCAGATGAAGAAAAAGTTTCCTCAGCGACCGTTACCATATGGATAAGTAGAAAAGGAAAAAGAAACTTCCACATGTAAATGGTAAATCTTTCTCAAACGTAACAACGTTTATTAATAAAAAAGGAGCGGTTTTGCAGTAAATACAAAAATAGGGCGGTAAAAACTTGGCTCAAAGCAGTATGAAAAAATACCAGATTTAAAAGTTTTGCGCAGTAGGTGATGGGTACCCCAGCAGAAGTCTTTGAGGACAAAACGCGTTGGGTTCTTGTGTATTTACCCCTACCATCACCTACTGCGCAAAACTTTTAAATCTGGTATTTTTTCATACTGCTTTGAGCCGAGTTTTTACCGCCCTATTTTTGTATTTACTGCAAAAGCACTCCTTTTTTATTAATAAACGTTGTTACGTTTGAGAAAGATTTACACTATGTGGAAGTTTTTTTTTCCTTTTTCACTTATTCATATGGTAACGGTTGCTGAGGAAACTTTTTCTTCATCTGATGATTGAGGCCGACCCCGGATTCCAGCTGAGTCTTGCCGAGGATACGCCACTAGATGACATCTGTCAAGCTTCATTGGGCTAGAGACGTGCCATTAGGTGACACCAGTGGAGATCATATCCAGGACCACCATACGTTTTACAGCCCCACACCGCTTGACGGTACAAGCTCGTTTGACTCACGCCAAGGGCCTGTGAGTCCACCTTGTCTGGTAAGGGCATTGTGTATCTATTTGTTTGGGCCAATATCACCATATTAAGGGAAGAATCTACCTATGTGCAGGGATATGTCCAACAGCTCCTGCTCACCACACTTAAAAGGACTGTTTGCACCTAGACTGATATGAAGCGATCCAGAATTATCCCATTATATGGTGGTGGATTCTAAATATCTTTATACTTACTACCCTGATGGACTTCTGATTCTGTATTTTGGTCTATTTGTAGGGTTTTAGGTTATTTAATACACATCACTGTGTTATTGCCAAATATTTTTTATTGTTTTCTTTTTCATGTCTATACCTTGTAGTTGAATCTTCAGGTAATTATTTGAGTTGTTTCATCCAATGCTGATATACTGGATATCAGCCCACCTTTTTCACTCACTTGGTATATGGATGTAGTTATATCACTGCACATGTAATTTTATCATTGCTGATTTTGTTTATGAGATATTTTGGGTGGGGAGGTTATTATCTCATTATACACTCTTAGGATCATCACCAGTGTATTTGGTATACATTTGTGGAGGTCACTATCTCCTTATTCACCCTACAAAATCAATACTAACATTTTCTGTACACACCTCAGGATTGTGCACTTCTATTTATGTAAATATCGTTATCAATATTTCTTAGATGACATTACTTTTAGCGCCACACTTTATTTATTTTTTCACACATTTACACGGGTCAGGTTGTTGTGTTGGCTGCTTCACTTTGTAGGAGTTGGCGCAAATTTTTTATACATAATCTCTTCTTGCCACTCCAGTAGCACCCAGACTTGATCTAAGTCGTATTCAGCTTCCGTGTCTACAATGTAGGCCCAGTGCCCTGGGGCCAGAGCTCTCACCCACTTTCTAATCTCTCCCTCGGTGTGCTCACTCCCCGAGATCTCTAGAACAGTGCTTCTCTCCAGTTTAGCTCCCTGATTCCTGCCCATGCAGATTGTGGCTCTTGTCTAGGTTGGCTAGGGCCCGCTGCAGATGGCATCCCGGACGAGCCCCCAAATGTAGCATGGCCCCCTTGTGGACTGCTTGGATTTACTTGCTCATCTGCATCGCCATGACCATGTGAACCTTCCAACCCACCTGACACTTTGGGTTCAGACATCATTGCAACACCTTTAAGTAATAAGACAACACTGAATACGTTTATATTCTGTTAACATTTACTGAAATACTTCAGTGAAGATATGGTTGCACAAAGGAGGTAATGGTTCAGCTGAGCTTGGGATAACAGTGCAAACCCAGTCGAGTGACTCCTTAATGAAATGCCAGTTAAGACAGTTGGCCACAACAGATTATTATATACACATATGTACAATGTAGTGCCACTTGAACATAACCTGAAAGGATAAGCAGAGGTTAAGTATCAATTCTGACAATACTTCTAGAAAGAGAAACCCAGGCCGGCCTGTTTAACCTTTGATCCTAATGAGAAATGAAGCTAAACATGGATGGCACGAGGGCTTTTTAGTGGCAATGACAGAATGTCCCCGTTGCACATCTGATGGTCTTCACCGGCAGTCGGAGCTCATTAGTTGTATCCAACAAGGTGTAGTAACAGAGTGGTAGTATATCTGGTGATGACTGTAGCTAAAGATGCTTATGTACGGTGTTCAAATAAAGGTGTAGGGAAGTGTTCCCAAAGTAAAGCTGTGCACAGTGTCCCAGTGAAACAACAAAGGAAAGGTTTGCAAAGATGGGCTGTGGCCCTCTCACCAACGACCAGACCGATTCAATGCCTTCCAGCTTGCGAATCCCGGATGGACATCCTGGCTGCGGACCCGCTTGTGACGCTGCACTGTAAAGGTGGTACTGATCAGATGTCCGATGAACGGCAGGCAACCCTGGACCCCTTCTCAGCTGTAGACCACGTGGTAGGCGGCAACCTCACTTCCCTCGCACGGAGAGATCCTTCATACACGAGGCCCGGGAGGAAGAGAGCCGCGGGGCGGATCTCTGGTCTCTTTTATAGCTCTTCCCAGCAATCTCTCTGGTGATAGCAAGGATCCCTGGGATATGTAGTCCGGTTGTACAGTCATGCAGACGAATAAACATCTGATGGAACTACTAGTCCCACAATCCCTTTGGTTGGGCTCACAAATATGATGTCAGTCTAGTAACGCTGGGCACTAGAGGGACAATACGATATGAAGGCAGGGCAGGGAATAGCTGTTTGTTGCAATTGTAGTCCATATTGCTACACTAATAATATAAAACGGAGCTTAGTTCAGTGTACAATATGGGTGTCTAATTGCTACAGACATTTGAGTAGCGAATAGTAATAAAACCACTACATTAAACTTGTCTTGAATGGCATACAGCACTAATAAGCTAAAAGTTTTGAAGTCATTTCACTTTAGGCAGTGGATAACAGGGTTTATTAATGAAACGCTGCAGCATTCAATGAATTTTGCAGAATGCCAATACTCAACATTAGCTGGTCACAAATAATTGCCACGTCTGTGTATTTTAATTGCTGTTCGATTGAAATAGTTATTTTATGGGATCAATGTAAAACAAGTCAAACTAGAGGTCTTGTTATTAATCTAGAGATCTGCGGATAAGGATAGACTGCAATTAGAGCCCTGAAAGGTGTACACAGCACAGAGTGCACACTGCAAATATCTTGTATAAATTCCTTTTTAATTTAAAGGAGACATAAATTACAAGGGCAAGTTAGATGATATCAGATGTAGAGAATTGTACTGTTTTCTGCCTTTTTCATCTACATATGTGAACTCTACTGGTCTTCAATAAAAGGAGTACTGTATTTAGCCTGATTCACTAACAGGCAAAAAGAGTTTGTACAGTCAGGTCCATAAATATTGGGACATCAACACAATTCTAATCTTTTTGGCTCTATACACCACCACAATGGATTTGAGATGAAACGAACAAGATGTGCTTTAACTGCAGACTTTCAGCCTTAATTTGAGGGTATTTACATCCAAATCAGGTGAACGGTGTAGGAATTACAGCAGTTTGTATATGTGCCTCCCACTTTTTTAAGGGACCAAAAATAATGGGACAATTGGCTGCTCAGCTGTTTCATGGCCAATATGAGATCCAAAGAGCTGTCACTCAGTGAAGCAAGCCATCATTAGGCTGAAAAAACAAAACAAACTCATCAGAGAGCTAGCAAAAACATTAGGTGTGGCCAAATCAACTGTTTGGAACATCCTTAAAAAGAAAGAACGCACTGGTGAGCTCAGCAACACCAAAAGACCCAGAAGACAACAGAAAACAACTGTGGTGGTTGACCGAAGAATTCTTTCCCTGATGAAGAAAACACCCTTCACAACAGTTGGCCAGATCAAGAACACTCTCCAGGAGGTAGGTGTATGTGTGTCAAAGTCAACAATCAAGTGAAGACTTCACCAGAGTGAATACAGAGGGTTCACCACAAGATGTAAACCATTGGTGAGCCTCAAAAACAGGAAGGCCAGATTAGAGTTTGCCAAACAACATCTAAAAAAGCCTTCACAGTTCTGGAACAACATCCTATGGACAGATGAGACCAAGATCAACTTGTACCAGAGTGATAGAAAGAGAAGAGTATGGAGAAGGAAAGGAACTGCTCATGATCATCAGTGAAGCATGGTGGTGGTAGTGTCTTGGCGTTGGCATGTATGGCTGCCAATGGAACTGGTAGTCTTGTATTTATTGATGATGTGACTGCTGACAAAAGCAGCAGGATGAATTCTAAAGTGTTTCGGGCAATATTATCTTCTCATATTCAGCAAAATGCTTCAGAACTCATTGGACGGCGCTTCACAATGCAGGTGGACAATGACCCGAAGCATACTGCGAAAGCAACCAAAGAGTTTTTTAAGGGAAAGAAGTGGAGTGTTATGCAATGGCAAAGTCAATCACCTGACCTGAATCTGATTGAGCATGCATTTCACTTGGTGAAGACAAAACTGAAGGGAAAATGCCCCAAGAACCGTAATGCCCCGGAACTGAAGACAAATGCAGTAGAGGCCTGGCAGAGCATCACCAGGGTTGAAACCCAGTGTCTGGTGATGTCTATGCGTTCCAGACTACAGGCTGTAATTGACTGCAAAGGATTTACAACCAAGTATTAAAAAGTGAAAGTTTGATGGATGATTGTTAATCTGTCCCATTACTTTTGATCCCTTAAAAAGTGGGAGGCACATATACAAACTGTTGTAATTCCTACACCATTCACCTGATTTGGATGTAAATACCCTCAAATTAAAGCTGAAAGTCTGCAGTTAAAGCACATCTTGTTAATTTCATTTCAAATCCATTGTGGTGGTGTATAGAGCCAAAAAAAATTCGAATTTTGTCGATGTCCCAATATTTATGGACCTGACTGTATGTCTTAGGCTGGGTATACATGGCTCATTTCTTTTTGTTCAGCCAGCAAAACAATTCCTGCATCCACACAACCAAGATGGATGCGGGAATACCCCCACTGGGACATTGTGGGGCTGATATACTAAAACTGGAGAGTTCAAAAAAATCTGGTGCAGCTCTGCATACAAACCAATCAGCTTCCAATTTTTTTTTGGTCAAAGCTTAATTGAACAAGCTGAAGATGGAAGCTGATTGGCTATCATGCACAGCTGCTCTAGATTTTGCACTCCCCAGTTCTCGGAAATCAACCCCTGTATTTTGACAGCGAGGAACAGCGAGGGCCAGACACAGATCGAAATTCGGCCAGTCCCTGAACTGCCCTAGTTTTGGTCCTTGTGTATCCAGCTTTACTCTTTGTGTATTTGGCCTGCTTTTGCATGCTGTCTCATGAACATACGATCATCACCTGATTTAAGTGGGAAGGTATAAATCGGACCACTGTCATCATGTGTTACGTATGAGCTACCTCTGATTACTTCAATTGTTTTTTTTTGGTTTGTTTATTTTCGGAGATTTCTCTTTTCTTCCTGTCCTGTACTGAGACACAACAGGAAAGATTTTTTTTTGACATGAGTGTAATTTTTTGCAGCGCTCCCCACCAGTGATCCCACTCACTCACCCACTTCCGTGGACTCTTAATAATATATATGAGTCATATGCGCTTTTTTTAGTTATCCTGGTGTTTTGCTGGGATTTGTAGTCGCCACATTGGTTCAAATGGCAATGTATTTTAGATCTGTACATCTTTCACATGATGCATATGTGAAGAAGACAATCGGGAATCCACATAGTGTATTTCCATTTATTTGGTTAAAAACCATTAAAATTCATTACACTCAGAAGAGTGTACATGCAGAAGTCACCGGACTGGAAGTACCGCACTGGCATGCGTTTCACTGGCCGGATATGACGTCACTAATGACAATCAGCTGCTGTGTTCCCCCCCACTGGGCATCATCATACACCTAAGATGGTTCCGAACAGGAAGTGGAAGTTGGAAGAAAAGGGGATAAGGGACAATGAACCTCTACCTGCGCACTCTGGATCAACCTAGAAAAACTTGTTTATAATAAAAAATGAAAATAACATGGAGCAGTCCGTAGTGAGGCTCAAAGGCCTAATACATACAAAAGACAATAATTAACCACTACAGCCCTAGAAGGATTTACCCCCTTCCTGACCAGAGCACTTTTTGCGCTAAAATTTACGTTCTTTTTTTCCCACAAATAGAGCTTTCTTTTGGTGGTATGTGATCACCTCTGCGGTTTTTATTTTTTGCGCTATAAACAAAGAAAGAGCGACAATTTTGAAAAAAAAGCAATATTTTTTACTTTTTGCTATAATAAATATCCCATAAAAATAATACAAATTTCTTCCTCCATTTAGGCCAATATGTATTCTTCAACATATTTTTGGTAAAAAAAAAATCACAATAAGCGTATATTGATTGGTTTGTGCAAAATGTATAGCATCTACAAAATAGGGGATAGATTTATGGCATTTTTATTATTCATTTTTTTTATTAGTAATGGCGGCGATCTGCAATTTTTATTGTGACTGCGACAGTGTGGCGGACACATCGGCCCCTTCTACACTATTTTGGGACCATTTGCTATAAAAATGCACTGATTACTGTGCAAATGAGACAGGCAGGGAAGGGGTTAAACACTAGGGGGCGATCAAGGGGTTAACTGTGTTCCCTCACTGTGTTCTAACTGTAGGGGGGATGGGCTCACTAGAACATGACAGAGATCACTGCTCCCGATCACTGAGAGCAGTAGATCTCTGTCATGTTGCTAGGCAGAACAGGGAAATGCCTTGTTTACATAGGCATCTCCCTGTTCTGCCTCTCCTTGCCACGATTGTGGGCCACCGGCGGACATCGAGTCCGCGGGAACCGCGAGGACGCTCACGCGGTGGGTGCGATTTAAAGGGGACCCATACGCCCATTTGTGCAGCCGTACCATTGTGCCGACGTACATGGTCGTGCGCTGGTCAGCAAGCGGTTAATACTGCGCTCTCTATTAAACCATTAAAATCATGTGAACATAAACAAATCAATATACAACATAATACAGTAAAAAGTATGAATGTCTATGTTTAATGTCCATACACCGCCATCAGATATCTCCAAAGCAGTTATAAAGTGAAGAAGCCTACCCTACCCACACCTAACAACTGTTTCTTAATTTTCTCCATCAGCTCACTCCCCACAGTTATTACCTTTTGTTTCTACTTGACCCTTCCTTCTAGATTGTAAGCTCTAATGAGCAGGGCCCTCTGATCCCTCCTGTATTGATTTGTATTGTAAGTGTACTGTCTGCCCTCATGTTGTAAAGCGCTGCGTAAACTGTTGGCGCTATATAAATCCTGTTTATTAATAATAATAATAAGTGGCGTCTTCATAAATCATCCGCACCATAGGATGTGAAGAACAAAATGTGTCTTCTTCCACCAGTCCCTAGGCCAACATCCTACTCACCAAACATACATGACACCCATCACAGGTAGTCATAATGAGCATATGGAGCAGAAATGTATCCTCCGCGGAAAAGGAAGCGGACCACCGGAATGCACACCCACCGGGTAAGGATAATATGCCACTTATATCAAGAAGAGGAAAAAGGCTTCTCATGGTGCAGTTTGATCATTTATTTATTCGCACACTACCCCTTAGTTTATTGGTTCTTGCACTCTCCATTTGTTAGCACCACTAGAGATCCACTAAATCAGGGTTTCTCAACCAGGGTTCCATGGAGATCTAGGGTTCCTCCAGAAGTTGCTAGGGGTTCCTTGAGCAATGAGCAATTTCTGCCTTTCAGATAAGTTCCCAATGAGACCAGTGATCTTTTTAGCTATATGTAAGGAGCTCATTCTTCCCAATGTCCACAAGTGTAAGGAGCATTCTTCCTACTGACCATCACACTAATGTACCATGAATTGTAGATAAAGTCATTTTTAGCAGGGGTTCCCTGAGACCAGAAAGGGTTCCTCTGTCCTGAAAAGGTTGAGAAAGGCTGCACTAGATGGTGCAGTAATACTGATTTACATATGGTACCTATGTTCCACCTCTAGAGGGGGCAAGGGTATTAATACAGAACTTTTAATATGTAATGATAATATTAATATTGAACTGACAGTCACCAGCTCTCTGCTCAGGGATCTTTAACCACTTCAGCCCCGCTCACTGTATATATACGTCATTTTTTTGAAGATGGATATCTCGGTAACGGCAGCAGCTGCTGCCACAACCGAGATATCCATCTTTACAGTGAGCGGTTCTGTACACGATAACGGTGGTCTCTGCGGCGGGTTCGCCGCGAGATCACCGTTATCGGCGGCGGGAGAGGTGCCACCCCCCCTCCCGCCGCTCTCCCGCACCCTCCGCCGCTTACCGGAGCCGTCGGTAGCGGCGGAGGCGATCGGGTCCTGTCACTTCCTCGGTATGGAGATGAGTGAGGCCAAGATGGCCCCCACCCGTCTCCATACCATGTGACGGCCGGAGCGACGTCATTAAGACGGCTCCGCCCACTTCTCTTAAAGGCACAATTATTTGTGTCATTTTTTTAAACAACTTTTTTTTTTTTTTTTTTTTTTTTGCATTTTAGTCTAAATATGAGATCTGAGGACTTTTTGACCTCAGATCTCATATTTAAGAGGACCTGTCATGCTTTTTTCTATTACAAGGGATGTTTACATTCCTTGTAATAGGAATAAAAGTGATCCAAAATTTTTTTTTTTTAAAAACAGTGAAAAAATAAATAAAATAAAGTAAAATAAATAATAAAAAAAAAAAAAAATTTTTTTAAAGCGCCCTGTCCCGACGAGCTCGCGCGCAGAAGCGAACGCATACGTGAGTAGCGCCCGCATATGAAAACGGTGGTCAAACCACACATGTGAGGTATCGCCGCGACCGGTAGAGTGAGAGCAATAATTCTAGCCCTAGACCTCCTCTGTAACGCAAAACATGCAATCTGTAGAATTTTTTAAACGTCGCCTATGGAGATTTTTAAGGGTAAAAGTTTGACGCTATTCCACGAGCGGGCGCAATTTTGAAGCGTGACATGATGGGTATCAATTTACTTGGCGTAACATTATATTTCACAATATAAAAAAAATTTGGGCTAACTTTACTGTTGTCTTATTTTTTTTTTCAAAAAAGTGAATTTTTTCCAAAAAAAGTGCGCTTAGAAGACCGCTGCGCAAATACGGTGCAAAAAAAAGTTTTGCAATGACCGCTATTGTATTCTCTAGGGTGTTAGAAAAAAAACAATATATAATGTTTGGGGGTTCTAAGTAATTTTCTAGCAAAAAAACCTGTTTTAAACTTGTAAACACCTAAAATCCAAAACGAGGCTGGTCTTAAAGTGGCTAAGAACCGAGCGATCGGTTCTTTTAAATATAAGAGGTTGTACAGCCTTAGTAGAGCAGCAGCCACTCATACAGCATGTTATCTACACTAATTAATTGAGGTTTATCATAAATAAATCTAGTTCACATTCAAATTTGATTTAGATCCTAGCGTGGGCACATACACATACACTGTTTCCCTGAAAATAAGACCTGATTGTCGGTGATGGCTGCAATATAAGACCTACCCCCCAAATAAGCCCTAGTTAAAGTCCTTGTAGGTCTTATTTTCAGGGTAGGGCTTATTTTCGGGGAAACAGGGTAGGGCTTATTTTCGGGGAAACAGGGTAGGGCTTATTTTTGGGGAAACAGGGTAGGGCTTATTTGGGGGGTAGGGCTTATATTGCAGCCATCACTGACAATCACGCTAGGTCTTATTTTCGGGGAAACAGGGTAGTTGCACAACAGGAAAGATATCTCTAGAAAATGAGGTGAAATCCCTTCAAAGACAGCTGTCACCAGACCAAAACAGGTTTCCCGTCATTTGTTCCTGTGCCAACCAATAAAATTTTGGATTTCCGATGAGTTTAGAGCTTAAAAATACAGTATCCACTGGTATGGACTCCAAACAGTTATTTAAACGCTGTATTGCAAGCACTTGACACAGCAGCTGGTGGAAACAAGCAAACAAGCAATTACATTTGACAGAGATCACAACTATTTTTCACTATTTAAAAAAATGGCTGTCTTACTTTGAAATGTTTGCAGTATAAACAAAACATAATAGAGTCATGAGATCCTTTATCGGGTCAGAATCATACAAAATGAAGAATAGCCTGACTGTCATTTTCCTTTTCTGGGAAACGCTCATTACGCTGGTTAAGCTTTATAAATCTAAACATTTAGACATTTCTGTTTCCCTTCATGGTGTTATTAAGTACATAGCTGAATGGGAAGCAATTGAAAGAGCTCCTCTAAAACTTGACAGCTGTGAAGGAGTTTAGAGAGTTTCCCAACTTGTGATGCCTGCTCTCAGCCAACACAGGGGAGTGAAGGCCGAGGGAGAGGAAAGCAGATTTAAACAAGCTAGATTACGCAAAAAAAAAAAAAAAAAAAGAGAAAAAGAAACTATGTCACAGTTACCAGTTCACAGAGAACATTGTATAGCCAGCAGTGCAGTCAACTGGTAAATAGCAGGAGCCTGATTCACAGCCCCAGCCCTGCCCTGGAATGTGGTTTTTACATCTGCCTTCAGTACTGGAACCTCACCACATTGGTATTTACTATCACATGGGGGGGGGGGGGGGGGGACGGACGACCAACAGTGTGGCTGTTTATACCTCACATCTCTACCGTGTCGTGTCTGAGTCAGCGGTGAGCAACCTGCTAAAGTTTAAAGTAGTACTAAAGTTCAGTATTTTTGAAGAGTATTTAATCTGTATGGAACACTACAACAGAAGGCGAGAAACATTTATTTAAAAAAAAAATGTTCTAATTATTATCTTCACCGCTGCAACCTTTGGGTTCCTGTACAAACTTGCAGTCGGGTGTGTGTGTGATGCACTGCATACTAGTCCACCTTGACTCCCCGCCTTGGGAATGCATGTCCCAAAACTGATAGGGTCATGGTACGTGCATGCATGCCCAGCAGCCTTCCTTTGCTGCCTGGTCATGTCCGCACAGGCAGTGTCATAGGATTCTCTCTCTCCCAGCAAAACACATGTAAGGGTGAATCCAAAGGACCCCGCAATGCAACAGAGTCACCCAAAAACAAGGAACCTGGGGTAGCGATCAATGGGCTGTAAGTGGTCCAGATATCCTATGTATGTGTCTTGACAACGTTGTCATATTTTAACTGATCGCCGACCACCCTATAGCAGTTTTAGTGCTACAGGGCGGCAGCTGTGCGCCGAATCATATATATATACATGATTTCGCACTTCCACTGTGAGTGCTGTGATTACACACAGTGGAAGCAGATGTGTGGGTGCCGGGTACTCGATGTCTTCCGGCAACCGCCGATTGTCAGGTAGAGAGATAGAACTGTGATCTGCCTATGTAAATAAGGCAGAGCGCTGTTCTGACAGGTGGGAAGGGATGGAGTTTGTGTTATTCCTGCTGAACCGGCTGAGATTCGAACCGTGTTTGGCTGGCCTTAGTTACAAAATATTCATTAATTTTTTTTTACAAAATATGAACACATTCTAAGATATCTGTTGTTATGCAAGTATATAAATATACAAAATATAAAATATTATATGAGTTTGTTAATTTTTACTATGTATGGAGACTTTTGGGATACCCTGAATATTGCCAAAAGTTTTTGGACAACTCAAAATCAAACCTACCCTATGTGAGTGACCAAAGGTTTGTGGACACCCCTCCAAATCATTGTGTTTAGTACTATTATTGCCACAATAAAGACATTTTAGACAATTGTGTTCTACCAACCTTGTGCCAACAGTTCAGGAAAGACCCTTTTCTGTTCCAGCATCACTCTGTCCCTATATACAAATTAAAGTCCATAAAGACATGGTTTGAGGGGTTTGGTATGAACTCAAGTGACCTACACGGAGCCCTGTCCTAAACCCCACTAAACTCTTAGGATGAATTGGCGTGCCAATTGCAAGGAAGGTCTTCTCGTCCAACATCGATACCTGACCTTACAAATGCTATTTTCACTGAATGGGCACAAATTTTCACAGGCACACTCCACAATCCTGTGGAAAACTTGTGTTGAAATGGGAAGTCCAATAAGCTCATCTAGATGTGATGGTCAGGTATGTCTCAATGAAAGATGTACGCTCAATTATAGTTCTGTCTGACATTTGCTCAGGAAGTGAGAGGAAATATCCCTTATGGGAACACAGCAAAATAATGGGCCCATGCACACTATGCAGTGACGGAGATTTACTAAAACCGGTGCGCTCAAAACCTGGTGCAGCTGTGAATTGGTAGCCAATCAGCTTCTATCTTCAGTTACAGCGGAACTTCACCCAAAAGGGGAAATTCCGCTTATTTGTACCCCCCCTCTCTTTAACCACTTCCGGACCAGCCGCCGCAGTTTTACTGTAGCAGGTTGGCTCGGCTGGGCAAATCAACGTTACCTTATGGCCACCGCGCCCATCGGATTCGCTTCAGAACTGATCAGTCTCCAGGCCCAGGCCAATAATTTCTGGCCTGGACCTGCTGATCGGTCCTGGCGAATGAAATCCTCTCCTGCCTGTGTAAGTGTAAACACAGACAGGGGAAGTGATGTCATCTCCCTCTCTGGAATTCTTTTCCGTTCCAGAGAGAGGAGAGAGGACATCCAAACGTGAGTTGCACCAACACTACACTGACACAGTACACATAGGCACATATTTCACCCCTCGATCACCCCCCGATCGCCCCCCCCCCCCCCCCCGTTAACCCCTTCACTCCATGTCACTGTGTCACCCAGTGCAGTGTTCATATTTTTCTTTGATTACTGTACTGGTGTCATTTGTGACACTAGGGTACTTAGTTGTAGCCCCAGATAGGTCTAGGGACCCCCCCAACCCCCCCTAATAAAGGTTTAACCCCTTGATCACCCCCTGTCACCAGTGATCACCATATTAGTGTCACGGGGGACGCTGGTTAGCTAGTTATTTTTTTTTAGCGCCAGGGCACCCGCCGTATATTACCTAATAAAAGGTTTAACCCCCTGATTACCTAGAGGGTGATATCAGTTAGGTTTCAGCGTCAATTAGGGTCTGCGTCGCCCCCAGGCAGAGCCATATTGGTGCCAGTAGTGTTAACACTCATGCACGCACCATACACCTCCCTTGTCTGAACGGATCAATATCTGATCTGATCAGATCTGTACTAGCGTCCCCAGTAGTTTAGGGTTCCCAAAAACGCAGTGTTAGCGGGATCAGCCCAGATACCTGCTAGGACCTGTGTTTAGCCCCTCCGCCCGGCCCAGCCCAGCCCACCCAAGTGCAGTATCGATCGATCACTGTCACTTACAAAACACATAACTGCAGCATTCGCAGAGTTAGGCCTGATCCCTGCGAACGCTAATGCCCTGTACACACGGTCGGACATTGATCGGACATTCCGACAACAAAATCCATGGATTTTTTCTGACGGATGTTGGTTCAAACTTGTCTTGCATACACACGGTCACACAAAGTTGTCGGAAAATCCGATCATTCTGAACGTGGTGACTTAAAACACGTACGTCGGGACTATAAACGGGGCAGTAGCCAATAGCTTTCGTCTCTTAATTTATTCTGAGCATACGTGGCACTTTGTCCGTCGGATTTGTGTACACACGATCGGAATTTCCGACAACGGATTTTGTTGTCGGAAAATTTTATAGCAAGCTCTCAAACTTTGTGTGTCGGAAATTCCGATGGAAAATGTGTGATGGAGCCTACACACAGTCGGAATTTCCGACAACAAGGTCCTATCACACATTTTCCGTCGGAAAATCCGACCGTGTGCACGGGGCATAACAGTTTTTTTGGTGGGTGATATGTGGCATAAGCTTCTAATGTTGTGCATAAAATGCCAGAACAGTTCAAAAATGACCCCTTTTTGGAAAGTAGACACCCCAAGCTATTTGCTGAGAGGCATGTTGAGTCCATGGAATATTTTATATTTTGCCACAAGTTTCGGTAAAATTACATTTAATTTACAATTAAAATTTTTTTGCACAAAGTTGTCACTAAATTATATATTGCTCAAACATGCCATGGTTATATGTGGAATTTCATACATTCTGCTGCTTCTCCTGAATATGGGGATACCACATGTGTGAGACTTTTTGGGAGCCTAGCCGCGTACAGGACCCCGAAAACCAATCACATCGCCTTCAGGCTTTCTAAGGGCATAAAATGGTGATTTCACTTTCTCACTACCTATCACAGTTTCGGAGGTCATGAAATGCCAAGATAGCACAAACCCCCCACAAATGACCCCATTTTGGAAAGTAGACACTTCAAGCTATTTGCTGAGAGGCATGTTGTGTCCATGGAATATTTGATATTTTTCCACAAGTTTTGGGAAAATTTAATTTTTTTACATTTTTTTATTTTATTTTTTTAGACAAAGTTGTCACTAAATGATATATTGCTCACACATGCCATGGTTATATGTGCAACAGAGCAATACCTGTATAGCATTTAGAGGCAACTTTGTGCAAATAAAAATAAAGGTTTGTCATTTTCCCGCAACTTGTGGCAAAAATAAAATATTCAATGGACTCAACATGCATCTCAGCAAATAGCTTGGGGTGTCTACTTTCCAAAAGGGGGTCATTTGGGGGGGGGGGGGTGCTATCTTGGCATTTTATGGCCTTGAAAACTGTGATAGGTAGTGAGGAGTGAAATAAAAAATTTACGCCTTTAGAAAACCTGAAGGCGGTGATTGGTTTTCGGGGCCCCGTATGCGGCTAGACTGCAAAAAAGTCTCGCACATGTTTTATCCCCGTACTCAGGAGAAGCAGTAGAATGTATTTTGGGGTGTAATTCCACATATAACCATGGCATGTGTGAGCAATATATAATTAAGTGACAACTTTGTGTAATTTCTTTTTTTTTTGTCATATTTCAATCACTTGTGACAAAAAAAAAAAAAATATTCAATGGGCTCAACATGCCTCTCAGCAATTTCCTTAGGGTGTCTACTTTCCAAAATGGGGTCATTGGAGGGGGTTTGTACTGCCCTGCCATTTTAGCTCCTCAAGAAATGAGATAGGCAGTCATAAACACTTATTGACATTTTTTTTTACCAACCAAAGACATGTGGCTGAATACATTTTGGCCTAAATGTATGACTAAAATTGAGTTTATTGGATTTTTTTTATAACAAAAAGTAGAAAATATCTTTTTTTCTCTCGAAATTTTCAGTCTTTTTCCGTTTATATCGCAAAAAATAAAAATCGCAGAGGCAATTAAATACCATCAAAAGAAAGCTCTATTTGTGGGAAAAAAAAGGACCTAAATTAGGCACAGCATTGTATGACCACGCAATTACCGGTTAAAGCAGCGCAGTGCCAAATTGTAAAAAGTGCTCTGTTCATTGAGCTGCCAAATCTTCCTGGGCTCAAGTGTTTAATTATTGGGAGTTTTTTGGGGAGCTGGGGGAGCAGATACCTGGTTTTAACAGGTAACCGCTCCCACTTTCGCTCAGATAGCCGCCGCAATCTGAGCGAAAGTTCGTTCCCCCTTCCTTCTTTTGCAGCCTTCTGGGAGACATCGCAGGTCCCAGAAGACTGCAGGACCATTCATGAGTAATGCGGGTTCGCGCATGAGCAATGAGACCTGGCTGTGAAGCCACAGGGCTTCACTGGCGGTTTCTCTTGCTTAAGATGCCAGCGCCTGGACCCGAAGCAGATTGAAGAATTGGCTCGGGTGAGGACAATGCTGGATTGCTGGACAGGTAAGTGTCCTTATGTCAGTAACTACAGTATTTGTAGCTGCTGACTTTTAATTTTTGTGGGGTAGACTGGAGCTCCTCTTTAAGGTAGACCATTTATTTCAGCAGCTCAGCACACCGAGGCAAACTATGTGTGTTGTTCTGCACCATTCTGCAGGTGAATTGGCTGCTACTTTACAAGTGCATTTGCATTCTAAGCGAACAGCATTATAATGCAATGCAAATAGGACCTTGAGTTAATGTGTGTTGTGGTAACATGAGACTGATCTGCATTTTACTGCCACTTACTGCAACATACTACAGAAAAAATAGAAAATGCACTGCGATATCTTCAAAACGTTACTACATAGTAATATCATATACTCACAGACAGTGGTACTTGACAAGTCAGCATATCACATAGAATTCATGCAAGATGTGTCCTGCTCTGCCAACTGGATGGAGAGATTGTCAACCATTTATTCCATTAGGCAGCATATAGTCACTTCTGGATGTGTGCGTCCTAGCCCAAGATTGCAAAAAACATAAAAGGTTATTTTTTACTCAATTTTATGCTTTCTTGAGCATAAAGCACAAATACTAACTGAGCATATTATACCCCTCACCCCACGCACACACACCTTTCAAGCATGTAATGGCATTCAGAATTATAGGAATTGCAACAGCAGAAAAAAGCATTAAAACCATATTATGAGAGAGAACAGTAATCTTTTTTTCCTATATACTTAGGAAACTACTAGAGAGGTTTATTATATGCCTACATAGTAACCAGTAATAAGCTGTAGATACCAATTTAACTGAAAAATGGAATATGCACGCACATTCGTCCTATTGTCGAGGAACAGTTATTTTAAAGTTGTAATTATCGCTGACTATTGAGCAACTGTCATCTTTGTCTTAAAAATATTTCACATACTGCCTTGAGCATTCACTATTTAAAAAAAAAAAAAAGAAGCCATGGAATATATTTGTTTGTAGAATGTAGAAGATAGACATGAACTCACATATAGGGTTTTGCTTAAACATCAATCTGACCCAGACACCCCTAAATAATGGCATTATCTTTGTACAAGCTCTGCTTCTTGTGTCTAGAATTCACTATTGGACACAGCAGGGGGCCTGCACATAGGCGTGTGCATAGTGTGTGCCGGATGTGCCTAATCCCCCCATGCAGTGCCAATTCACCCTGCTGCCCTACTGACAAATTCCACTGCCCTACTTACTGACAGCATCTACTGCTCTACTGACACACCAACATTTTCCCTACTGACACGTCCACTGCTCTACTCTCACCCATGGCTTCCAACTGTCCCTGATTTGGAACAAAGTCCCTCTTTCCTTCTCATTTTCCCCTCAGTTTGGTCTGATCTATATTTTTGTATATAAAATGCACTTTTTATCTTTCAAAAAGTGTTTCCCGGTGCTAAACATTTCATCCAATTTTTAAATTGCTGTATTTGTAAATTTCAAAAGCCAATATAAAGGAATAGTAGTGGTAAAAAAAAAAAAAACACTTGTGGGTTTAACAATTTTTTTTTATAATTCTCTTTAAGGGGGCGTGGCAGGGTGTGTGTCCTATGCCTACATACTTTTGCTAATAGGTGTCTCTCATTCTCAAAAAGTTGGGAGGTATGTCTCACCATCAACTGTCCTTCTGACACATCCTCTGCCTAAATCACTCTGTCTCTGGTGGAGAATCTATTGTTGTGGGAGGGGGGCTACTTGTTGCTGGAAGGGATCTACTGTTGAGGGAGGGGTCTATTGTTACTGGCGGTTGGGAAATCTATTATTGCTAGTGAGGGTCTATTGTTGCTGGGGGTATGTTATTGAATGGGGGTTGTCTATTGTTGTTGGCTGCAGGGGATCTATTGTATTGCTTTTCTTGTTATCAGTATCAAATTCTATACAAATTACTTAGTTCTGTATTCTCTGGAAGGGAAGGTACTGGGAGGTGGGTATGGGGTGGAATCCAAGGTCGGTGCTCAGAGGTGTGTAGGGGGCAGAGACAAGGGATGATTCGAAAAGGAGGGAGCTCCTGCACCTATTCCCTGAGAAAAAAAGTCATATATATATATATATATATATATATATATATATATATATATATATATATATACCTCCCATCTTCCTGAGATGGGAATAAAGGACACCTATTAGCAAAAGTATGTAGGCATAGGACACGCACACCCTGCCACGCCCCCCCGTAAAGTAGAATTGTACAGAAAAAAAAATGATTGGTTAAACCCAGAAGTGCTTTTTTACCAGTAGTATTCCTTTATATTGGCTTTTGGAATTTACAAATGCAGCTATTTAAAAATTGGATGAAAGGTTTAGCACTGGGAAACACATTTTGATAGACAAGTAATGCATTTTATATACAAATGTATAGATCAGACCAAAATCTGGGACAAATGAGGAGGAAAGATGGACAGAGGGACTTTGTTCCAAATGAGGGACAGTTGCTCGAAATCAGGGACAGTTGAGAGGTATGTATATATACACACGCACACACATGTTCGTGCTTTGGGGTACACACCCTAATGCTAGGCCCGTCGCGACAGGACAGGCAAAACAAGCAATTGCTTGGGGCCCCGAGCTAGCCTGGGGCCCCAGCCACGCCGCCAGCCGCCGCTTCCTATAAGCTGCAGCCTGTAGCATGGCCGAGCTCCTCTTCCTTCCTCCTGCAGTCCGCGCGGTACAGGAGATTCAGTTTCCTGTTCCCAGCCGGACTGACAGGAAGTGCACACACTGAGTACTCACTTCCTTTCAGTCCGGCCGGCTGGGAACAGAAAAATGAATCTCCTGCCGCACGGTACACGGTAGGGAGGGGGTTAAAAAGAACACGGGGGGGGGGGGAGTAGTAAGGGGGGGACGCAGTCATCAAGACCCATTTAGTAATAAAAATATGGTAGCTTGCTGACCATAATAAAAACAATTACCATAGCTTTCTTTCCATTTTTTTCTTTCTTTACCATCCCATTTCCATCTTATTGCTTCTTTTTTGAATCAAGTAATATTTAATAAAGCTTTTTGCAAAAATTTACAAATCAGAGAAAAGAGCCCCTACAAATGTTCAATCCTTGAAAATGTTCAAATTTTATGCACATTATATGCAACAGCAGTATTTGCACTGTAATGCCCCGTACACACGGTCGGACTTTGTTCGGACATTCCGACAACAAAATCCTAGGATTTTTTCCGACGGATGTTGGCTCAAACTTGTCTTGCATACACACGGTCGCACAAATGTTGTCGGAAAATCCGATCATTCTGAACGCGGTGACGTAAAACACGTACGTCGGGACTATAAATGGGGCAGTGGCCAATAGCTTTCATCTCTTTATTTATTCTGAGCATGCGTGGCACTTTGTCCGTCGGATTTGTGTACACACGATCGGAATTTCCGACAACGGATTTTGTTGTCGGAAAATTTTATATCCTGCTCCCAAACTTTGTGTGTCGGAAAATCCGATGGAAAATGTCCGATGGAGCCCACACACGGTCGGAATTTCCGACAACACGCTCTGATCGGACATTTTCCATCGGAAAATCCGACCGTATGTACGGGTCATAAACCTTTTTTATTTATATAAAGTGTTGGTGAACTTAAACTGTATCGCTATGCTGTGATTCCTGTAGGCTTTGCGTGCGTGCGGGGGGGTTGGGGGGGCCTCCATGTCCATTTTGCTTGGGGCCCCCAAATTCCTTCAAACGGCCCTGCCTAGTGCAATAGGCCTGCGCACACCTATGGGGGTCTGCATTATATGCCAAACTACTATTCAATTGTACAGACCACCCATAGAGAAAGGAGAGATTATTTCATGTTTTGTGAACTCTAAAGAGCCTTCTGACTCCTCTTACCATCCCTGCACCGCATCCTTCTATAGTTCTCTGGCAGAATTTAGTAAAAAGTGTCCAGAAATGGCACAGATCTGAGATAATTGGTTTGTGAAAACATGGTACTATTGGTTTGAATATACTAGTTTTGTAGAATATAAAGCCCTGCTGGCTAATTAGTAAATCTGGCTGCTCCAGAAGGCCCCCCCCCCCCCCCCCCCTTACATTCATATAGCAGTTTAGTCACGAATGGTTTGCTGCTTTCAGAGGTGGCTGAACGCCCCTCCGGATGCAGCAACACCGCGTTTTACAACCGCATACAAACTGTCCGATTTGCTATGAAACATCGACATGCAGGTCACCTCCAGTGTCAATCGGTAGCTCTATTGGCATGGAACTGCTTAGATGAGCAGCAGAAGTGCTGGCCATTCATTTGTAGAAAAGTACAAATCTAACAGCCGCCACTGACAACTACAACTGTTTGCACCCAGTGTGTGCAAGCAGCTTTTACAACCGCCAGCTACAATCTGCTGATTTTTTTGCCGGAAGCCACCCCTGACCACAGATAAGCTGCTGTGTGAATGTCTGCTAATATATCTGCTCTATATTTATTTCACTTCACTCTGGAGTAAATCAGGTCCGATGGCTCCACTGAGACCCCAGGGAGGTTTGTTGGCACACAGATTCCAATGCAGCGATACCATTTTTTATGTTGAAGCTGCAAAAGAAGAAAGTGCCAGGCTGAGAACCGCAAAAACACTCCATAAAAGGGAAATAAGTACATTTCAGGATTTGCACATGGCAGCTCGGGATTCACGTAACTCTTTATTCCCCAAAGATGAAGTTACACTCTAAAACTATTTCCAGGGATGTATTATGTTCTCACTTCAATATCATTTCAACACCTACCTACACCAAGTCCATACAGTTGTTGCTATGAAATATTGCATTTTTGCTAAATGAATAACAATACACAACACCAAATATATTCTGTTACCGTTAAGGTAGGCGCACACGAGTCCGTGCTCTGAAAATTGATCTGCGATAGATCGCTTTTCAGTGTGCGGCTGCTGTCAGGTGTTCAAGCTGTGATTCCGCCACCTCCTGAATGCCTGTTCTAATGCCCAATTCCAGACCAAAAAAAAACAAAAAAAGTTTTCCCTTGCCCTGGGACTGTGCCCGCCCCACACTGCAAAGTTTAGGTGATTGTTTTGTTCGGGGGGGGGGCCTTATACTAACCCGATCCTCCGCTCCACAAGCAAACGGTGCTCCCCCATGATCCAGCAGTAGACTGTTCCTGGCGACCTCACTTCCCGAACAGGTCTATAGAGCCTGCTCTGGGCTTGATGATGTTGGGAACAGTCCACCACTGAAGGCTGCTAGAGTACGGGGTTCTGGACCTGCAGGGAGAGGATCGGAGCATCGGGTAAGTACAGTTTATCTTCCTTCATCTCTTCCCTAAAGAAAAACAAGCAATGAAGGTTGCAGGAAAGAAATTTGCACGATTCCCCCATCAACACAGACCGTGTTGACAGGGGAATCAGCAATTGTCTTCTCCTGGCAGGGGCGGGCGGAGGAAGCCTACCCCGCCGGGAGAGGACAGTGATTATCGCTAGCGGCTATAGCAGCTGTTAACGATAATCGTAAGAGAACCCGGCAGGCTGGTTGTACTCAAGTTATTCAATTGATCAACTTGGTACATTCAGCCTGCCCATTACCGGTCGAATCCCGGCCGGTCCAGATTTGAAGCGTGTATGGCCGGCCTAACACTTGCAGTGCAGGCACAGCCCCACTGCAAGGGGAAACTATCTTTTTGCCCAGCGTTCAGCTTTAAACTGGCATGAATTTATATATACAGGCATACCCCACTTTTAAGTACACAATGGGGTTTATTTACTAAAGCTGGAAAGTGCAAAATCAGGCTAATTTCTGCATAGAAACCAATGAGCTTCTAACCTCGGCTTGTTCAATTAAGCTTTGGTAATAAAACCTGGAAGCTCATTGGTTTCTATGCAGAAGTGAGCCTGATTTTTCACTTTCCAGCTTTAGTAAATAAACCACATTGTGTACTTAAAAGTGGGGTATGCCTGTATATATATATATATATATATATATATATCGATTCCCATATCAAACTCAAGAACATCCAACCATCTCTTCCAGATTCTCTCAGTGCTGAATCTTTAATCCAATTTCTAAATTGCTGCATTTGTAAATTTCAAAAGCCAGTATAAAGAAATAGTAGTGGTAAAAAATGCACTTGTGGATTTAACCAATCATTCTTTTTGTATAATTCTCCTGTAAGGGAGCGTGGAAAGGGGGGGGGGTTGTGTCCTGTGACTGCATACTTTTGCTAATAGGTATCCCTCATTCCCATTTCAAAAATTTGGAAGGTGTGCAATTGTTCTCTATGGGGTTGATTCACTAAAGGCAAATAGACTGTGCACTTTGCAAATTGCAATTTCTCCAGAGTTTCATAAATGAGGCAAAGCTTTGCTCTGCAAAGAATACCCAATCATATGCAATGAAAATAAAAATAAATATAATAAATAGAGTTGCACCGATACTAGTATCTGTATCGGTATCGGTACTCGTGCACATGCACCGATACCTGAAACCGATACTTTCAGGCTCGGCTCTTTGAGCTGTCAGTGGGTCTCCCCAGTGTTAAAGAAGTTCGGTAATTGGAGCTGTCAAAAAAAAAAAAAAAAGCAGCCGGCAATGTTTATTACCAACTTTGCTCAGCCCTGAAACACTACAATAATAAAAAGAAGCATTGTTTCTTTTTGTATATTTCTGTTTCTTCATCTGCAGATCAAAGGGATGAACAAATGTTCCTCTGTTTAACCTCTTAATAACCCTTAATTTACTCTAATCAGCCTTAATTAACTCCCTATTCTCCTCCATTTATATATTTTCCTGCTTTTTTCTTTTGTTCATGTCTATTTTATAAACGATAAACAAATAAAACTTTTTTTTTGTTTGCTTTGTTAGTGAATATTTTTACACGTATAGATTAGCATATATTTACACATTTCACATTGAAAAAGCACTAAATTTAAAAAAAAAAAAATCTATTTATTTCATTTGTAAATAACTTTTCAATGCTTTGTACCATTGCTGACAGCTGAAGTTAAACCAAAACAGTTGCAGTAGGTATCAGTAATGGTATCAGCGAGTACTCATTGTAAATAAAATGGTATCGGTGCATCCCTAATAATAATGCTTGCACATGATTGGATGATGGAAGTCAGCAGAGCTTCTGCTCTTTTACTAGGCTTTGAAGCAACTGCTCTTTGCAAAGTGCACACAGTCAATTTGCCTTTAGTAAATCAACACCTATGTGTCCTTGCGTTGAGCCTGCATTGATCTCTGCAGATCTACATAGTTCAACAGACATAGGGGTTGATTTACTAAAGGCAAATAGACTCTGCACTTTGCAGTTGCTCCAAAGCTTAGTAAATGAGGTAAAGCTTGACCTTGCATAGAATACCCCATTACATGCAAGGGAAATGAAAAAAAAACAGCATTTCTGCTTCCTGATTAGATCATTGATTACATGATTGGATGAAGGAAGTCAGCAGAGCTTCCGCTAATTTACTAAGCTCTGGTGTAACTGCAAAGTGCACAGTCTATTTGCCTTTAGTAGCCCCCCTGGCGGTTTTCCCGAGTGTGGCTCGGGGTTAAAATTCAGTCCCATTAGCGGTAACCCCGAGCCACACTCGGGATCGCATTGCAGGATCCTGGTGCGGCGTTACTTACCTTGTCCCCGGGATCCTGCGATGTCCCCTGCTGTGTCTGCGGGCTGTGTCCTCTGCCCAAAGCCTCTCCGTGCCAGGCTCCGTTCCCTGTGAGCGTCGCGACGCACGGGGGCGGAGCCTGGCGGCAAATTCAAAAAACTGTAAAAATCATAACACATACAGTACTGTAATCTTACAGATTACAGTACTGTATGAAATGATTTCACATCCCTTTTGTCCCCAGTGCTTTGTCCTATGCCCTGCATGCAGTTCTATATTATATATACTGTTCTTTCTGGCTGGAAACTGGAGATTGTCCATAGCAACCAAAAAGTGTCCCTTTACGTCAAAAATGGTTTTAGACCAGCTAGAAAACTGAGATAGTAAATTAGAACACTTGCAGAATTGAGCGATAGTGAATCGTGGGGAAATTTATTTTATTATTATTTTATTTTTATTTTTTTAATTATTTATTTTTATTTATTATATTATAATTTATGTTTTTGTGTTTCAAACTTTATCATACCCGGGATATCTACTAGACTCTTGTTTGGACAGATTTAAGTGTGTTATTGTTAAGAATTACATACCTACAATATAAAACGCCAAATTTCCATGCAAAATAATTGTACCGCTTTCAGCACCTAAAATCCGAAATAATCATACCGCCAGGGAGGTTAAATCAACCCCGTGGCGTGAAGGAGTCCTAAGGCAAAATACTGAGATTGCTTTTCTATCTTGTTTTCTTCCTTGGAATGGCAGTCTGATATGGAGGAGATTCTAGTCCAGCTGCAAGGTCACTGTAATTTTACTGCAGCTGCATAGCAGGTCCAGGAGTGTCCAGACGTAATGACATATGATACTCTGCACTGAAACCAAATTATATTGTGTAGGATCAAAGCAAGTTTATATTCTTGGCAACATCAGCTATTGCTAAAAAAGAAACTGATGAAGAAAGTGGACTTTTTTTTTTTTTTTTTTTACTGCACTCCTACTATGTTGTTTGTTTTGGTGTGTATTGGTTTAGACTTTCTTTGTTCAAGCTAATCTTAGTTATTGTGGATTTCAAGGTAGTGCTGTGATAATGGTATCAGGAAGGACACATAACTGACTCCAACAACAGACGTTTGCTCTAACCCTGTGTCGGTGTGACTTTGGTTCACTGTTCTGTTAAAGATTTTTGGCCGGTGGTATTTCATTTTTTACGTTTATTTTTAAACTGGTGTTTCCTGTTATTTTATAATTAGGTGTATAAAATGTTCATTAAAGTGGTGTTCCGGCCGAAATTATACTTTTTAAATAAAAATACCCCTATAATACACAAGCTTAATGTATTCTAGTAAAGTTAGTCTGTAAACTAAGGTCTGTTTTGTTAGTTTATAGCAGTAGTTTGTTATTTTATAAAATTACAGCAGGCCGTGGCCATCTTAAGTGTGGGCATCTGAAGCCAGACTGTATTTCTTCCTGAATCTCATCCTTGCAGATCTCGCACATGCTCAGTGCAGCACAAGCAGTGTAATAGGTTTCAGGTCAGGTTTCCCTAGCAACGGCAGTTTTAGAGGAAGTTGCCGCCCCTTCCCAGAAGGCATTGCAAACAGGAAATGATGCGATGGGCCGCGGCCAGGGAGGAGGAAGTGAAAAATGAATACAGCAGATATATAGTAGGTGCTGAGAAAAAAAATAAAAAAATATTCAATTTGTTTACAGTGCACAGTTTAGTGAGGGATGCTGAAGAGTTGTAAAAGTAGGTGGAACTCCACTTTAAGCCAGCCATACATATTTGTCCGGCTCAGCAGGAAGCAGGCGATTTTCAATTTATGTATGGGCAGGGAAGGCTGTACAGATGGCAATCTACTGTTCAACTTCTACACATACGCCCTGTTGGATTCTCCCTGCTCAGTCAGCGCTGCAGGCTATAGACTGCAATGCTGATCAGTATATTCTAATGGCAGAGAAGTCTCCCCACAATCAGAATACAATAGCTCAGAAGGAAGAATTCCCTCCATCCACACACTTGGGGTGTCCAATTTTTTTTTTTCAATCTGCTAGTTGAATGAAAAAAAAACTGACTCTTCTATGGGCTGCCTTAGTTTGTAATGCATGCTGGACATTTTAACCACTTCAGCCCCGGAAGGATTTGCCCCCTTCCTGACCAGGCCATTTTTTGCGATACGGCGCTTTAACTGACAATTGCGTGGTCGTGCGACACTGTACCCAGAAAAAATGTATGTTCTTTTTTTCCCCACAAATAGAGCTTTCTTTTGGTGGTATTTGATCACCTCTATGGGTTTTATTTTTTTCGCTGTAAACAAAAAAACAAATTTCTTCAACAGTTAACTTTAGACCGATATATTTTTGGTAAAAAAACCCCGCAATTAGCTTATATTGATTGGTTTGTGCAAAAGTTATAGCGTCTACAAAATAGGAGCTATATTTGTGACATTTTTATTATTTTTTTTTTTTACTAGTAATGGCGCGATCTGTGCTTTTTATCAGGACTGCAACATTGCGGCGGACAGATCGCACACTTTTGATACTAATTTGTTACCATTGGCATTTATACAGCGATCAGTGCTAAAAATAGCCACTGATTACTGTATAAATGTCACTTGCAGGGAAGGGGTTAACACTAGGGGGTGATCAAGGGGTTAACTGTGTTCCCTAGGTGTGTTCTAACTGTAGGGGGGATGGGACTGACTGGGGGAGGAGACCGATCGGTGTTCCTATTTAGTAGGAACACACGATCGGTCTCCTCTCCCCTGAGAGAACCGGGATCTGTGTGTTTACACACATCTCTGTTCTGTCAATCGTGGGTGCCCGTCGGACATCATGCCCGCCGGGCACACACATCGGATCCAGGGACTCGCAGCGGGCGCGCATGATGTCTTTGAAGGAGCGATGTATAACTACGGAGATTTTACTGCGTTATACCTGGTTGGCTAGCGGTTAATAACATGTTGAATTTTTGAAAATGTTCATTTTCAGAATGTTAGTTTGGTTTCTAATTGTTAGTGGAGTTATATCAACATTCATTTTCAACTGCAATGATGAGAAAATTCAAAGGAGCAGGTAGGAATGAACACATTTCCAACAATGAGCATGGGGGCAATTGACTAAAACTGGAGAGGGCGAAATCTGGTGCAGCTCTGCACAGAAACCAATCAGCTTCCAGGTTTTATTGTCAAAGCTTAAAGGGTAACTCCACTTTGGAGTGGGGAAAAAATAGCAAATAAAGAAATAATAATATAGCGCATATAATTGTGACACTAATCATATTGTAATTGAATGGTATTAAAAATTACCTTTCCTTTTCAATCTGCAGCTGCTGTCATTTCTGAGAATGCAATGCAATATGGCAACCTGGAGGTGTTCTGTACACAGAATGTGCACTGACCCCCACCAGAAACATCATTTCCTGCTTGTGTGATTGGCTCACCGATTTTCCCAGAAGTCTGCCTAAGATACAAGTCAGACTTCAGTCATGCCCGGCAACAAAAGTGTCATTTTTAGAGAGATACTTTCAGTAGAACCACATCTAAAGGGATGCAGGCCCAGCAGATTTCTTCATTAGTGCTCTGCAGCTGCACACCTGACAGTTAATTACGAAACCACTCCCATTAGACCCACTCAGTACAGAGGCACAGAGCAACACAGAGAGATTTCTTCAGAATAACAAAAGTTAGGAATCTGCAACAAAGGTTGTTAAAATCCCTGCAATGTACATAGATCACCCAGAGGGGAATGTTTTTTTCTCAACAAAAGTGGAGTTACGCTTTAATTGAACAAGCTGAAGTTAGAAGCTGATTGGCTACCATGTACATCTGTACCAGATTCTGAGTGCTCCAGTTTTAGTAAATCTCCATGATGGTTTTTGCTTTGGAAAGTCCATTCACTCCAAAACCGTATGTTAAAGCAAGCGCTTTTTGAAGTACTTTTAAATGACATTGGTTTTTCATTGAATCTACTGAATATTATTAGTTATGTTCGTATGAACGTTCATTCAAAAATCTATCTAACGTACATAATCTGGTTTCTCCACTTTTCCAGAAAACAGCTGTAGAGTAACATTGAGGAGTTCCCTGTTCTTGATTGGAACTTGCAACCTACTGGCTGCATATGGTAAATATTAGCTATTCATATATAAGATTTCACCAATTCACTAAATAACTGGTTACAAAAAAAATCTATATTCTTTATGTTTTTGCAGAACTAAACACAACAAATAAACAGGTAAATTAAAACTATACATTCTTTTAACCACTTGCCGACCGTTGCACGCCAATATACGTTGGCACAATGGCAGCGGTGGGCAAATGGGCATACCTGTACGTCCCCTTTAAGAGGCGGGGATAGCAGGCCGTGCCCACAGGTCCCGCGGACGCGATGTCCGACGGTCTCCCGGCGATTGTATCACGTAGCCGCAGAACAGGGAAGTGCCTATGTAAACAAGGCATTTCCCCGTTCTGCCTTGTGTCATGACAGAGATCACTGCTGCCTGTCATCGGGAGCAGTGATCGCTGTCATGTCACTGGAAGCCGACCCCCCCACAGTTAGAATCACTCCCTAGGACACACTTAACCCCTGCATCGCCCCCTAGTGGTTAACCCCTTCACTGCCAGTTTCATTTACACAGTAATCAGTGCATTTTTATAGCACTGATCGCTGTATGAATGACAATGGTCCCAAAATAGTGTCAAAAGTGTCCGATGTGTCCGCCATAATGTCGCAGTCCAAATAAAAATCGCAGATCACCGCCATTACTAATAAAAAAAATGAATAATAAAAATGCCATAAAACTATCCCCTATTTTATAAACGCTATAACTTTTGCGCAAGCCAATCAACATATGCTTATTGCGATTTTTTTTTACCAAAAATATGTAGAAGAATACATATTGGCCTAAACTGAGGAAAAACATTTTTTTTATATATATTTTTGGGGGATATTTATTATAGCAAAAAGTAAAAAATATTGCGTTTTTTTCAAAATTGTTGCTCTTTTTTTGTTTGTAGCGCAAAAAAGAAAAAACGCAGAGGTGATCAAATACCACCAAAAATAAGCTCTATTTGTGGGAAAAAAGGATGTAAATTTTGTTTGGGTACAACATCGCACGACCGCACAATTGTCAGTTAAAGCGACGCAGTGCCGAATCGCAAAAAGTGCTCTGGTCAGGAAGGGGGTAAAATCTTCCGGGGCTGAAGCAGTTAAAGACACTTTATTTAATTGGGGAAACTGTAAAGACTATTATGTCCAGAGGTGAGCGGCTGCCTATTTATAGTTTATCCTTCTTTGTTTGTGGCCTATCTGTGGTTACCAAATTATATATATGAATATATGAATGGGTTTGTAGTCACTTTGTCCAAATGGAGAGGAGAGAAACAAGTATTTTTATACTGGTTATTTTTTAACATGGTGGCGTCATACATCAGGCATCAAGGGGGGTATAACTTGATTAGGAAAAATGTGTATGTGTTTAAAACTTAGAGGCAAAACTACAATATGTACACATGCACATGGTTCCCTGTCATTTGTTTGGTAGAATGTTATTAGTAGAGGTAGAAATCTGATGATCCTGATGGAAATATCGTCTGTATGTAACTTTCTCAGGAAGTGCCTATGAAACCCGCTTAGATGCTCCAGGCACAAGTAACAATTTCAAGGAACTGAGCACAATGCTACACACAATGGTAAACACACACCGCAATGGCTCTAAATGCAAAACTTTTTTTCTCGATTTGGATAGTGGGGAGAAGAATTAGAACACCTGTCCAGTTTTTTATTGCGGTCTTTGCATTTTTTTGGGGAAGGTTACCCTCTGTTTTTCCTGTTTACCATTATTACCAAGAGTGAAAATGGGAGACAATTCCCAGAACAGGAATAAAAGGGAAATCTTCCAATGGAGACATTAGTTTTGGTGAAAGCCCGGGATTCCCTCACTTTGGAGGGATTTCCTCTCACTTTCTATTTTGGTTATGGGAAATCTACCCAATGGGACACAGATTGCAAAAACAAACCTGACAAGGGTTATACATCCCCTTCACTCAATCCAAAATAAAAAATAATGTTGCCTTTAGTTCTTTTAAAAAAGGGTCTACATCCTAAAAAGAAACCCAGCAGCCTCCAAAATCATAAGAAAAAAAAAAAAAAAGAGAGAGCGCACCAGCCTAGTGCATTATCTTAAGGTAAATTGTTTAACCACTTCAGCCCCGGAAGGATTTACCCCCTTCCTGACCAGAGCACTTTTTACAATTCGGCACTGCGTCGCTTTAACTGCTAATTGCGCGGTCATGCAATGCTCTACCCAAACGAAATTTGCGTCCTTTTCTTCCCACAAATAGAGCTTTCTTTTGATGGTATTTGATCACCTCTGCCGTTTTTATTTTTTGCGCTATAAACGGAAAAAGACTGAAAATTTTGAAAAAAAAATGATATTTTCTACTTTTTGTTATAAAAAAAATCCAATAAACTAAATTTTAGTCATACATTTAGGCCAAAATGTATTCGGCCACATGTCTTTGGTAAAAAAAATGTCAATAAGCGTATATTTATTGGTTTGCGCAAAAGTTATAGCGTCTACAAACTAGGGTAAATTTTCTGGAATTGACACAGCTTTTAGTTTATGACTGCCTATGTCGTTTCTTGAGGTGCTAAAATGGCAGGGCAGTACAAAACCCCCCCAAATGACCCCATTTTGGAAAGTAGACACCCCAAGGAAATTGCTGAGAGGCATGTTGAACCCATTGAATATTTTTTTTTTTGTCCCAAGTGATTGAATAATGACAAAAAAAAAAAAAAAAAAAATTTACAAAAAGTTGTCACTAAATGATATATTGCTCACACAGGCCATGGGCATATGTGGAATTGCACCCCAAAATACATTCAGCTGCTTCTCCTGAGTACGGGGATACCACATGTGTGGCACTTTTTGGGAGCCTAGCCGCGTACGGGGCCCCGAAAACCCAGCACCACCTTCAGGATTTCTAAGGGCATACATTTTTGATTTTACTCCTCACTACCTATCACAGTTTTGAAGGCCATAAAATGCCAAGATGGCACAACCCCCCCCCCCCAAATGACCCCATTTTGGAAAGTAGACACCCCAAGCTATTTGCTGAGAGGCATGGTGAGTATTTTGCAGCTCTCATTTGTTTTTGAAAATGAAGAAAGACCAGAAAATAAATTTTTTTTTTTTCTTTTTTCAATTTTCAAAACTTTGTGACAAAAAGTGAGGTCTGCAAAATACTCACTATACCTCTCAGCAAATAGCTTGGGGTGTCTACTTTCCAAAATGGGGTAATTTGGGGGGGGGGTTTGTGCCACCTGGGCATTCCATGGCCTCCGAAACTGTGATAGGCAGTGAAGAGTGAAATCAAAAATTTACGGCCTTAGAAAGCCTGAAGGCGGTGCTTGGTTTTCGGGGTCCCGTGCGCGGCTAGGCTCCAAAAAAGTCCCACACATGTGGTATCCCCGTACTCAGGAGAAGCAACAGAATTTATTTTGGGGTGTAATTTCACATATTCCCATGGCATGTTTGAGCAATATAACGTTTAGTGACAACTTTGTGCAAAAAAAAAAAAAAAAAAAAAAAAAAATTTGTCTCTTTCCCGCTACTTGTGTCACAATATAAAATATTCCATGGACTCGACATGCCTCTCAGCAAATAGCTTGGGGTGTCTACTTTCCAAAATGGGGTCATTTGGGGGGGGTTTGAACTGTCCTGGCATTTTATGCACAACATTTAGAAGCTTATGTCACACATCACCCACTCTTCTAACCACTTGAAGACAAAGCCCTTTCTGACACTTTTTGATTACATGAAAAAATTATTTTTTTTTGCAAGAAAATTACTTTGAACCCCCAAACATTATATATTATTTTAAAGCAAATGCCCTACAGATTAAAATGGTGGGTGTTTCATTTTTTTTTTTCACACAGTATTTGCGCAGCGATTTTCAAACGCATTTTTTGGGGAAAAAACACACTTTTTTATATTTTAATGCACTAAAACACACTATATTGCCCAAATGTTTGATGAAATAAAAAAGATGATCTTAGGCCGAGTACATGGATACCAAACATGACATGCTTTAAAATTGCGCACAAACGTGCAGTGGCAACAAAATTAATACATTTTTAAAAGCCTTTAAAAGCCTTTACAGGTTACCACTTTAGATTTACAGAGGAGGTCTACTGCTAAAATTACTGCCCTCGATCTGACCTTCGCGGTGATACCTCACATGCATGGTGCAATTGCTGTTTACATTTGACGCCAGACCGCCGCTTGCGTTCGCCTTAGCGCGAGAGCAGGGGGGACAGGGGTGCTTTTTATTTATTTATTTTTTTTCTTTATTATTTTTTTGCTTTTTTATCTTATTTTTAAACTGTTCCTTTCATTTTTTTTTTTAAATCATTTTTATTGTTATCTCAGGGAATGTAAATATCCCCTATGATAGCAATAGGTAGTGACAGGTACTCTTTTTTGAAAAAATTGGGGTCTATTAGACCCTAGATCTCTCCTCTGCCCTCAAAGCATCTGACCACACCAAGATCGGTGTGATAAAATGCTTCCCCAATTTCCCAATGGCGCTATTTACATCCGGCGAAATCTAAGTCATAAAATGCTCGTAGCTACCGGTTTCTTAGGCCATAGAGATGTTTGGAGCCACTCTGGTCTCTGATCAGCTCTATGGTCAGCTGGCTGAATCACCGGCTGCATTCTCAGGTTCCCTGTTGAGACAGGAGAGCCAGAGAAAAACACGGAAGACGGTGGGGGGGGGGGCATTCCCTCCCACTGCTTGTAAAAGCAGTCTAGAGGCTAATTAGCCGCTAGGATTGCTTTTACATGAAAGCCGACCGCTGGCTAAAAAGAATGATACCAGGATGATACCTAAACCTGCAGGCATCATTCTGGTATAACCACTCAAAGTCGTGAATGGCGTACCTGAAGACAAAAAAATGGTTAACAATAAAGCACAGTAAACGGTAAAGTATAAAAAATTGCATACCTGAAAAGCAAACATGATAAAACATAATAACAATAAAACATTGCAGAATAGAATACAGTAAAAAAGAGCAGAACAATAGAGAGAGAGAATAGAGAGAGAGAACAATAAAACGACAACTATTTTTTTTTATTTTTGTTTGTGTTTTTTTTTTTTTTACACTTTTTTTTTGTAACTGTAACTTTTATAACTGTAACCGCTTCCAGGTTCGGGTCTCTCAAAATGCGATGGCATCTTGGGAGACCCTGTGAAAGTGTGCCTAGTCTGTGCAATGCTGTACCCTACGCTAATACTCAACTAGTGAATGGTAGCGTTCAAAACATTCACCAATGCAAAGACCAGGATTGTCAGGACAGGAGGGACAATAATAGTGAGTGTCACGCCTATATCCGCGCTTGCTGCAGACACAACATCTTTTTTGGGGGGGTTCGTTGGGTAGGGGTACTTGGGAGGATATATAAATGCCTCTCATGCAGCCGACTGCATTTGGTTGGGGATGTGAATGGGGGAAGTACGGGCGCTGCAGAAGTGGTGGGTTCCCAATTAGGATTGGCGAATGCAGCAGGAAGGGCACTATGGGCACGACGGGCCTGTGTTTGTCTTTTTGGTGGCAGCGGGACACTACTTGTGCTTGCCACCTCACCAGCTTGAACTGCACTTATGGGACTCGCCACGTCACCAAGTGTTACTGCAGTGCTGGTTTGACTACAACCGGGTGTACTAGGCCGCTGGTGCTTGCCAGTTCACCAAAACGCTACAAAAAAAAGTGACAGTGATCGATCGATACTGCACTTGGGTGGGCTGGACTGGGCTGGGCCGGGCGGAGGGGCAAAACGCAGGTGCTAGCAGGTATCTGGGCTGATCCCGCTAACACTGCGTTTTTGGGAACCCTAAACTGCTGGGGACGCTAGTATAGATCTGATCGGATCAGATATTGATGCGTTCAGATACTATACCACTAAGGGAGGTGTACGGTGCGTGTACGGTGCGTGCGTGGGTGTTCACGGTACTGGCGCTAATCTGACGCTGCCTAGGGCGACGCATATCACCGCCGGGCGATCAGGGGGCTAAACCTTTTTTCGGTAATAAACGGCGGGTGCCCTGACACTATAAAAAATAAACGAACTAACCAGCGTCACCCGTAACGGTTATACGGTGATCAGTGGTAAAAGGGTTAACTAGGGGGCCATCAAGGGGTTAAAACATTTATTAGATAGTATATGGGGGTCCCTGTCGCTATAAAACACTGACGGCGAACCTAAATATTTACGTCCCTAACTAGCGTCACCAGCGACACTAATACAGCGATCAGAAAAATTATCGCTTAGTGACACTGGTGAGGGGGGGTGATCAAGGGGTTAAAACTTTATTAGGGGGGGTAAGGGGGGTACCCTAGACCTACAGGGGGGTAACAGTCACTACCCTAACACTGCTAACTGTCACAAACTGACACTATGCAGTAATCAGGAAAAAAAAAACCTGCTTGGTGTCAGTTTGTGACAGGGGGGGGGGGGGATTGGGGGGGATTGGGGGGGGGATCGGGGGTGTTTTATGTGCCTGGCATGTTCTACTGTGTGTGTGTGTGTGTTGGTGCACTTACATGTCATCTCTCCTCGGCGCTGGAATGGAAACTCCCGAGCCGAGGAGAGATGACATCACATCCTCTGCCTCTGTGTACTATACAGAGGCAGGGGATGTTTCTCATTGGCTGGGAGCGATCGCGAGGGGGGTCCACGATCGGATGGCCTCCCCCTCGTCTCTCAATGCTCCCAGCCAAATGCCGACCGCAGCTGGCACCAGGGGGGGGTCCGATCGGACCCCCCACCCGCGGGAAGGCAATCACGTTTCAGGTACGTGATTTTGCCTGCCCGTGCCGCTCTGCTCACGTATATAGGCGTGAGGCGGTCGGCAAGTGGTTAAAACCAAGATTAAAATCTACTCACAAGGGTAGGAAGAAAAAATCGCACTATTAACAATCACAAGGCCATTGGTCCGCTGGTAGCAGTTTCAAGGTCCTAGGAGGAGGACGTACGAACCGCTGCTGGCTAACGCGTTTCAAAGGTCACTTCTTCATCAGAGCCTTCAAAATCCAGGACTGTACAGACAGTTAAAGCTCCAACACTTTTGAGTAACTTGACAGACTGCATCAATGGCCAATTGGAATGTGCAGGAGGTAGGAAGGGGCAGGCTGACTTCCACACTATTGGGAATTGCCAGAGATCAGAGATTTTCCTGTCACATTCTATTTAATCTAAAGTTTATTCATAAAAAATCTTGGGAGCTAAGGTGAGGTGTATAACAGTTGTGGCTGGTGCTCTATTTTTTTTGGGGGGGGCGGCAAACAAACCACCTGACCCTCCCGTTTGTTTGGTCGATCGGTCAGTCAACCCCCCCTATCACTCGGTCAGGCAGTCAGTCAAACCCCCCCTCCGTCGCTTGGTCGATCGCCCGACCGTCCGCCCATCAGCCCCGCACTCACCCCATCCAGGCCTCGGGCAGCTTCGGCGGCTTCCTTCTGCATCTCTTCCTCGGCGCCTCCCCCCCTTCACCTGGCCAATACGTTCACTTCTCCTCTTGGCCAATCGGGCCTTAAGACCCACTTCCTGATTGGCTGGGAGGAGGAGCAGGAAGACAATAAGGAATATCAATTAGTTTTTGTCACACAACTGGGAGGGCTTAGGGCGCAGTGCTCTACACCCCAGCCCACCCTTTTTTAAGCAAATTAGAGCCTCAGGCTCTAATCATGTACTTCAAGAAAAAAAAAAAAAACCCTATTAAAATCCATGTGTCCGGCGCCCTGCATGTAGATTAAGGGGGGCGACGCCCCTGCGTCCCTTATGGAACGGCCATCACTGGTGTATAATAAGTGTAAAGTATAACTGAAGGCAAAATCTTTTTTTTAGTTTTAGATAGAAAGTGGAGAAGGATTAGAACACCTGTCAAGATTTTATTCACGTCTTTGTCTCCGCTAGGGAGATTCACCCTCGTTATTTGCCTTGGTGACCTTTATCACCGAAAGTCAATATGAAAGTGAAAGAAAATCCCAAATTTTAGTGGTGATCAGAACCAGTGGATCAGTGATCAGTGGTGGATAGATCCCTTACTCTATCCAAAATGAAAAAAAAGTTTTGCTCTCATTTCTACATTAAAGTAATTAGGCTTAAGATTACATTCAATATAAGGATTGATGTTGGTTATCTTTAGGTGTAGGGGTATAAACATGCAAAGGGTTCCTTTGCATTATAGGGCTCATTCACAGTGTAGTCCAAACACATAGACAAGGCAATTTGCCTTGAGTCCCATGAATTCAATTCACACCATTGTGTTGTGCATTAAAAAAGAGTAGGACATGCACAACTTCTTTTTCAGCACATGTAGCAAAGTAGTACATTGCATCACAACCTGCTGCAGTGTCACTATGACATCAGCAGCACTCACTTCACAGCGCAGCAGCGCACTGAACAGCTCCTAATACTATTTATTTTTTAGTCCATTTTGTGTTTTTTTAGCAATCAAACTAATTTGTGCCCAAGTTGCCGCACTCAACCTATCATCTCGGAGTCTTCTTGGTGGAAAAAAAAATGTCCCAACCAGGGAAACCAAGGTAAGAAACTCAACTGTGCTGGCTGTGACTTGTTAAAAGGGGATAAATTATTGCATGACTGAGCAAAGTTAATGTGACGGAGTTGTAATACCTAAGGGTATTAGCTGAGGTTGTCCTTGTCAGTATTAATATTGAAAAGTCACCCAGAAGATACCAAAGTTAGTCATGTAAGTGAACTTTTCAACTGCATGATGAGTGTGTTATGTTGCTCATTATGTTACTTATTGAAATGCTATAATGCATGACTGTATAAAATATTTCCAATTTACTCATTGTGGCTTTCCCACATTCTGTGCTCAGTAAAACTGAAAAATAGTTAGTGCCCTAGTTACTCATATAGTTATGCTGGCCATACACTATACAGAAAATCGTCCGAACCCATTTTCGAAAAACGAACGTTCGACCGTGACCGCAAACGATCGTGCCATCATATAATGACCGATAATCTGTTCAGTGGACATGAATAAATAATTTTGTGTTCGTTTTTTTACATATACCTAGTGCAGAAAGTTCGGACGGGAAACACATTAACCTTGCAATTTATCGTACGTTCGGCAGAAATTTTCCAAACATGCCGTTCGTTTTTTTTCCACAAAAACGTCACAAACGATTATCGATTTGTACCCACTAACTTGCCGAAAAACGAACGAAGTGTCCATTCGAACGATTTTTCGGCCGATTTTTCGTATAGTGTATGGCCAGCATAAGTGCTGCAAGAACAACCAAGATGACTTTGTTTGAAGGTGTGTCACATTTTTAAAATCTAGGAATATAGAATATATTTCTAAACCCTGTGTCCAATTTTCCTGAATTGAAAAGTTATAAGGCATTGGAGAACAATGTCCTTGGCTACTTAAAGGGTAATTCCACTTTCGTGGGGAAAAAATATAGAAAACAAAGAAAAAATAATATAGCGTATACAATTGTGACACAAGTCATATTGTAATTGAATGTTATTATAAATGACCTTTCCTTTTCAATCTGCAGCTCTGTCATTTTCTGAAAATGTAATGCAATATGGCAACCTGGATGTGTTCTGTACACAGAATGTGTACAGAACTCCCCCCAGAAACATAATTTCCTGCTTGTGTGATTGGCTCAGCAATTTTCCCAGAAGTCTACACTAAGATACAAGTCAGATTTCAGGCATGCCCTGCAAAAAAAAATGTCATTTTTGGTGAGATACTCCCAATAGGAAATTATGTCTAAAGGGATGCAGGCCCAGCAGCTTTCCTCATTAGAGCCCTGCAGATGCTGCATCTGATTGCTAATTATGAAACCACTCCCATTAGACTCACTGTACACTGGGAACACACAGGGATTTCTTCAGAATAACAAAAGGTTGGAATCTGCAACACAGTTTGTTAAAATCCTTGTAATGTATATAGATCATATATAGGCATGTTTTTTTTCTCAACAAAAGTGGAGTTACGCTTTAAAGTAGGAAAAAAGAAAACTAAAGTGCTGATGTGGATTCTCTATAAAATAACAAAACACCAAAAAGAAATGTGTAAGCTGCAACCAACCAATTAGTGCTGTGACACCTGTTGCTATAAATCAATATAAAATATGTTGGTGCGCTTATCAAACTATCCCCATCTGTTGGAGTGGTGCTTATATAAAAAATCCTAAACCATAAAAATACACTGATGTCACAATCAGTAAAGTGAATAGGTGCAAATAAATATATCAATCAATAAAGTGAATCAATGCAAATAGATGCATGAAAAAACATATAAGGGAACACACATCCCTATATATATGTAGATGAAAAAAAAACAAAAACAAAAAAACAAAAAAAAACAAAAGCAATAGTGTCTGTTTGTGTTAATCCAGCTGGGATCTAAATGTCCAATCAATTGCCTTTGATGAACTTGCATGTATTTCAATTCTCGCAGATCACAGTTGCATGATGAATTACATTTACAAGGTGATGATTCACATAAAAATAAAAGAAAAAACATCATTGCGCAGTGTTTTTAAATGCTACAAGACTGGGCAAACAATGTAATCCACTCACACATTTGCAGTAGCTGAATCGCTTTTGTTATAATGGTCAGACAGCTTCACCGCTCATACAGCTATCGCTGTGTTTGCTGAACACTATGCGAAGACGTCACTGACTACTTCTCATATTTTCAACGTTCCATCTATTAAATCTTCTGCCCTTCTGTTTTAACTTTGGATAGTAAAACATTTTTTTTTCTGCCAGTAAATACCTTATACAGCCTACTTTCTGTTTCTTGTCTGGAAAAAAGCCTAGGCTTATGACATCATGCACAGCTCTCTCTTACTCTCCTGCCAGTAAGGGGGGGGGGGGGTCATAAGAGGGCCAATGAGAGCTGCAGAGCTGGAGGTGTGCCTCTTTGTGTCTGTGTAAATCCAGTGAACAGGCAGCAGTTTCATCTGCCCACAGTTAAAATGGATGCAGCCAGACTTAGTGGAGGGAGATTTCTGCGGCATATTTGGCAAGTACAGAATCACAGTATATATAAAATAATACGCAAAGTAGTTGGAGGGAAACTTCAGAATGGCAAAGATGTTTTTATTACAAATTATGTGAGCAGACTGCAGTTCCTCTTTAATATAATTTTAAATGTTGTTTCCAATCTTTTTAAATCTGTAGTAACAATTAAAAGAACACCTGGTAACCCAGCCATGAAGGTTCTTATTCAGGCACTTCTAGATATAGGATGACAACTGTCTCACAATTGTATCCATGTTTTGTCTCCTTGTCACATGAGCCCTTGGGGGGAAGCTACAAGTGACTATGACAACACGTATTGTACAGACAGCGCACAATCATCCAGAACAATAGTTTACAGCCAAAAGTAGAGCAGGAGCATATGGACAGGAAGTGTCTGAAAGATTTTGCAGAGGAGCATTGAGATGTAAAAAGTCGAAATAAGAAACATTTTTTAAAAAATGTGATAGTTATTTATGATAAATAGTGCTTTAACCACTTCAGCCCCGGAAGATTTTACCCCCTTCCTGACCAGAGCACTTTTTGCGATTCTGCACTGCGTCAATTTAGCTGACAATTGCGAGGCCGTGCGACCTTACACCCAAACAAAATTAACATCCTTTTTTTCCCATAAATAGAGCTTTCTTTTGGTGGTATTTGATCACCTTTGCGGTTTTTATTTTTTGCACTATAAACAAAAAAAGTTTGAAAAAAAAGCAATATTTTTTACTATAATAAATATCCCCCAAAAATATATAAAAAAACAAATTTTTTCCTCAGTTTAGGCCGATATGTATTCTTCTACATATTTTTGGTAAAAAAAAATCGCAATAAGCGTATATATTGATTGGTTTGCGCAAAACTTATAGCGTATACAAAATAGGGGATAGTTTTATTGCATTTTTATTATTTTTTTTTATTAGTAATAGCGGCGATCTGCGATTTTTATCGTGACTGCGACATTATGGCGGACACATCGGGCACGTTTGACACTATTTTGGGACCATTGTCATTTATACAGCGATCAGTGCTTTAAAAATGCACTGATTACTGTGTAAATGACACTGGCAGAGAATGGGTTAAGCACTAGGGGGCGATCAAGGGGTTAAGTGTGTTCTAGGGAGTGAGTCTAACTGTGGGGGGGATGGGCTACCACTGATATGACAGCGATCACTGCTCCCGATGACAGGGAGCAGTAGATCCCTGGTACGCTCATTTGCCCACCGCTGCCATTGTGCCGATGTATATCGGTGTGCAGCTGTCGGCAAGTGGTTAACAAACTACATGTCATGGTGTTATAGATTATTATAGATCTACTATCTACTATATTGCACAGGCTGACTCTTGAATTCTCAGTATTATTTGATTTGCACCATTTTTTACTAAAGGCATTATATACATATATTTATCTCACTACACATGCACAAAATATATAGTACTGAACCAAGTTTACAGACAATCTGACACTAGACAATCATTTCAAGAACTGGCCTGTGGTAGCAGATAAGCACATGTATGACCCATTGAAAGTGGTGGTTATAAATGACCAAGAACTTGGTTTCCCTCTCCGGTAGACTAAGGAATATGAAACAATCTAGTAACTCCTAGTGTATAAAAGGCAGGACACCAAATTTAGTTTCACTTGTCTTGGAACAGTTCCGATAAGGATACTGATTGGCGTCCTGTATCTCATCTTGACATAACGTTGCACTGTGTTATATTGTGTCTTATGATTGATGTATTTACTCGCATGCCCTGTACACACGGTCGGACATTGATCGGACATTCCGACAACAAAATGCATGTATTTTTTCCGACGGATGTTGGCTCAAACTTGTCTTGCATACACACGGTCGCAAAAAGTTGTCAGAAAATCCGATCGTTCTGAACGCGGTGACGTAAAACACGTACGTCGGGACTATAAACAGGGCAGTAGCCAATAGCTTTCGTCTCTTAATTTATTCTGAGCATGCGTGGCACTTTGTGCGTCGGATTTGTGTACACACGATCGGATTTTGTTGGCGGAAAATTTTATAGCCTGCTCTCAAACTCTGTGTGTCGGGAATTCCAACGGAAAAAGTCTGATGGAGCCCACACATGATCAGAATTTCCGACAACACAATCCGATCGCACTTTTTCCGTTGGAAAATCCGACCGTGTGTACAGGGCATAAGTCTTCTATATAAAAGAATTTACCAAAAAAAGAATAAATAAATAATAGTGGCAGTTTGTATAAACTATGTCCTATTCTATTCCTGTCGGAGTTGAATTATTGAAATTTTTTTCTTATACCAATTTTTTGTTTTCCCTTTAGAAACTAAATCCAATGTATAGTCTTATAAATTATGTTGATGTTGGTATGTAAAATATAGAATAAAAAGATCAAATTGACATAATCAAGTTATTGTCTGTTGATGTTTTAAAAAGTATGTACAATTTTCCATTAAATATGTAAACAGGGAAGCCATGGAGACGTTGCTGCAAAATGGTTGTGCCTTACGTCATCTTCTACAAGTACAAGTCTTTAAGTCAGCTAACTTTTACAAAACAGGATATTTTCTCTGTGGCTGTTATCCTATTATTCCCAGAGAGACAGGATAATTGCACTGAGGCACTGAAATCTTGATCTAGTGGATAATCTGCAAATCTCTAGATTATAACCCAGGTTTAGTTTGAACAAAAGGCAGTGGCGGCTGGTGCACTGCGTCCCGAGCCCACCCTTTTTGAAGCCAATTAGAGCCTCTGGCTCTAATCAGGTGCTTCTAAAAATAAAAAAAACCCCCATTGGAATCCATGCATCCGGCACCCTGCATGTAGATTAGGGGCCGGACGCATGGATTTGGGGGGGGGGGGGGTGCCAACCCTGCACCCTGCATAAGCGACCGCCACTGTCAAAAAGATAAAAATGTCAGTCCTCACTGCAAGTTAAAATCAGCTCAATACTCTATATCTGATGCTCTCTGCCACAGACTCACTCCAGATCCAGCACAATTATGCCCCGTACACACGGTCGGATTTTCCGACGGAAAATGTGTGATAGGACCTTGTTGTGGGAAATTCCGACCGTGTGTGGGCTCCATCACACATTTTCCATCGGATTTTCCGACACACAAAGTTTGAGAGCAGGCTATAAAATTTTCCGACAACAAAATCCGTTGTCGGAATTTCCGATCGTGTGTACACAAATCCGACGCACACAGAGCCACGCATGCTCAGAATAAATAAAGAGATGAAAGCTATTGGCTACTGCCCCGTTTATAGTCCCGACGTACGTGTTTTACGTCACCGCGTTCAGAATGATCGGATTTTCCGACAACTGTGTGTGACCGTGTGTATGCAAGACAAGTTTGAGCCAACATCCGTCAGAAAAAATCCTAGGATCAATGTCCGACCGTGTGTACGGGGCATAAGTCTGCAGGGCTGAATGAAGCCCAGATTTTAAGGGTGCACCAATGGTGGTGGTGGGGAGATCTCAACCATGGAGTTGGGCTTTTGTGCATAAAGAAGAGTATTAAAAACAAAGCTTGTAGGAAATGTGTCCACCATATTGAAAAATACTAGTAGTAACATAGTAAACACTGCAACAATAACTCAGAACATACAGTCTATACATTCCGTTGAAAATAGAAAAAGACTGTATTGCTGCCTTGTACTGTAATGGCGAGTTTTTCTCTTCTAAGAAGTGTCCCATTAGATTTCCCTTCTCTTTCTGTTCCATAGCCAAAGCAGGAAGTTAGCAGAATTCCCTCCAAAGTGAATGGAACCCTGGTTGCCACCAGAACTAGCATCCCTATTGGAAGGTTTCCTCTCTATTCCTGTTCTGACAACAACCTAAAATTCAGGCTTTTCTTTGACTAAAGCCAGCCATAGACGGTTCGAATCTCGGCTGGTTCCTGCTGTGAGATTTTATATGTGATTTTTGCTAGTGGCTGTTATAGACAGTAATTAAAATCTGACAGGTGTTCTATTCCTTCTCCACTCTATCCAAAACTGAAAAAAAGCCTTTAGTTATACTTTAATAGTAATCTTGTACAGTATGACTTTCTGCCTCAGAATCAATATACATTAAAGTAGAGTTCCACCCACTTTTACAACTCTTCAGCATCCCTCACTAAACTGTGCACTGTAAACAAATTGGATATTTTTAATTTTTTTTACAGGCACCTACTGTAAATCTGCTGTATTCATTTTTCACTTCCTCCCCCCTGGCCGCGGCCCATCGCATCATTTTCTGTTTGCAATGCCTTCTGGGAAAGGGCGGCAACTTCCTCTGACACTGCCGTTGCTATGGAAACTTGACCTGAAACCTATTACACTGCTTGTGCTGCACTGAGCATGTGCGAGATCTGCAAGGATGAGATGCAGGAAGAAATACAGCCTGGCTTCAGGTGCCCACACTTAAGATGGCCACGGCCTGCTGTAAGTTTATAAAATAACAAACTACTGCTATAAACTAACAAAACAGACCTTAGTTTACAGACTAACTTTACTAGAATACATTAAGCTTGTGTATTATAGGGGTATTTGTATTTAAAAAGTATAATTTCGGCTGGAACACTAGGAGCTGAAATCAGAGGCACTTCCGTCATTCACACACATTGAGATTTGGTCTCACTATACAACCATGAGGTGGCCATGATTTTAGACTGAATATGTCTTGTGTTATATGTGTTTACATGTAGTTTTCCATTACTTGCCTTTTTTGATCTTAATAAATTCTGTCATTTTAATATTTACAGTGGGCTGTGTAGATCCATTTATTAATTCTGGAGATGGTTGAGCAACATCAGTTTTTTAATTTTTAGTTTTACATACCTTAACATACCTTAACTAACTGTTGAAATATTGCATTACATTGCAATTTGCATTGCTGCACTGTCCTAGTTCTGATCAATCGTTTGAAAGTTTAGGAAAGACCGGAGAAACACAATACTGGGCATATTGAAAATTCTTATCTGGGTTTATATAAGAATATAAGAATGATATGCAACAGGGTAGGGTGATGTTTTTATTGGCAAGGATGAATGTGTGGACGTTTACAATGGAAGAAGTTATGCCGCATAGCGTAGGAAAGGTACTTTGGCACTTCTGTGTGTGGCTGATGCAGAAATAGTCATTGTTATTGCAGGAATTAGGAGTTGGCAGAGAAGTTGGGTTTAGAGCACAGCAGGAGTGAAATGTGTGTGCTTGGGAAGTTTATGAGCCAATTACATGTAACGCTGAGCAGGGGAATGGGTAGAGGGGCTCTCAGTATTGGTCAATGACTAATTGTATTAATATTTTTAGAGAAACACCAGTTTACCTAGATACCTAAGCCAGACCTGTGATTGCAAGTCTTTATGGTGCATAGATGGTTTGAAATATAGGCTTTTATTTCTGCTGATTGCATTTGGCTGCCAAACTTGCAAAAATAAAAGTATCCCAGCAGCCTTTATAAAACTCATGTTTTTAAGCTGTTGGTATCATTTACAGCCAAGTTAGGAAAATTGCTGGTTTCCAGCCACAGGATGGAAGGGGCAATAAAACGATCTCTAGCATAAATAAAACACATCAATCCACATTTTTGTGAATGTCAAAAATTCAGGATGTCTCAATAAGCAATAAGTATTAAACTACTATTGCCAATCTGGCACTAGTGAGAATCAACGGGGCTTAATGGAAGTTTATATGAGCCCATATGAGCATGAAACAAGCTTAAAAATGTTTTTAGATACAACACCCTCTTTAGCAGACACAATAGTTGCCAGTCTAAACATGGTACTTGGATGTTGAGATCAGGCTTATACATTTTTAGGTGTATTGGTAGCCAAAACTTTTTTTTTTTAAGCGGATTTTCACTGCTCCTGAGCACCACAAACCAAAAACACTATTTAAATCATGTTTAATATTCAAAGAGAACTCCCCCATCCATCCATGTCTCCATGCTTTATTTTGTTGAGAAATCACTTTGAACCCCCCCTAGCATTTCTGGCCATGGCTATCTTCCTGAAATCCATCTGCCCTTAGCTCAAGCATGCATGCAGGAGAGTGTGCTTGGCTCAGAAAATCTCTCCTCCTCTTCTCCCTCCTGAAGACTCCTTGGATTTATGACATCATTTGCCTAGGCAAGAAACCAGGAAGTAACTGAAGAAATATATAAAAAAAAGTTTAAAACAAGTAAATGTAGCACCTTCTAGTGTGTGCTAGAAGTAGTGTAGGTTTTGCTAGTATAGGTAAAGTGACTCAGGGCTGGATGACTCATCCTGACAGCTCCTCTGGTGCCTCTCCCTGGTCTGGAAGGTTGTAGAATCTTCTAGAATTAGTGGGTGGAGGTGAGGAGGAGCTGTCTTGAGTATTTATGAGGCCTCAGCCAATCCCCAGTAGTTGGCTGGCAGGGGGCAGAGCTTACCTCATAAATAGTCATGGGCCATGCCAGCAGGGGCAGTCGGGTGGAAGATAGCGACACAGTGCTGAGGAGACTGTCAGTGGCCCTTAGGGGTACCCCCTAGTTGGGGGGGTGTCCTGCATTGGGCCGGGGCTCAGGTGCTGGAAGGATCCTGCCATAATGCAATGGAGGAAGCCATTCCTGGAGGCACGGGAGCAAGAGAGGACAGCATGAGTAGATCAGTACTGTTGGGGGCTTACAAGGGGGAAGACTTCCATATGTAGCCAGTTCTCCCTGAAGACAGATGTGGGCTAAAGTCTTCATCCTTCCCCAGGAGATCTCCTAAGAGTTAGTCTGGATGACTGGTGTGGAGTGTTAGCCTGGAGGACTAGTGAAAGGGACAGCTGCTGCCAGGCGGGTTCGCAGTGCCTGAGGTGGTGCAGGGATCAGTAACCACGGGAGAAGTACGAGCTGATCACTGTATTTTGCTATATGACAAGGGGCTACGAGTTCCTGCCTGTCAAGGGCCATTGCTTCAGGCTCCGTTCACATATGCTGCGGCCACGGCTCACAGCAGGAGGTCCGATGCGTCCCTGTTCACCAATTAAAGTGTGAATCAGGTCCGAATTTATCCCTGAATTCGAACCAGAAGACGCACAGGACCATTCATCAATGTGGACTGCGGCCGCTCCGGGGCTGTGTGAACCAGCTCAATTGAGAGCCGGTCACATTCTCCTGTCATGCCAATTGGATGTCGGGAAACCTGCATCCAATTTGCATATATGTGAACCTGGCCTAAATCTGACTGAAAGCTTGTCAGATCTACTAAAAGAGATTTAGCTGGAGCCACCAAGCTAGCATGTGCAGGAGGAGTGTAAAGGGGACTGTATATAGACTGTATATAGGAAGATGTCCCGAAGTTGTTGCTGAAGTTTTGCTAAGTCAAGTGGGCATCCCATGACCTCCCGTCCCTATACAAGTTATTAACCCCTGATAAATAACAAAAACAAAGTCACAAACTGTTCTCTGACTCTGGAGTGACTGTGTGCCTAGAAGTGAGGGATCCAAGTTTATCTGCGGCTCCTTAGGGGGTGCGCTACATAAATATGATATACCTTCCTAACAATTTTCTAAAGCTAGCAGCATGAGGAATAAAAACAATCAATGTTGATTGTGAGAGTTCCACTTTAATTTTGCAACATGTGGGGAAAGGTTAAAATGCCAGAGAGATTCGCCTCTCTGTTCATCTTGGTGACCATTGTCAACAGAAAGTGATGAGAAATCCAAACAGTTGTTACTGAATTAGGAGGTGATGGGAAATTTTCTTCACTTTGGAGTGATTTCCTCTCATTTCCTGTTGGGTCTCTGAAACAGGAAATTATGGATTTGAGGAGTAAGTCCCTTGTGGACTGACATAGGGGCATTGCTAGACCCTGTCACCTAAGATGCTCCAGGTTCTTTTCTTGAGTGCCTCTGGTTTATTTTGCCGTTATTGTCACAATCATCCAAAGTATGATTTTGTATGGCTCTGTAGACCCTTATGCCTCGTACACATGATTGGACTTTCCGCCAACAAAACTGTGGAATTTTGTCCGAAGGGTGTTGGCTCAAACTTGTCTTGCATACACACGGTCACACAAATGTTGGTCAACAATTACGAACGTGGTTTTTCAGCTCTTTAGTGCCACCCTTTGGGCTCCTTCTGCTAATTTTGTGTTAGTAGAAGTTTGGTGAGTGTTGATTCGCACTTTTCTTTTTGCGTTTTTCATTTTGCGCTTTTCATTTCACGCTTTTCAGTTCATTTCTGAACGGCCTTTCGTCAACCAGACAGGTTGTGGAATTGGAGGAGATAACGTGTTATTTATTATTGGCCTTGGAGTTATTGCTTTGACATTTTTTTTTGGTTCAATAATGATTTGATTTGGTATATTTTCAATATTTTTGATGCATAGAATGCACTGAATAATGCCTGGCTATGTGAATGAATGAATGAATGAATGAATGAAGGATTTGTAGAGCGCTGCAAATGCGAACTGAATCGCCTCAAGGCGCTAGAATGCGTTCTCTGTTGCCAGCTCTTAGAAAAGGAAGGTCTTTAGTTTTTTCCTGTTTTACTTCAAATGACAGTTTGGGAGTAGGCAGTTACATTTAAAAAATTACGATGTAAAATTGACAAGGGACACCAACATAGTTGCATCTTTGATCTTATAAACTACAGGATAATAGTGATGTGGTAACTTGCACAAATTAAAAAAAAAAACATAATAATATTATTCTTGATATTACTCGAAAAAAAAAGCCTTTGAAAATTGGTTTGAAAAAACTCCATCAGTATCACCAGAAAAGCAGCTTCACTATTATCCCATTAAAGAAGAAGAGAATTGTGCGCTGCATTTGGAGATTTCATAATTTGCCACGTCACGAATGTTAATTCTCCATTTCGAACGCTAGTTTACAAGACCAACCGCTTCTGGCTTGTCCTTGCTTCCGAGCATGCGTGTTTGTACTTTGGACTTTTGTCCGACGGACTTGTGTACACACGATTGAAAAATCCGACAACACACATTTTTTGCCGGACAATTTGAAGACATGCTATCCAACATTTGTTGGCGGAAAGTCCGACAACAATTGTCCGATGGAGCATACACACGGTCGTATTTTCCTCCAACAGCCTGACATCCATTTCCTGTCGGAAAATCCGATTGTGTGTACGGGGCTTAAGGGCCCAACATGAGGCCTGCTCTCTGTGTGCAACCTGCCATGTGCTAGGCTGGGTCCACCACTTGTTGGGCATCAGAGTGGCAGCGTCTAGCACTGAAAAAAGACTGTACTGCCAGGCCAAGTAATCTCCATCCTGCAGTAATCGCAAAGTCTCAGACTCAATCTGAAGAAGCTTTCCCTCCCCGTATTCTTTTTTCTCTTGTTTATTTGTTCTCATAAAAGCTTTTTTAAAGCAGCACAGGAGCATGTGATCAGTGCTTGGGTGTTACATTTCACTGCCACTGCCACTAATCCGCAGTGGAGTTCAGGGGAAGGATTAGAAAATACTGCCACTGACCACCAATAGGGGCATTGTAAATAGCACTGCAATTTAGCACCAGTGCAGGGGGTTTAATAGAGTTGCCAGTGACACTAATGTTAGACATTATAATGGTCACTGACTACAATGTGGAGTATATTATTGTGATCTCTGGCATGAATGCTGGGGGATATTATTTTGATGCTGTGGGTTATTGTATCGACTGACACCAACGCTAGGGGTTTTGATTGTGGCCACTGAGACTAGTGTTGGAGGTTACTATTACTGCCACTGACACCAATAATGGAGCTTGTTTTACTCCCATCTTCCCGTCAGTGTGTGTTGCTCTATGATGCAAAAAATGCAGCAGGGCTAAAATGTGCGGGCATTGCAGTACAGTACATTATAGCTTATTGTATTACACAAAATCCTTTTATAACATCATACAGCCTGTCTGCTTTCAAATTGTTTCTCATTTATTGGAATGATGATGCATTCGACTTTAATCCCAGCCATGGCATCACATATATGAAAAATATAAAATTGTCCTTCGCGCTGGTGGATTTTCGATGGTAAAGTGATCAAGTGTAATAAAGTGCTGTGTAAAATAATTAATGAATAATAAATATTGCCGCAAAATATGGGTGTCCACACCAAACACTTAATGGCTAAAATAAAAAATTATTAAATTTCGCGCAATATTAAGATAGTAAAATAATGTGTACATCTGTTGTGGAACACTGTTGTCTATTAGGTGGTGGTATTGAAATCTCTCTTGTGTACTACTAAAGAGTGAAACTAGAATCACCGTAATTAATAAAATAATCCTTATAGTTGATGAAATGATCCTTATACCACCCTCTTTTTAGCATGCATACATATGTGATGGCATTGGCGTACAAATAAGTGCATAAAAATCTGTGCATAAAAATATTTCCAATAGTGAATCATGTGCATAAAAATATTTCCAATAGTGAATTGTGTACGATCTACTAAAAACCACAATCAAAATCTGTGCAATAAAACATATGTGCACCCTTTAGTTTATATAATAATCCAATGGGTGTAAAAAATCCGTTGTGTTGTTACAATTTCTGTAGATCTTCTATTGTCAAAGTGATTTAAAATATAAATGAATAAACAAGTCGGTGAATACAAATTGAAAAATAACTGTGAATAGTTCTTCTGTTGTTTAGAAAAAATATATAAATAGTGAAAGTCTATCTTTCTGCTGCTGGTGTTTCTCAGTATGGTCTCTCAGAACTCTCACCTTACATTGGTGGTAATCAGGCATTCAGTATTGGGTCTTTAAAATTTGGGGTTGGTTTCTGGTAGCTTTCTCTTTTAGTTTCTCTCCTCCAGCGTTCCCTCTCTGCTGCTCCGCTCTGACAGCCTTCGCTGGCCGCATGCGTTGTGTGCAGCAAGTGCGGAGAACCGGCGGTAAGAATCTACTGGTTGCCTCTGTGCAGCCGTGTGAATGTACATTCACACGGCTGCACAGAGGCAACCAGTAGATTCTTACCGCCGGTTCTCCGCACTTGCTGCACACAACGCATGCGGCCAGCGAAGGCTGTCAGAGCGGAGCAGCAGAGAGGGAACGCTGGAGGAGAGAAACTAAAAGAGAAAGCTACCAGAAACCAACCCCAAATTTTAAAGACCCAATACTGAATGCCTGATTACCACCAATGTAAGGTGAGAGTTCTGAGAGACCATACTGAGAAACACCAGCAGCAGAAAGATAGACTTTCACTATTTATATATTTTTTCTAAACAACAGAAGAACTATTCACAGTTATTTTTCAATTTGTATTCACCGACTTGTTTATTCATTTATATTTTAAATCACTTTGACAATAGAAGATCTACAGAAATTGTAACAACACAACGGATTTTTTACACCCATTGGATTATTATATAAACTAAAGGGTGCACATATGTTTTATTGCACAGATTTTGATTGTGGTTTTTAGTAGATCGTACACAATTCACTATTGGAAATATTTTTATGCACATGATTCACTATTGGAAATATTTTTATGCACAGATTTTTATGCACTTATTTGTACGCCAATGCCATCACATATGTATGCATGCTAAAAAGAGGGTGGTATAAGGATCATTTCATCAACTATAAGGATTATTTTATTAATTACGGTGATTCTAGTTTCACTCTTTAGTAGTACACAAGAGAGATTTCAATACCACCACCTAATAGACAACAGTGTTCCACAACAGATGTACACATTATTTTACTATCTTAATATTGCGCGAAATTTAATAATTTTTTATTTTATCACATATATGAAATTAAAGTTATGACTGCTTAATACCAGTACAGTTATAACGAAAACAAATTACGTTAGTCTTAGCACCAAATTTAGGCCAAAGACAATTTAAGGACTTAATTAGGAATATCCAATATAAAGTATGTTGGCAGTAATTGCATTGCTAGGCAATTTTAAATGCCCTGCTTCTCTGACCAGGGACCTCTGTCAGCAAATAGAGCACAAATTATAGGAGAATGCAGGAAATAACGGGAAAAGACCGGGGGCAGACAGCAAAGAGGAACAAGGGAGAGAGAAGATAAAGGGGGGGGGGGGGCAAGAAACAGTCACTTTCTGATGTAGCATTGTACTAGCCCTGCAACAGTTAAATCAAGGTGTCCGGAGATGTTCCGGGTCTTTTATGCCTCGTTTCCACTGAGCGGAACAGTTTGGGTCGGTACAGTTTAGAAGGGTTAGAATGGCCCTGCCTATTCAGGTGAGCCTTTCCACTGCAAGTCAGACCGCCAGGGGCCCTACGGGGTTTAGAAAAAATGCCTTTGACGTGAACATTGACGTTTTTTCTGTCTGCCAATCAGTGGAATGTATCGTGTAATGCCAGTAGCTCCGCCCTAACCATACCGTACCATTTTCTATGGCCCCACATCTGAAGCAGGCTTGAATGGAGGAGAAGATTTGGATGCCGCACACCGGATGTAGTCAAAAAACTTCACTTTATTGATAAAATGGGATCATCAAAATAACAAGACTGTCATGCAGAAAGTACAGATAAGTTGACGCGTTTCGCACTCAGGACTGAGTGCTTACTCATAGCTATGAGTAAGCACTCAGTCCTGAGTGCGAAACGCGTCAGCTTATCTGTACTTTCTGCATGACAGTCTTGTTATTTTGATGATCCCATTTTTCCAATAAAGTGAAGTTTTTTAACTACATCCGGTGTGCGGCATCCAAATCTTCTCCTCCATTCAAGCCTGCTTTGCCTAGCATTCAGCCAGCACCTGGAACTCTTCTGCTCTGAAACTTCCACTTACACCTGGGTCAGTGTCAGCCTGAGCGGTGGAAACACTTTCTTTGCACATCTGAAGCAGGACCAAGAATGGTGCGGTATGGTTCGGTTGTATGGGCCGCTTTCATAATGGAAACACTCAAAATAGCGTACCGTACTGAACCAACCCGAAATGATCCGCTCAGTGGAAACGAGGCATTAGAATACTAGTAATGCTACTTGCTGGAAACTACTGGAACCAGAATCGTTTTCCAAATTTTGAAATGAAAATTACAATCCCTTTTAATATCCTTGTCAATGTCCTCATCAAAATATCCTTGTCTTTAAGTACATGAGAATGTGTAAAGTAGAATATTCGATATGGGATAATATAGATGAATTACTTTGCACAGCTAACCTTTTTGTGACTTTTGCAGCACATGGATGTATAATGGTTTTAAAAACTGTTAACATTTGATGCGTGGCCATCTCAGCAGATGTTTGCTATTTTTTTGTACATCACAGCTGTTTTTACACATAGACTAGTGTAACTGAATGACAGCTGCAAAGCAGAGATATACGAGAACACAGATAAGAATCAGGAAGTCCATTACTCATTGTGATTGACACTCGGTGATGAATTTCCCATTGCTCATATCTAATCTTACTACGTGTTGAAAATTATTAAGGAACATAGTTACCCACATACGTATGTTTGCTTTGTGGTTGCTAAAGTCTGCCAACATTCTCGAGAGGCACCAATCATGACTACCTGAAACCTGGAAACGCAATCTTATAAACCAGGCAGTAGAGAAGAACCAGAGACCACCCCCAAAAGTCACCAGAAAAAAGGATGAAAACTAACTCTCCGTACCACTTTTTTCTGGTGACTATTGAGGGTGGTCTTCAGTTCTTCTCTATTGTCACATTAGGATGATGGCACCCCCTCTTTTGCTCATATGATTAATTATACACTATAGAGGCTTACAGTTCTTATAAATGAGGCAGATACCAAAAAGGACTATGTGTTTGGGAGCTATAAAAGCCTTTGTGATTTTCAAAAGCTCATTAAAAGATATTTAACTGAGCACAAAATAACCTACACTCGGCCCCAACATTTTACCAAGGCAACCAGTGGTCACTTTTTCAGCATTATTTTCCAATTCAATTTAGAAAAGTTATGTGACCATGTGACATCTGACAATGTTTACACATCAGGACTGTGGTGCCAAGAATGCAGAAATCATGTAGCTCGGCTCTTATCTCAAATGGCATGGAAGTTTTTTTTTATGACCATCGAGTGACCTTAATGGAAATATGTATTTTTCAAGTTGGCTAAGGGCCAAAGTTAATGGGTTTTTGTTCACATCCAGTGGTTTATGCATTCCCATAAAAAAGTAGGGTCTTGCGATTGGCTAGATGTTGGTGCCAAAAGCACAAGTGCCTGCCCCTCTGCTCCCTTACTAGAACAGTGACCCTCTTGCTGAGACTGTACCCTCCGCCCGAGGCCTCCACACAACATTCTCAGGCGTTGACCTTTATATGTACAAGGTAGGAATGGCACAAACAGTGGCATTACACTGACATACTATCCAGGGGTCACTTGACAGTACACAGTCAATCACTTTTAGTGGACAGTCTGCAGTAATCACATGTGAAATCATCATGCAGCCATTAAAGTAATCCATTTCCCCTAAAAATTTCTCTCCAGCCCTGGGTCATTAGTACTCATGGAGATAGGATCTCTGAATTCGCCTCCTCCATAGGTTCACCTCTCCCAGGATCCCCCAAGAAAATATTCTCACTCAGGGAACTTTTAGCCTGGCCTACAAGGTGTTTTGCATCCTGCCCTAGCACCCACCACCATAAGGATCAGGAAGTCTATAGTCGGCTGTCTAAAGCCAGCTCTTCTGGATGCAGGTCATCTCTCCCCAGCCACCAGCCCTGTCTAGGGCCTCTGCTTGCTGGCTAAATCTGCATGGATGTGGGGTATTTGACTCCAATGCCCCAACTGCACTAGGGGACCTCCCAACCTGGCTTATATGTGGGCACTGACTCACCCATTACATCACTGCAGGAGAGCTCTGAGTAAAAGGGGCCTAGCACGTGATGACACTATTCTCTGTAATCAGACACTATTCTGCAACACAGCCACCTAGTGGCAGACTTGCTAACTGCACCCGCTTACACAAGTCTATGCAAAACCTGCTTAAATCAGGTCAATTGTAGCTCAGAAGGTAGTCAACTGCATGTCAAATGCACCCGTCAATAAATTCTGAATGTGTCTCAAACTGATGTCAAGCTGATTCCATCAACAAGTCAAAAGGCCATTGACACAGGTCTTAATTATGAATCTCTTAACCACTTGCCACGGTAGGGCGGTTCATTTAAGTGTTATAGTGGGCGCGTGCAGCGCCGAAGCCGATGTGCATAGCCGTCAGTCGCGATGTCTGCTGGCCACCCGCAATCGCCCCACAGAGAGGCAGAACAAGGATCTGTCAATGTAAACAAACAGATCCCCGTTGGGGGAGTACAGTGTGATCGCCTGTTCCTAGTGATCAGGAACAGCATTTTCTCTGTACTCCCTGTGAGTCCCCCCCCCCCCCACAGTTAGAAGCACCTCCCAAGGACCCAATAAACCCCTTGATTGCCTCTTAGTGTTAACCCCTTCTCTGCCAGTGTCATTTATACAGTAATCAGTGCATTGTTATAGCACTGATCCCTGTATAAATGTCACTGGTCCCAAAAAAGTGTCAAAAGTGTCCAATCTGTCCGCTGCAATGTCACAGTCCCGCTAAATATCGCTGAGAAGAAATTTGTTTTTTTACATTTTTTGGGGGATATTTATTATAGCAAAAAGTAAAAAATATTGTTTTTTTTTTTTTTCAAAATTGTTGGTCTTTTTTGTTTATAGCGCAAAAAAAGAAAAAACGCAGATCAAATACCACCAAAAGAAAGCTCTATTTGTGGGGAAAAAAAGGACTTACATTTTGTTTGGGTACAACATCGCAAGACCGCGCAATTGTCAGGTAAAGTGACGCAGTGCCGTATCGCAAAAAATGGCCTGGTCATTAAGGGGGTAAATCCTTCCGGGGCTGAAGTGGTTAAGCAGGGACAGCAGTTTTTAAATATTTCTAGGCCAACGGTTAATTGCTATTATAGAGAATATATAAGTGTCCTATAGTTTATTTTAAAAACCTTATGTGAAAAATGATCTCTTTTGCCCGTAGCAGTTAGACTCTCGATATTATGCTCTAGAAAAGTGACAGTTAAAATTGTTTTAGGAGACACAGAGATTCTTTCGCTTCTTTGCTACGTAAGGATCTCTGAATTCAGTCAAAGGGTTCATGCACATAAGGCTTACAAATGCCACTTTTACAAGGTGTTTGGCGCTCTATTTTCTGCCTCTTAATGTACCTCATGTTAGCAGGGGCGGACTGACAGCTCATGGGGCCCCGGGCAATTGGAGATTATGGGGCCCCCGGGCAATAGGAGATTATGGGGCCCCCGGGCAATAGGAGATTATGGGGCCCCCAGGCAACAGATTATGGGGCCACACAGTATACACACACACATACAGTATACACACACAGACACACAATATACACACACAGTATACACGCACAGAATACACATACACACACACTGAAAAGGTACTGGAGAGGCGGGGCAGCTATAATCTTGGTATTTTTTTTAAAAAACACAGATTTTTACATATTGTCCCTGGTTTTATTGAGGCTGGCAACCATGATGGGGCCCCTTAGTGGCATGGGGCCCTCAGGCAGTGCCTGAGTGCCTGAATGGTCAGTCCCCCCCTGCATGTTAGCCTATGTGTCCATGCACATGTAGGTATTTAGAGGCATATAAGAAGAGAAGCATTGGCAGCGGACAATACGGTCCAGTTCTGAAACCACCCACTGCGTTAACCACTGGGAACTTGCACTTAAAGCGGAGTTCCACACAAAAATGGAACTTCCGCTTTTCAGAACCCTTCCCCCTCCGGTGTCACATTTGGCACCTTTCAGGGGGGAGGGGGATGCAGATACCTGTCTAAGACAGGTATTTGCACCCACTTCCGGCATAGACTCCCATGGGAGTCTATGCCTCTTCCTGTCCCTCCGCGCTGTCTCCTGGGAAACACACAGCTCCCAGAAGAGAGCGGGGACCACTTGGGACGCGCAACGCGACTCGCACATGCGCAGTAGGGAACCGGGAAGTGAAGCCGCAACGCTTCACTTCCTGATTCCCTCACCTAGGATGGCGGCAGCAGCTGCCGAGAAACAAGCGCGTTTTCGGCGTCGCCTGCCGACATCGCTGGACCCTGGGACAGGTAAGTGGCCATGTATTAAAAGTCAGCAGCTGCAGTATTTGTAGCTGCTGGCTTTTAATATTTTTTTTTTTTGGCGGTTTAGGTGGACCCCCACTTTAAGATTAAGGTCAGATGGTATTTAACACCCTATAAGCTAGCAAAAATATACCCTGGTTGCTCATCCCTCTGTTGGAGAGATTGTGGTTCCATAGGTAGTTTATTCCACATTTTATGGTCATGTCCAAGTATCCACAGCTTCTGAAGAAGGTTTTTTGCTTCATTTCTGAAATCTCAGGTATTCTGACACACCCTAGTCCAAGTCTTTCCATTTTAAACATAGGGATTGATTCGTTGCCAGTCCAATATCGAAATGTCATAGATAACTCATTGCAGCAAGACTTACCATCACCCGCCACTGGAAATGATACCTGGCTCCTAATCCTTCAGAAACTATGCATACTACACACATGCACTATTCCTATGAGAGGGCTCTAGCTAGCCACTCTAGCACATTACTAGCCTTTGGCAAAACTTGGAAACCGTGGACTGCTTGGCACAAACTTTGAGAAATATATGCTACAGATTTACTGAATTTCAATTTCCCCAGCAGTGGCGGATGGTGGTCAAAATTTGGGGGGCAGCAAACAGACTTGGCCCTCGCACTAGCACCGGTTGGTCAATCACAGGGGCGATCCTCTCGCACTAAAGCCACCCCCCACGGCTCTCGTTTGATCACATTGGCGATCCTCTCGCACTAAAGCCACCTCCCCACACGCTCAGTGGCATTACCTTATACTGCGGTAGAGGTGTGGGGAGGCAGATGAAGTGGCGGTGCACTGCTGAATCCGGGGTAGGCTGCTGCCGGGGCCAATGCTTCTCCTCCCAGCCGAACAGGAGGCAGGTCCTGAGACCCGTCCTAAGACTCCCGGGTCTCAGGAGCCGCTTCCTAATTGGCCGGGAGGAGAAGCAGGAAAACATTAGCGAATATTAATTTGCTAATGTCACAAATGGGTGGGCTTGGGGATGCAGTGCTCTGCGCCCCCGAGCCCACCCTTTTTGAAGCCAATTAGAGCCTCCAGCTCTAATCACGTGCTTAAAAAGAACCAAAAAAACCCACATTGAAATCCATGCTTTCGGCGCCCCGCATGTAGATTAGGGGCTGGGCGCATGGATTGGGGGAGGGGGGGGGCGGCACCCCTGCACCCCTAATGGATGGGCCACCACTGTTCCCCAGTAAAAGCGTATGCACATTCTCCTTTCTTCCCTCTTATGTATTAGTTTATGCTCATTATGAACGACATTCACTTATTAGCATCAAGTTAGCACCAAAATTCTTGCCGCTAAACGCATTTAGCGCTTGAGCGTTCATTTCAATGACCAGAATAAATTAATATTCTGGCCAATGGAATCCATAAACATGCACATGCTTAAAGTGCTTAAACGCTCTTAAATGCGTGTGCAATATGTGGCTTTAGAAACATTTTTTAAGCTCCTTTTTCCTCAAACACTCTGTGGTTGGTTTACTAAAGGCAAAAAGACTGTGCACTTTGAAAAGTGCAGTTGCACACTGCAAGAGCATTTGCTCCAGAGTTTAGTAAATGAGCAGAAGCTCTGCTGACTTTCATCAACCAATCATGTGCAAGCAAAAATGCTGTTTTTTTTTATTTTCCTTGCATGTGATTGGGTATTCTTTGCAAAGTGAAGCTTTACCTCATTTACTAAGCTCTGGAGCAACTGCACTTGCAGAGTGCAATTGCACTTTCCAAGGTGCACAGTCTGTTGGCCTTTAGTAAATCAACCCCTCTGTGTGCATGAGGCCAAAGATTCAAAGCCAGATAAGCTATGTTAAATGTGGTGAAACACTAGCAATTTTCTTTTTTTTTAGTTGGTAAACGCCCTAATAATCACATTTCTAAATTTCAGGCCACTTTAGGACAGCTCATACACAGCCATCTCACTTGCAATAATCAAGATATATACACCCAATGTAAACATTACTTATCTCACAAAAAGATTACTCAACATGTTGACCAAGTAATGATCATTGCACTTTTGCAATAGAAACGTTCCAGAGAAAAGTGGATGCCTGATGTGTCTGTGATAGGGCTGGATCAATAGAAGTAAGAATTGGTTGCAATGGATCTACTGTAACGTGATTCTTCCTTTAAAGAAGCAGGTTGAAAAATAGTTTGGATGGTCCCTGTTCTGGTCGTAGGCTACTACCTCTCTGACAAAGGAAGCACTCACCAGACTATAAATTCTTGGATGTGTATAGAGGAGCACCTGGTACAAAGGTTCATCTCACTTAAAGCCCTCAGTGGACCCCACCAACCTGAACAACTTAAGACCCATCTCATTGCTCCAATTTACCTCTAAGCTTTTAGACTGCTTAGTCTATAACTGTCTTGGCTACTACTTCACTAAAAACAACCTTCTTGACCTCTTACAGTTTGGTATTCGCTCACAGCACTCCACAGAAACTGCCCTACTAAAATTCACTAACGATTTACTAACTGCTAAAACCAATGGCCACTACTCCATACTCTTACTACTAGACCTCTCTGTGGCTTTTTATACTGTTGACCATCTGCTCCTTCTCAATAAACTCCACTCCCTTGGCTTCTAAGATTCCTATCTATCCTGGTTCTCCTCCTACCTATCACAGTGCTCCTTCAGTGTTACCTACAACTCTTTCTCCTCCCCACTTCCTCTTTTCTTAGGGGTCCTCCAAGGCTCTGTTCTTGGACCACTTCTCTTCTCTATCTATACCTCCTCCCTTGGTCACTTGATAACCTCCCAGGGCTTCCAATACCATCTCTACGCCGATGACATCCAACTATATCTCTCTACTCCTCGCTTCACTCCTTTAGTCTCCTCTTGCATTACTTACTGACATATCAGCATGGATGTCATACCACTTCCTTAAACTAAATCTCTCTAAGGCCCCTTTCACACGATCGGCCCGCAAAGATCCGCCTGTCCGTTTTTCAGGCGGATCTGAGCGGGCCACCCATTGACTTGTATGGACAGGCACCTGCCATCTGACAAGATCCGCTGAAAACAGACAGATGGCGAAACGTTTGCCATCCATCCAGTGGATCGAAAGGGATCGGATGAAAACGGACATGCTGTCCGTTTTCATCCGATCTTCCTATAGAGAACAGCGGGGCTCTGACAGGTCTGTCATTGCACAGTGAGCAGAAACAGACTTGTCATCCGCCAGCTCGGCAGGGATCAATGGAGCAATCCCCCTCTGAGCTGATCCGCCCCGTGTAAAAGGGGCCTAAAACAAAGCTAAAAAGTACCCCCCCACCCATGACTTTTTAATTAAAATCAATAATGCAACTATCAATCCCTCCCCTCACGCCAGGGTACAAAGTGTAATCCTAGACTCTGACCTGTCCTTTCAGCCCCAAATCCAACCGTTGTTAAATGTTTGAAGAAGTTACCTCTGTAACATTTCTAAAATTCGCCCTTTTTAACTAATGAAACCACCAAGGTACACATTTACTTCCTTATTATCTCTCGCCTTGACTATTACAACTCCCTTCTCATAGGCCTACCTCTCCGCAGATTATCCAGTCTTCAGTCTATCATGAATGATGCTGCCAGACTCTACATTACCAACCATCTGCTAACCCTCTCTGTCAATGTGTACACTGGCTTTTCGAATGCCCAGAGAATTAGATTCAAAATACTAACTACAACATACAAAGCCATTCACAACTCTGCCCCGAGCTACATCACCAATCTTGTCTCCAACTATCACCCAAAGCGTCCTTTCAGCTCCTCTCAAGACCTCCTGCTCTCAAGCTCCCTTGTCTCCTTCTCCCATGTTCATCTCCAGGACTTCTCCAGAGCCTGTCCTATCCTCTGGAACTCTCCACCTCAATTTGTCCAGCTATCTCCTACTCTGGCTGCCTTTAGGCGACCCCTGAAAACTCATCTCTTCAGGGAAGCCTTTCGCGCCTTCAACTAATCTTTTATCACTTCAGATCATTCCCCACATTTACAACCTCTTGTAGCACTTACCCCATCCTCTTAGATTATAAGCTCTTATGAGCAGGACCCTCTTAACCCTCTTGTACTTTATTGTATTGTAACTATATTGTCTTTCTTTCTTTTATATTGTAAAGCGCTGCGTAAACTGTTGGCGCTATATAATTCCTGTAGACTAATAATGAACAATAATTAAGAGAATAAAATACAGCCAACACATTTCAGAGAATAAGCCTCCCAATTCTTCAGGGCTTGAGCAGGTATTGTTAATAAAATCATGACAGAATGCACTAAAGGGCCTATCTTAAGGCTTGATGAAGACCAGGGTTTCCTAACTGCAATGGGCTGTGGTGGCTTTGCATTTTTGGCTTGTGGTGCTCAGATGCAGTGTAGTTCTGCTTTAATGCCAAACAAGATGTAAATAAACTGTTCCCTTGTCAGTAGAGAAAAATGAACAAATACTGAAGGAACATCCTTTTGCTAAGTAATAAGCCCCTTCCATGCTCACGAGTGCTAACTTTTTCATGATCCGTTTATCATGAGTGATGTTTTTTGGCTTCACCACTTTCAAAAATGAGACTATGGGGGTTATTTATGAAAGGAAAATCCACTTTGCACTACAGGTGCACTGCAAGTGCACTTGAAAGTGCACTTGCAAGTGCAGTCACTGTAGATCCGAGGGGGACATACAAGGAAAGTAAAAAACAGCATTTTAGCTTGCACATGATTGGATGATAAAATCTACAGAGCCTCCCCTCTTTTCAGATATACCCCTCAGATTTACAGCGACTGCACTTTCAAGTGCACTTTCAATTGCACTTGTAGTGCAAAGTGGATTTGCCTTTCGTAAATAACCCCCTATGCATTTCCACCCTAAGATATCAGTAGCCAGTGGGCATAGATATACAGTATGAGTGAGCTTGGCCATGCAGGCAACATCTCACTGCCCTCTGGCACTTGGCACAGACAGAAAATTTGGCCACAGCTGAAGTTCTGTTTATGGTAATGGCGAGGACAGGTAAACAGAGGAGGAAAAAATATCTATTAGATCAGATTCGTGGCCCTGTCTTATGGTGGCTGCTTGGCGGACATCTGTCTGCACCCATAAACATGAGATTGCCACCCAATCTGGATGATTTCATATCAAAGGTGTAGCACCTTTTTACCTAACAATTGAATTCTACAAGATTTTTACTTAATGAGTCCAACATAAAGCGGAACTAAACCTATTCTTTACAACCAAGGAAGCTGCCATCTTAACCTTCTATTTGACCGACAGTTATCATGATTCTGCACAAGTGATCAGCTATTACACCAGCCGTTTGATGATTCAACAGTTCAGTTGAGAGCACAAACAACTGTTACAGTCATCATTCACAACATGCCTTGAATGTAACCATTTTGGGAACTGTTTCACACCTATGCGTTTTTTCAGTGCGTTTTGCAGAAATGCATTACAGTCCTTTTAATGTGGTTTCCTAAGGGTCAGGTTCACACCTGTGCATTTTCCACCGGTGCATTTTTTGGAAAGGGTCCAACGATCCGATGGTGTGACCAGTTGGTTACAGAGGCAATCAAAGAGTAGATACTCTTTCATCGACTCTATGGCCTTGGAGGACTGGAGCCAGTCCAAGCTGAAAGTAAATTCTTTTTTTTTTTAAGCAAAAGATCACTATTTTTTTTGATCTTTTGCTTTTGAAGGTAAAGAAATGATTTGAGGTCTTTTTCATCCCAAATCTCTCCATAAAGAGGAGCTGTCATCCTTATTTCTATTACAAGGGATGTTTACATTCCTTGTAATAGGTATAAAAGTGAAAAAAAATATGAAAGGAACAGTGTAAAAATAAAAATAAAAAGTAAAAGAAAAAAGAAAAAAACATTTAAAGCGTCCCCATACCTTCGTGCTTGTGCGCAGAACCAAATGCATATGTAAGTCACACACGTATGTAAACGGTGTTCATATCACACATGTGAGCGAATGTTAGAACAAGACAAATAATTCCAGCACTAGACCTTCTCTGTAACTCTAAACAGTTAATCTGGAGATTTTTAGGTACTGTAGTTTGTCGCCATTCCACGAGCATGCACAATTTTAAAGCATGACATGTTAGGTATCTATTTACTCTGCGTAACATCATCTTTCATATTTTACAAAAAAATTTGGGTAAATATTGTTTTTTTTTTTTTTTTTAATTCATTAACCACTTCCCACCCAATGTACATACCTCGGGTTTCAGTGGTTATACCAGGATGATGCCACCTACAGGCATCATCCCAGTATCATTCTTTTCAGCTGGCGATCCTCTTTCAGGCAGAAGTGATCTAAATGGCTAATTAGCCAGTCGATCACTTCTGCGGGTGGTGGAAGGGGGTCCCACCTAGGGTGACCAGGTGTCCCTGATTGCCCGGGACAGTCCCGCATTTTGCAGGTCTGTCCTGGGTCCCGGGCACCTATATTCCAGGACAATACAGTGTCCCGAAATGAAACTGACACAGACACCCCCTCCCCCCAGGCCGATCTGATGCCCCCAAAATAGGCCGACACATCTCCACTTGACTCACTGACAGTACTTGTCCTGGCCAGTTATGTCTGGAGAGGCGCAATCTCTGCCCCATGCTTGTGATTGCAGAAATCACAAATCCAGCCTCGTGTCTAATCACTGCAGGGTAGTATAGAGCCAGTGTTGGAACAAGGTAAAATAGGTCTCGGGCCTGTGGGCAAGGACAAGTACTGTCAGTGAGTGGCCTGTGGCCTTTTTTGGGGGCGTGATTAGTGCTTCAGGGTAGAGCGCGCACCCGCCGTCCCGGCTGTGCTGTGATTCGTTACAGCACAACCTGATTTTTGAGAAGGGGAGGGGTGTCCCTAAATAGCAGTTTGGAAATGTGGTCACCCTAGTCCCACCCCCCTCCCACCGCCACCTCTCCTGGGCTCTCCTGTTCCATCGCCAAGGCTGGGAGTGATGCGACCAGCGGCAATGGCTGCCCTGTACAGAGAAAGAGGAACTGACATTGTTCCCCTTTCTCTGTAACCCTGGAAACTGGGAGCGACGAGTAGTTTGTGACTTTCAGGTCCGCCCCTTTGTTTACCTGGCCACCAGCAGCCAGGAAAGCAGCCGATCAGATCGCTCTCTGTCTGTTCGGCTGCATGGGGGGCCAGAGGAGAGATTTTGGCAGGAGGATATGACGTACCTCGCTGTGGCGAGGTAATACGGAAGTGCAGCGCTTACAGAAGCCTAAAGGTAATTCAGCGTTGGAAAGAAAAACAACAATTCTCAAACATTGATGGAATAGTGGTAAGCATTGCCTGGGGCCAAAGTGTAAAAACAGGGTGGAACTTTACTTTAACTGCAATAGAAACACTTTTTTTTTTTTTTTTGCATATTTAAGAAACAAACCTGAAAGAGAGAGACGGTGTGGAGAAAACAGGGACAAAAGGATTGGGGTCTGAAAAAGCTCCTGTCCCTCCGGAAGGGGGATAAATCAGAGCTATGAAGGATTACGGTCCGAGGAGTCTGATTGGTGGCTGTGGGCAACATGTTGAAGCCTTTACTAAATGAGGCCCACTATGCTCTGCCTAAACAAGAACCACTTGTATCTCTGTTTGCGTTATTTTTTTTTCCCCTCACAATTTAAGAGTTAAGCTCTCGGCACAAGGAACTGGTTTTATTTTCGGCTCACGCTCTTAGATTGTCCATATTAGGGACTAGTGGAATTTTCAACTTTAATGAGCGGGGGCGTGAAAGTTTTTTCCTCTAAATTGTTATCACAGGACTTCACAGAAACCCAGGGGAGAGCAAGTTCAATGGCTCCAGTGTCTTTTCTAGCGAGGAGGGGAAGCAGGAGTTGTTTATCATGCAAGATGTTAGTGAAACAAACACAGACGCCTGCTTTTCCTCCACATACACAGCCATTGTATACAAGGAGGATTAGACCATACTGAGAGAACCTCTCATGGAAAATAACATCCAAACAAGAGGGATCCTCCACCTCCTCCGCAGCCTCATTCATGGGAATTTCTGCTGTCATCCATAAACAGGGCAATGTGACTATGTAATATGGAAATGTCCACCCAGTCTTTTACATTACCATGGTAGCTGCTGTAAAATGATGGCAGTTCATCAGTGGCCAATGTCAAGGCTCATGGAAGTGACAACCTGCTTTATCTAAGTCTTCTTTTATTCTGGCTATGCACTTGGCAATTTCATTGCATCCAATCAGCTTTCAACCATAAACACTTCCCGGCAAGTGCTAAAAAACGGAGAGATTGACGGAAAATTGTGTGTTTTTTTTGTTTTAAGCGAAACTTTAATCAGAAGATTAAAGTGTTACTAAACCCACAACAGTAAAATCAATCTGGGTATGCAATAAAGCATACTTGTTATACTCACTGTGGAACCTAAGTGGTTAATATTCCACATTGTGTAAAAAAAAAAGCTGTTTAATCCTTTTTTTTCTGATCCTCTCCTTCTTCCACTGTCCCCAATCCATCTGCTGATAGAACAGAGCCTTTGGGGCACTCTGCACATGCTCAGTTTGGTGTGTATTGCTAGAGTTTTTTTTTTTTTTTGGGAGGGTGCATGTGATCATCACAGGATCAAGCAGCGTTGCCCAGACAGAGGGTCAAGGGTCTTGCAGTCTCATAGAACAGTCAGAGTAAAATGAAAACTCCTCCTACAAGCTTTAACCAGACACTGATAGAAGTCACAAGACTCCTATATACTGTAGATGAGAAAAGGTATTTAGCAGTTTATATTTACTAAAATAATTAAATTTCCATGTTCTTTGTACTGTGGGAGACCAGATATAGTAAATGCAGTGTCCTGGGTTTAGTAACACTTTACCAACTTACCGACCAGCAGCTGTCATTATACGTAGAAGAATATATATCGGCCTAAACTGATGAATAAATTATTTATATTATTCATATATATATATATATATATATATATATATATATATATATATATATATATATATATATATATATATATATATATATATATATATATTTGGATATGTTTTATAGCAAAGTAAAAAAAATGTGTTTTTTTCAAAATTGTCACTCTTTTTTTGTTTATTGCGCAAAAAATAAAAACCGCATAGGTGATCAAATACAACCAAAAGAAAGCTCTATTTGTGGGAAAAAAAAGGATGTCAATTTTGTTTGGGTACAGCTTTACACGACTGCGCAATTGTCAGTTAAAGCGACGCAGTGCCGTATCGCAAAAAATGGCCTCGTCATTAAGGGGGCAAATCCTTCTGGGGCTGAAGTGATTAAAGTAGAACTATGGGCAAAACTTTTTTTTTTTCATTTTGGATAGAGCAAGAGAGAGTTACGGTATAACCCCTGTCAGATTTTTTTTCGCCATCTGAGTCCTATTGCTGAGATTTCCCTTCACTTCCTGTCCCATAGCCAAACAGGAAGTAAGATGAAATCCCTGCAAATTAAAGGAATTTCTTGGGGACCCCCGGGTCACCAGAAACCAGTGTCTCCGTTGGAAGATTTCCCCTCTATTACTTTTCTGGGGACAACCCAAAATTTGGGATTTTTTTTACTTTCACTTTCAGGGATAATGGTAAACAGGACAAATAGGATGAATCTCCCTAACGAGGACACAGACAGCCATACCAAATGACAAGTGTTCTAATCTCTCTGCACTCTATCCAAAACTAAAATAAAAGTTTTGCCTTTAGGTATACTAGCGTCTACCTGTGAAAGCCCTTAAAGCGTAGTTCCACACAAAAATGGAACTTCCGCTTTTCGGAACCCTCCCCCCCTCCGGTGTCACATTTGGCACCTTTCAGGGGGGAGGGGGGTGCAGATACCTGTCTAAGACAGGTATTTGCACCCACTTCCGGCATAGACTCCCATGGGAGTCTATGCTTCTTCCTGTCCCTCCGCGCTGTCTCCTGGGAAACACACAGCTCCCAGGAGATAGCGGGGACCAGTTACGATGCGCAGTGCGACTCGCGCATGCGCAGTAGGGAACCGGGAAGTGAAGCCGCAACGCTTCACTTCCTGATCCCCTCACCTAGGATGGCGGCGGCAGCTGCCGAGAACCGAGCGGGTTCTCGGAGTCGCCTGCCGACATCGCTGGACCCTGGGACAGGTAAGTGACCATGTATTAAAAGTCAGCAGCTGCAGTATTTGTAGCTGCTGGCTTTTAATATTTTTTTTTTTTAGGTTGATGTAGGTGGACCCCCGCTTTAAGATGGGGGATTTCATTGTTCCCATGTTTGTTTTCATCTACTTTCTATTAGAATGCAGAAGAGGAACTGAAACTACCTCTGTTACAGCAGTAGGTAAGAGTTATGGTATGACACTCATAGCTCGCAATTATAGGGAATCTTTAGAATGATAATTTTGGCAATACCAGGCCAACTGTTTTGGCATGCAAACTGATGACACATTGCATTTTTTTAGTTTACATTTTTTTCTTAATAAATTGAGTACATACAGTACTACAAGAAAGAGAATTCAGTAAATAGACCCTGATGTGACATTTAATATTTCAAGTCTTCTAAGAAGCCACAGTTTGAACTTCCCACAGCAAAGAAACACAACCAGCAGCAGAGCCTGGATATGTAAGGGGTGCTCCTAACCGTAAAGCTGCCGCCTTGGTCACACCTAAATGCTCAAGGGTGGCACAGATCTAGCCCTGTAAATTTTGCCCCCAAAGTCTCCAAGTGATGGAAGAAGATAGTAGGTGATTCAACTCATTAGTACTGACCAAAAATGTAACAATAGCTTTGGGTGGACTTATTCTAAGAGCTTTTATGTTGGTTCTAATGTCTTATAAAATGCACCTTGTACAGCTGACTGACGACTCCCTAGATCCATTTCAATTACCAGTATCTTTATTTTGTGGATATCGTTGAACTGCCCTCTTTGTTTGACAAGAGGTTGCAGTTCCCCAGAAGCACCCTTAAGATCCTCCTGGATCTGGCAAGACTCAAAATTAGGGTAGGTTTAGTGCAATTAATGACCTATCTGTACAACTTACTGCCTGGATTAAATATTAGCTTTCCTCTGGTCCAGGACCCTAATGTGTAGTGCCTAATAACCAATATACAAACATCTTATCTAATCAAAGGATTTGCAGATTGCATCCCTTTTGTCTGTAGAATATTTGGATAGATACAACACCCGATATGTTTACATTCTTTCCTGACAATTGGTACAATCTGGACATTTTCCATTGTTCACAGATAAATCCTCATGGCTACATATCGTAAGCATAAAGGACATGATAGCTAATTCATGCTATGTTTAGTAATTACTTTAGAGTTATTTCTTAAAATGTTCATTTAGGCTAGACCCAACTAGATGTGAACTACTAATCAAATTGTTATTCATCTTATCTACTGCTTGTATGCTATAGTAGTTGTAGCTTCTACAGTGCCAAAAAAATCCCAAAACTTGGTGAACTCTATTATGTAAATGCTAACCTGAGCTAGAAAATTGGTACTTTATCCCTCCTATTCACGTGCCTCATTATTGATCAGTAAGTCTGCAGAATACAGTGATGGGCCAAGAGAGAGGTGCAGGAAGGAGATGAAGTCAATAATTCTACAGAGGGCCACAGAGCTCTTCCATAGAATGCATTAAGGTGAAAAATGCAGAGGATTTACAACCCCTTTAATGGCACCCCAAACGCAGTGTGATTTTGCAGTAATTGTTGTAAGGCAAAATGCCCAAAATGTGGTACATGAGCTTTTTTGGCACAACAAACATGCATAAGACAGCCCATTCAGGTGAATGATGGAATGTGTGTAAATTGCGCAAAAAAATGAATTACGTTGAACATACACTTTAGGTAAAAAAAAGTGAGACCCGGAGAAGAAAAATGGCCGCAGGGTCTGCATGACTAGGGAAGGAACTGGGTCAGGGAAGGGTCAGCTAGGTCAGTCGGGCAAGGGAGGGGGGGGGCGGGTAGACTTACCTGATGGGAGGCAGCAGGCCAGTGGGGTGGGGTGCTGCTGTAGGGGGTGGTTGGTAGATAGGAAGCCCAGGCATTCTGGGAATTTTAGTCAGAGAAGAAACTTCCCTCCCACCCGCCCTTATGTCAAAGTTTTTTCTGAGGTTTCAAGTTTAGGGTGTATATGTCTTGTTTTTGTGTTTCTGTTTGCAATCAATAAACAAATAAAAAAAATAAAACCCAGTGTGCACTTATGTTGGTGGGGATTTTTGTGATGGCAGCTTGGCGCGTCAGGGGGTCCCTGGGGGGGGGGGGTCAGTGATTATTGACATTGTTGCTAAATTGTGGGGTCCCTCTGAGCTATGGCGCACCCACGTGATTGGTTAGTGGTACCCACCCCTCCAGGAGCTAGGTCCCTTTGGGGGAGAATGGAAGTATGGTGAGGTCGTAACGTCCTCGAGCCAGTTGGGGTGCGGCTGAGAACATGGACGATTTCACTAAAATTATGCCTTATGGACAGCCAAAGACCCCTTGTTTACATTGTTAGAAATACGTTGTTGGATGGTACCTTTCGTGTTTTGTTATTTATTCATTGTTAATAAATTAGCTGCTGTGGCCATATTAAAATGCATGTTGCGCAGTCTGTGTCTTTCTTTTAGGGAAGGTTTTAGGACCAGGTTGACAAATCCATTAGTCATGTACAAGCAAGATGTAAACACAATAACTTATATGAATGCTAAAATGCAAAGATACTACTAACAAAGAGTCCTTTTAAAACTTCTTCCGGTGTTTGACTGCTTTAATTCTCAATGTACATTGTGCTGCACAAGTCTTGAGACACGCCTGCAGGTTTTACTGTGCAAACATTTCCCTCCCGCCACGTGATATGTATATTCTGTATATTCTATTATCATCCTGTATGCTATATTGGCCAGACTTTAAGAGCCCATTTACATTTGTGCGTCACACATGAACATGCGTCGCATCAAGGCAGCCCACTGAAATCAATGCACCAAATGAAGACTGATGTCCCACAATGTCCCAAAAATCGGACATATCACAAAATGCTTGCCATAATGATGTGTTGTTACATGTTGCAGTGAATTTAAAATTAATGGCGCCGCAATGTGTCAATGCTTGTAATGTGCATTGTGGTAACACCTTTGTTGCTACAACGCATAGTTGTAAATTGCCCCTTACAAATGATCCAGCAACCTGCAGCTCCCCACCTGTTGTGAAGTCAGAGATTGCAGTAAAAAATCTCTCCACCTGAGCTGGAACTTCAAATCTCAAACCTGTCAACAAGGATCACTGAGAAAATTATATCTATAGATATAGAAATATATATATATATATATATATATATATATATATATATATATATATATATATATATATATATATATATATATTTTTATCTATCTATCTATCTATCTATCTATCTATCTGTCTGTCTGTCTGTCTGTCTGTCTGTCTGTCTGTCTATCTATCTATCTATCTGTCTGTCTGTCTGTCTGTCTGTCTGTCTGTCTGTCTGTCTGTCTGTCTGTCTGTCTGTCTGTCTGTCTGTCTATCTATCTATCTATCTATCTATCTATCTATCTATCTGTCTATTAGGGTTGCCACCTGTCCGGGATTCACCCGGACAGTACGGGTTTTGAAACATGTGCCCGGGTCTCTGCCCGCCTGAGACCCGGGCACATTATTCATTTCAGACCCGTGGCTCCCTGTGCCGAAGCTGTGTAATCAGTGCGGCCGTGGAGTTCGGGTCCGTAGCACCGCCTTAGCGCTGCTTGATTTCTGCTCCTGCTCAGCTGTCTGAGTGCAGGATGGAGTCGGGACACACACACACTCCATGTTACCGGCCGGGTGCTCTCCTCCAATCCTCTGGCTGCCAGCAGAAGGGACAAGGAGGTGGGCGGAGCCTCCCCATTCCCTGTTGGAATGTGTGCACAGATCACGCTGGGACTGGAGCCCAGCTTGTAAGGTAGGTTTTTATCATCCATGTCAGGATTTCAAAGAACTCTCACCTCTCCCCCCACCATACACTATACATACACCCCCCCTCCCCCCACCATACACTATACATACACCCCCCCTCCCCCCACCATACACTATACATACATATATACATACACCCCCCACCATACACTATACATACACCCCCCCTCCCCCCACCATATACTATACATACACCCCCCCTCCCCCGACCATACACTATACATACACCCCCCCCCCCCCCCACCATACACTATACATACATATATACATACACCCCCCTCCCCCCACCATACACTATACATACATATATACATACACCCCCCTCCCCCCACCATACACTATACATACATATATACATACACCCCCCCTCCCCCCACCATACACTATACATACACCCCCCCCCCTCCCCCACCATATACTATACATACACCCCCCCCCACCATACACTATACATACATATATACATACACCGCCCACCATACACTATACATACATATATACATACACCCCCCACCATACACTATACATACATACATACATACACCCCCCTCCCCCCACCATACACTATACATACACCCCCCTCCCCCCACACATACACTATACATACACCCCCCTCCCCCCACCATACACTATACATACATATATACATACACCCCCACCATACACTATACATACATATATACATACACCCCCCACCATACACTATACATACATACATACATACACCCCCCTCCCCCCACCATACACTATACATACACCCCCCTCCCCCCACACATACACTATACATACATATATACACCCCCCCCCCCCACCATATACTATACATACACCCCCCCCCCCCCACCATACACTATACATACATATATACATACACCCCCCACCATACACTATACATACATATATACATACACACCCCTCCCCCCACCATACACTATACATACACCCCCCTCCCCCCACCATATACTATACATACACCCCCCCACCATACACTATACATACATATATACATACACCCCCCCCACCATACACTATACATACACACCCCCCTCCCCCCACCATATACTATACATACACCCCCCCTCCCCCCACCATACACTATACATACATATATACATACACCCCCCACCATACACTATACATACATATATACATACACCCCCTCCCCCCACCATACACTATACATACACCCCCCCTCCCCCCACCATATACTATACATACACCCCCCCTCCCCCCACCATATACTATACATACACCCCCCCCCACCATACACTATACATACATATATACATACACCCCCCTCCCCCCACCATACACTATACATACATATATACATACACCCCCCACCATACACTATACATACATATATACATACACCCCCCACCATACACTATACATACATATATACATACACCCCCCTCCCCCCACCATACACTATACATACACCCCCCCTCCCCCCACCATATACTATACATACACCCCCCCTCCCCCCACCATATACTATACATACACCCCCCCCACCATACACTATACATACATATATACATACACCCCCCACCATACACTATACATACATATATACATACACCCCCCACCATACACTATACATACATACACCCCCCTCCCCCCACCATACACTATACATACACCCCCCTCCCCCCACCATACACTATACATACACCCCCCTCCCCCCACCATACACTATACATACACCCCCCTCCCCCCACCATACACTATACATACTCCCCCCACCATACACTATACATACACCCCCCTCCCCCCACCATACACTATACATACACCCCCCTCCCCCACCATACACTATACATACACCCCCCCTCCCCCCCACCATACACTATACATACACCCCCCTCCCCCACCATACCCTATACATACATATATACATACACCCCCCCTCCCCCCACCATATACTATACATACTACACCCCCCCCCCCACCATACACTATACATACATATATACATACACCCCCCACATACACTATACATACTACACCCCCCCACCATACACTATACATACACCTCCCCTCCCCCCCACCATACACTATACATACATATATACATACACCTCCCCTCCCCCCACCATACACTATACATACATATATAAATACACCCCCCCTCCCCCCAAGATACACTATACAAACATATATACATACACCCCCCACCATACCCTATACATACGTATATACATACACCCCCCTCCCCCCACCATGCACTATACATACATATATACGTACACCCCCCTACCCCCACCATACGCTATATATACAGTTTTGCCAGCCCCCTCCCATATACCATCCATTCATATAGTTCTCTCTCTCCTCCTCATACACCATCCATATATATAGTTCCCCCCATATATACAGTCCCCCTAATATATATAGTCCTCCTCCCATACACAATCCATATATACAGTCCCCCCCATATACACAGTCCCCATATATACAGTCCTCTCCCCATACACCATCCATATATACAGTCCTCCCCATATATACAGTCCTCTCCATATATACAGTCCCCCCCCATATATACTGTTCTCCACCCCCCCATACACCATCCATATATACAGTTCTCACCGGGTGACACCGTCCACTGCCCTACTGATACCATCCTCTGCCCTACTGACACCGTCCTCTGCCCTACTGACACCGTCCTCTGCCCTACTGACACCGTCCTCTGCCCTACTGACACCGTCCACTGCTCTACTGACACCGTCCTCTGCCCTACTGACTTCATCCACTGCTCTACTGACACCGTCCACTGCCCTACTGACACCGTCCACTGCCCTACTGACTTCATCCACTGCTCTACTGACACCGTCCACTGCCCTACTGACACCGTCCTCTGCCCTACTGACTTCATCCACTGCTCTACTGACACCGTCCACTGCCCTACTGACACCGTCCACTGCCCTACTGACACCGTCCACTGCTCTACTGACACCGTCCTCTGCCCTACTGACACCGTGCACTGCTCTACTGACACCGTGCACTGCTCTACTGACACCGTCCACTGCCCTACTGACACCGTCCACTGCCCTACTGACACCGTCCACTGCCCTACTGACACCGTCCACTGCCCTACTGACACCGTCCACTGCTCTACTGACACCGTCCACTGCCCTACTGACACCGTCCACTGCTCTACTGACACCGTCCACTGCTCTACTGACACCGTCCACTGCCCTACTGACACCGTCCACTGCCCTACTGACACCGTCCACTGCCCTACTGACACCGTCCACTGCCCTACTGACACCGTCCACTGCCCTACTGACACCGTCCACTGCTCTACTGACACCGTCCACTGCCCTACTGACACCGTCCACTGCCCTACTGACACCGTCCACTGCTCTACTGACACCGTCCACTGCCCTACTGACACCGTCCACTGCCCTACTGACACCGTCCACTGCCCTACTGACACCGTCCACTGCCCTACTGACACCGTCCACTGCCCTACTGACACCGTCCACTGCCCTACTGACACCGTCCACTGCTCTACTGACACCGTCCACTGCTCTACTGACACCGTCCACTGCTCTACTGACACCGTCCACTGCTCTACTGACACCGTCCACTGCTCTACTGACACCGTCCACTGCCCTACTGACACCGTCCACTGCTCTACTGACACCGTCCACTGCTCTACTGACACCGTCCACTGCTCTACTGACACCGTCCACTGCTCTACTGACACCGTCCACTGCTCTACTGACACCGTCCACTGCTCTACTGACACCGTCCACTGCCCTACTGACACCGTCCACTGCTCTACTGACACCGTCCACTGCTCTACTGACACCGTCCACTGCCCTACTGACACCGTCCACTGCTCTACTGACACCGTCCACTGCCCTACTGACACCGTCCACTGCTCTACTGACACCGTCCACTGCTCTACTGACACCGTCCACTGCCCTACTGACACCGTCCACTGCCCTACTGACACCGTCCACTGCTCTACTGACACCGTCCACTGCTCTACTGACACCGTCCACTGCTCTACTGACACCGTCCACTGCCCTACTGACACCGTTCACTGCCCTACTGACACCGTCTACTGACACCGTCCACTGCCCTACTGACACCGTCCACTGCCCTACTGACACCGTCCACTGCCCTACTGACACCGTCCACTGCTCTACTGACACCGTCCACTGCGCTACTGGCTGACAGTGTCCGCTTTTAAGGTAGGCTATTTTCATATTTTAACTGACATTTCTTTTATTAATCAAATCAAATTTTATGGGTACACTAATGCTTTTGTTTTATTTAACCATGCCCGTTTAAGTCCCCCCCCCCCCCCCCACTGTTAATGCAATTGGGCCACAGCCACTGTTCACTGTAGCACACCTCATTACTACTCTCTTTTGGGTAACCCAAGGTATTTTACAATCATATAGCATGTACTACAAAAAAATTGCCGTGCGCCGCAAAAGTGTTCGGGTTTGGCTTGAAGAAAAGGTGGCAACCCTACTGTCTATCTATCTATCTACTGCATATGCACACAAATGTGTGGTTATAGTATGGTGGCAGAATGTAACCCCCCCCCCATCCTCGAGTGATTAACACATGTTGGTGCAACGCATCATCCACTGACTATATATCTCACTTTTACAAAGTCTATCCCTTAGGGAGTCTCACTTCTCTGGCTGCAGTCCTCATTGTTTGGAATTATTACATAAGACCTGGGGCAGCATAGAAGCCTAAAGTGGTTCTAAAGGCAGAAGGTTTTTTTACCTTAATGCAGCAGCCCCCCCCCCCCAGCACCCCCCTAATACTTACTTGAGCCCCATCTCGATTCAGCATCGTTGCATGAGAGACTCGGCTGTTCTGGATTCTCTCTCCTCATTGAGACAGAATCGAAGTGCCACTGGCTACCCCTGCTGTCAATCAAAGTGAATGAGCCAGTGAGGAGAGAGAGGGGGCGGGGCCAAGGCCTCAGCTCTGTATCAGTGGCTCGGCTCGGGTGCCCCCATAGCAAGCTGCTTGCTGTGGGGGCACTCAACAGGAGGGAGGGGCCAGGAGCCCTGAAGAGGGACCCAAGAAGAGGAGAATCTGGGCTGCTCTGTGCAAAACCACTACACAGAGCAGGTAGATATAATATTTTTGTTATTTTTACAAAAAAATCGAGACTTTAGTATCACTTTAAGCTGGCTGTAGATGAATCTCTTTTTTTTGTTCAAAAAAGCCAGTTCAAAAAACCAAAAAAAAAAAAACAATTGAACGGATTCCCCTATCAACACAATTGAGGGGTGGATGAAGGAATCCTCTCCACTGTGCCTTTGTATTTTGACAGCAGGACTCCTCAGCTATTAGAAAACACTAATTAGTGCTTCAGCCGATTGGCCGCATACGCTGGTCAAATGAAAAATTTCCAGCATACCCGATCAAGAGAAGCTGATCTTTAGATCGACTTCTCTCTAGCGGGAATAGCTATAGATGGATCAAAATCCGTCCGGTTCCTGCTGAACCAGACACATTTTGATCCATCTATGGCCAGCTTTAGTGGTTAGCATTCCTGTCTTGCAGCACTAACGTTATTGGTTCAGGGTGGATAAAAATCAATGATTAAAAAAAAAAAAATCTAAAAAATCTGAATTTTTTTAAAATATAAATCTGATTTTTTTAAGTTTAAATCAAATTTATTTTAATAAAATGTTTTTGGAGCACAAATCTATCCAAAGATAGTTTTCTATTTAAGATACATTAATAATTTAGTTCATTCAGCATGAAATGGAGCTTAGTTATGTAGCATGAGGCTGTATATTCTGCAATATATACATTTTTGGTAAACTCATTCAATGAATCCAAGCTCTGCAAGCTGACATAATATGCACTGCATTGATGTATTCACACAATTTCATAGTAACCATGAGATAAAACAAAGTTCAGGAATATTCATTTATCCCATTATTTTGCAAAACTATGTACACTACAAACTGTATGATTGAATTGGTTCTGATATCGCTTTTTACTAACCTGACAGCTTATTCTAGGTAGGAAACCTTCATTTTGTTTGCAAAAATTAAAGATTCTAACTACCAGCAAGAATAAGTCCTTACATTTAAAGAGCACCTGTCATTTCAGATCCATCATGGCAGTGCCTGTTAGCGGCATCCACTCACCTGCTGCCGCCACGTCCCTCACCTTGTTGTGTCATTGCCGCATCACCAGCCATCCCATTAAAGTGAAAGTGAATAGGACTGTCATTGGGTCAACAGCGGGTGAGAGGAGGAGCTGCTGCGGGACAGAGGTGACAGTTGCTCTTTAAAAATTATGATTTAAAGGAGTTGTAAAGGCAGAAGGTTTTTTTTTTTATCTTAATGCATTCTATACATTAGGATAAAAAAACCTTCAGTGTGCAGAAGCCCCACTCAGCCAATCAGGAGAGAGAGGGGGTGGAGCCGGGGTTCAGGGCTCTGTGTCTGAATGGACACACACAGCAGTGGCTTGGCTCAGGTGCCCCCATAGCAAGCTGCTTGGTGTGGGGACACTCAGCAGGAGGGAGGGGCCAGGAGCGCCGTTGAGGGACCAGAGAAGAGGAGGATCTGGGCTGCTTTGTGCAAAACCATTGCACAGGGCAGGTAAGTATAACATGTTTGTTATTTTTAAAGAAAAAAAAACAAGACTTTAGTATCACTTTAAATCGAGTTGATTTAAATCAAATCCACCCTGCTTTGGTTCAAATTTCAAACAGGACTCTACCTGCATAGAGTTTGTATGTTCTACCTGCGCTCGTGGGGGTTTCCTCCCACCCTCTAAAGACATGCTGGTAGTTTAACTGACAATAGAATGCAGGGCTGGTGCAAGGTTTTTTGACACCCTAGGCTAAACCTCATTTTGCTGCCCCCCTTGGCTCCACCGCTGACTCCACCCCATCTTTTTAATGAAGCGCCCAGCAAATGCAACCTCACCAGTGCCTATCAATTCAGCCTCACCAGCGCCCATCAAATTCAGCCTACCGGCACCCATCAATGAATGCTTGCTTCCTTCCATTCATTCGGGAGTCGTGACACAATTACAGTCCTCCGGTGCCGCTGCGCCTCTGACACTATGTGCGAACGGAGCAGCGGCTGCCTGCTGATGCTGAGACTTAGTTGCTTGCTGCAGAGAGAAGAGAATAGGAACACCAGCGGCCGGGCGCCCTAGACATCATTGCGCCCTAGGAGGCTGCCTAGTTTGCCTAGTGGTAGCACCGGTTCTGCTAGAATGTATGTAAGGCCGGGTTCACATATGTGTGGCCACGGTTCCCAGCATGGAGTCTGGTGCATCCCTGTTCACCGGTTCAGGTATGAATTGGGTCCGAATTTTTGCCTGAATTTGCACTTGAACCGGGCCCAAAGACACACAGGACCCTTTTGGAATACGGACCGCGGCCGCCCCGGACTTGTGTAAACCAGCTCTATTGTGAGCCAGGCACGCTCGCATGTCATGCGAATTGGATGCAAGGAAATCCGCATCCAAATCGCACATATGTGAAACCCGGCCTTAGGGACCTTAGATTCTAATGCCGCGTACACACGGTCGGACTTTACGGCAGACTTTGCCCGGCGGACTTTTCAACGTACTTTACGACGGACTTTCTGAATGAACGGACTTGCCTACACACAATCCACCAAAACCTGTCGAATTCGTACGTGATGACGTACGACCGGACTAAAACAAGGAAGTTCATAGCCAGTAGCCAATAGCTGCCCTAGCGTGGCTTTTTGTCCGTCGAACTAGCATACAGACGAGCGGACTTTTCGACCGGACTCGATTTCAATGGATTGATTTAAAACATGTTTCAAATCTAAGTCCGTCCAACTTTTTAGAAAACAAAGTTCGCTGGAGCCCACACACGATCGAATTGTCTGATGAAATCCAGTCCCCGGGGGCAAAGTCTGCCGTAAAGTCCGATCGTGTGTACGGGGCATAAGCCCCTGGTCCACATGGGAGAGAAAAATATTTCCAGTATATTTCGAAAAAAAATTATATATGCGACATATATTTACAATATATTGTAGATATATGCTAATATATATATATATATATATATATATATATATATATATGGAAGAGAAATATGCTTCCAATATATTTAGAGAAAAAAAAAAAGGAAAAAAAATAACATATATATATATATATATATATATATATATAATATATAATTTTTTTTTCATTTTTTTTTTTTCTCTAAATATATTGGAAGCATATTTCTCTTCCATGTGGGGGAGGACAGAGACTTAGGTGAATGTACAATAATCAAAGTACTGCGTAAGTTGTTGGCACTTTATAAATATCTGTAATAAATAGTACAGTAGCGGCGAGTCAAATCAGGAACTGAAATCTATAAGTCATCCGTGTGTGTGTCAACCCTTCAACAGTTACAAAAAAAAGTTACCTTTAAAAACTTTTAAGAGGCTGTCAGACTTTCATGTTACTTGGCTGCACTCACATGGAAACATGTAGACAGATTGTAGCTAGGAAGGCTTACTATTCACTGACAGCTACAAAGTTCCAGGTCCCCTCTGTGCACTGAACCCTTCCATCTAGTATATACAGCAAACTCTAAATTTAGTCTTCTAGAATAACAGCTGCGTCTTACCTTACTGCTGAAGGCTAGATCCATAAACTTCATTTACAAAGCTGACTTTTCTTGCCCCGTAGCTCCATCCTTAGATACATCAGGAACTAGTATGAGGTTGTTGTTTTTTTTTTCTACATGTTGCTGTCATAGGTTTTGCTCTGCTCGCCTCCCCTGCCTCTCCCTATGTAGATCTCCTCCCCAGAATCCCCTCCCTTCTCTTCACTGGTACCTGAAGGTTCTTGTGAGTCACTCAGCCCTGTCTGAGGCTTCACTTTGCTTTTTCTGCTGTGTAGTCCTCAGGCTTGTGCATGCCGCTACATATCTGGGGATGGCGGCCAGCCAAGATAGTTAAACTGATGTAACAAGGCTGGATTTACGGAACTTGGCTGGGTGAAAACACATGGGAACTATCCGCTGAAGTTTTCTAGTGGCATAACAACCCTAGTTTTGGTTTACAGAGCTGGTGAATAATTAACAGCATTTTTAGTGTGACAATATACATAGGGCCTTGTACACAATGAGGCTGATTTACTAAAGGAGTCGAGAATCTTTACGCAATGAATTGTGTGAATATTCACTTTAATTAACCAATCGTGCAAAAAGCTAAATTCTTTGCTAAAGTTTATGCAATTTGTCTGCACTTGTCTGAATAACTGAAGTGGAATCTCACAAATTTTACTGTGGGCATATTCTCCACTCCTTTAGTAAATCAGCTTAAAACCCAAATCTAAGAAACTTGAAAATGATCTCTCGCAATGAGGCTGCACCCACGCTGCCAGGCTGAAGTGCTCATTTACTCTAGGGGGGAGTAAAAATGCTTTTTTTAAATCTGATCTTCCACTCCTCCAACAAGGGCTCCCCTCATGCTATGGCAGTGGTCTGTCTCTCTGCATCATCACGACCAATGCAGGGCTATGGACCCTGCTTTAACCGGTTCCCGCCTGGCCAATGGGAAGATGATGGGCAGGCCTCTTATCCCTCCGGGGGAGCGCAGTGCGGCAAACAGTACCGGAGTACCTGTTGTGCAGCCCATCAGTACCTGTCGGTTGTGCAGCTCATCAGTATCTGTCATGCAGCTTATCAATACCTGTCGGTTGTGCAGCTCATCAGTATCTGTTATGCAGCTTATCAGTACCTGGCGTGCAGCCCATCGTTACCTTTTGGTTGTGCAGCCCATCAGTACCCGACGGGTGTGCGTCCCATCGGTACCTGTCGGTTGTGCAGCCCATCGGTACTTGTCGGTTGTGCAGCCCATCAGTACCTGTCGCTTGTGCAGCCCATCGGTACCTGTCAGTTGTGCAGCCCATCGGTACTTGTCGGTTGTGCAGCCCATCAGTACCTGTCGCTTGTGCAGCCCATCGGTACCTGTCGGTTGTGCAGCCCATCGGTACCTGTCGGTTGTGCAGCCCATCAGTACCTGTCGCTTGTGCAGCCCATCGGTACCTGTCAGTTGTGCAGCCCATCGGTACTTGTCGGTTGTGCAGCCCATCAGTACCTGTCGCTTGTGCAGCCCATCGGTACCTGTCGGTTGTGCAGCCCATCGGTACTTGTCAGTTGTGCAGCCCATCAGTACCTGTCGTGCAGCCCATTATTCCTTTTCGTGCAGCTAATCTGTACCTGTCGGTCATGCAGCCCATCAGTACCTGATATGCAGCCCATCAGTGCCTGACATGCAGCCCGTCAGTGCCTGACATGCAGCCCATCAGTACCTGTCATGCAGCCCATCTCTACCCGATGTGCAGCCCAACAGTGTACCTGTCCTGAAGCCCATCAGTGTTACCAGTCATACAGCCACCATGTCCAAAAAATATTTTACTACTGAGGAGGCATATTAAATCCTAAGCATGACTGATGAGAGCAGAGGGGAGCTCTCACCGTCTGATTCCGATTCGGAATATGAGCCGTCGAAAGCAGTGGATCAGTGACCAAATTGGAGGAGGAAGCAGTCCATCCTAAAAGAAGATGCTCTGAAGACGAGGCAGCCACCAGCATCGCTATACACCCCAATGGTCAATTGGCAAACGCCTACGGCGCTGACCCCAGGAGGAAAGGCCCAGTACCAGAACTGGATTTTCACACCAGACCCAAAGAATTAGGGCCCAAACCCATCTTCCAGATACCTTAGAAAACCAATTATGGCTGCCTTCCAGCTCAGGGTCAGCTGCAATTCCCCCTTTCACCGCACAGCCAGGTTGCACACCTGCACACTCTGCCAACACTGACAATTTTTCCAAAATTGATTTTTAACCCCTTAAGGACCGCCTCACGCCGATGTACGTCGGCAAGGTGGCACGGGCAGGCAGAATCACGTACATGAACGTGATCTGCCTCCCGAGGGTGGGGGGTCCGATTGGACCCCCCCCCGGTGCCCGAGGCGGTCCACTTTTGTCCAGCGGCGATTGGAGGTGAGGGGGAGACCATCCGTTCGTGGCCCCCCCCCTCGCGATCGCCGCCGGCCAATCAGATCATTCCTTTGCTGCTGTATGCTAAACAGCAGCAAAGGAAATGATGTCATCTCCCCTCGGCTCGGTATTTTCCGTTCCGGCGCCGAGGAGAGAAGACTGCACTGTGAGTGAAAACCCTACACACACACAGTAGAACATGCCAGGCACACAAAACACCCCCCTTTACCCCCCAATCACCCCCTAATCACCCCCCCCCCCTGTCACACTGACACCAAGCAGTTTTTTTTGTTTTTTTTTATGATTACTGCATGGTGTCAGTTTGTGACAGTTAGTGTGGTAGGACAGTTACTGTTAGCCACCTTTAGGTCTAGGGTTCCCCACTAACCCCCAATAAAGTTTTAACCCCTTGATCACCCCCCGTTGCCAGTGTCGCTAAGCGATCATTTTTCTGATCGCTGTATTAGTGTCACTGGTTACGCTAGTTAGGGAGGTAAATATTTAGATTCGCCGTCAGCGTTTTATAGCGTCAGGGACCCCCATATACTACCTAATAAATGTTTTAACCCCTTGATTGCCCCCTAGTTACCCTTTCACCACTGATCACCGTATAACTGTTACGGGTGACGCTGGTTAGTTCGTTTATTTTTTATAGTGTCAGGGCACCCGCCGTTTATTACCGGATAAAGGTTTAGCCCCCTGATCGCCCGGCGGTGATATGCGTCGCCCCAGCCAGCGTCAGATTAGCGCCAGTACCGCTAACACCCACGCACGCAGCATACGCCTCCCTTAGTGGTATAGTGTCTGAACGGATCAATAGCTGATCCGATCAGATCTATACTAGCGTCCCCAGCAGTTTAGGGTTCCCAAAAACGCAGGGTTAGCGGGATCAGCCCAGATACCTGCTAGCACCTGCGTTTTGCCCCTCCGCCCGGCCCAGCCCAGCCCACCCAAGTGCAGTATCGATCGATCACTGTCACTTACAAAACACTAAACGCATAACTGCAGCATTCGCAGAGTCAGGCCTGATCCCTGCGATCGCTAACAGTTTTTTTGGTAGCATTTTGGTGAACTGGCAAGCACCAGCCCCAGGCAGCGTCAGATTAGCACCAGTACCGCTAACACCCACGCACGCACCGTACACCTCCCTTAGTGGTATAGTATCTGATTGGATCAATATCTGATCCGATCAGAACTATACTAGCGTCCCCAGCAGTTTAGGGTTCCCAAAAACGCAGTGTTAGCGGGATCAGCCCAGATATATGCTAGCACCTGCGTTTTGCCCCTCCGCCCAGCCCAGCCCACCCAAGTGCAGTATCGATCGATCACTGTCACTTACAAAACACTAAACACATAACTGCAGCGTTCGCAGAGTCAGGCCTGATCCCTGCGATCGCTAACAGTTTTTTTGGTAGCGTTTTGGTGAACTGGCAAGCACCAGCCCCAGGCAGCGTCAGGTTAGCGCCAGTACCGCTAACACCCACGCACGCAGCATTCGTCTCCCTTAGTGGTTTAGTATCTGAACGGATCAATATCTGATTCGATCAGATCTATACTAGCGTCCCCAGCAGTTTAGGGTTCCCAAAAACGCAGTGTTAGCGGGATCAGCCCAGATACCTGCTAGCACCTGTGTTTTGCCCCTCCCGGCCCAGCCCAGCCCACCCAAGTGCAGTATCGATCGATCACTGTCACTTACAAAACACTAAACGCATAACTGCAGCGTTCGCAGAGTCAGGCCTGATCCCTGCGATCGCTAACAGTTTTTTTGGTAGCGTTTTGGTGAACTGGCAAGCACCAGCGGCCAGTAGTCAAACCAGCACTGCAGTAACACTTGGTGACGTGGCGAGTCCCATAAGTGCAGTTCAAGCTGGTGAGGTGGCAAGCACAAGTAGTGTGCCGCTGCCCCCAAGAAGAACACAAACAGGCCTGTCGTGCCCATAATGCCCTTCCTGCTGCATTCGCCAATCCTAATAATTGGGAACCCACCACTTCTGGAGCCCCCGTACTTCCCCCATTCACATCCCCAACCAAATGCAGTCGGCTGCATGAGAGACATTTTCTTTATGTCCTCCCGAGTACCCCTACCCAGCGAACCCCCCCAAAAAAGATGTTGTGTCTGCAGCAAGCGCGGATATAGGCGTGACACCCTCTATTATTGTCCCTCCTGTCCTGACAATCCTGGTCTTTGCATTGGTGAATGTTTTGAACGCTACCATTTACTAGTTGCGTATTAGCGTAGGGTACAGCATTGCACAGACTAGACACACTTTCACAGGGTCTCCCAAGATGCCATCGCATTTTGAGAGACCCGAACCTGGAACCGGTTGTAGTTATAAAAGTTAGTTACAAAAAAAGTGTAAAAAAAAATAAATATATATATATATAAAAAAAAAAAAATAGTTGTCGTTTTATTATTCTCTCTCTCTCTATTCTCTCTCTATTGTTCTGCTCTTTTTTACTGTATTCTATTCTGCAATGTTTTATTGTTATTATGTTTTATCATGTTTGCTTTTCAGGTATGCAATTTTTTATACTTTACCGTTTACTGTGTTTTATTGTTAACCATTTTTTTGTCTTCAGGTACGCCATTCACGACTTTGAGTGGTTATACCAGAATGATGCCTGCAGGTTTAGGTATCATCTTGGTATCATTCTTTTCAGCCAGCGGTCGGCTTTCATGTAAAAGCAATCCTAGTGGCTAATTAGCCTCTAGACTGCTTTTACAAGCAGTGGGAGGGAATGCCCCCCCCCCCACACCGTCTTCCGTGTTTTTCTCTGGCTCTCCTGTCTCAACAGGGAACCTTAGAATGCAGCCGGTGATTCAGCCAGCTGACCATAGAGCTGATCAGAGACCAGAGTGGCTCCAAACATCTCTATGGCCTAAGAAACCGAAAGCTACGAGCATTTCATGACTTAGATTTCGCCGGATGTAAACAGCGCCATTGGGAAATTGGGAAAGCATTTTATCACACCGATCTTGGTGTGGTCAGATGCTTTGAGGGTAGAGGAGAGATCTAGGGTCTAATAGACCCCAATTTTTTCAAAAAAGAGTACCTGTCACTACCTATTGCTATCATAGGGGATATTTACATTCCCTGAGATAACAATAAAAATGATTAAAAAAAAATGAAAGGAACAGTTTAAAAATAAGATAAAAAAGCAAAAAAATAATAAAGGAAAAAAAAAAGCACCCCTGTCCCCCCCTGCTCTTGCGCAAAGGCGAATGCAAGCGTCGCTCTGGCGTCAAATGTAAACAGCAATTGCACCATGCATGTGAGGTGTCACCGCGAATGTCAGATCGAGGGCAGTAATTTTAGCAGTAGACCTCCTCTGTAAATCTAAAGTGGTAACCTGTAAAGGCTTTTAAAGGCTTTTAAAAATGTATTTAGTTTGTCGCCACTGCACGTTTGTGCACAATTTTAAAGCATGTCATGTTTGGTATCCATGTACTCGGCCTAAGATCATCTTTTTTATTTCATCAAATATTTGGGCAATATAGTGTGTTTTAGTGCATTAAAATTTAAAAAAGTGTGTTTTTTCCCCAAAAAATGCGTTTGAAAAATCGCTGCGCAAATACTGTGTGAAAAAAAAAATGAAACACCCACCATTTTAATCTGTAGGGCATTTGCTTTAAAAAAATATATAATGTTTGGGGGTTCAAAGTAATTTTCTTGCAAAAAAAAAAAATTTTTTTCATGTAAACAAAAAGTGTCAGAAAGGGCTTTGTCTTCAAGTGGTTAGAAGAGTGGGTGATGTGTGACATAAGCTTCTAAATGTTTTGCATAAAATGCCAGGACAGTTCAAAACCCCCCCCCAAATGACCCCATTTTGGAAAGAAGACACCCCGAGCTATTTGCTGAGACTCATGTCGAGTCCATGGAATATTTTATATTGTGACACAAGTTGCGGGAAAGAGACACATTTTTTTTTTTTTTTTTTGCACAAAGTTGTCACTAAATGATATATTGCTCAAACATGCCATGGGAATATGTGAAATTACACCCCAAAATACATTCTGTTGCTTCTCCTGAGTACGGGGATACCACATGTGTGAGACTTTTTGGGAGCCTAGCCGCGTACGGGACCCCGAAAGCCAAGCACCGCCTTCAGGCTTTCTAAGGACGTAAATTTTTGATTTCACTCTTCACTGCCTATCACAGTTTCAGAGGCCATGGAATGCCCAGGTGGCACAACACCCCCACAAATGACCCCATTTTGGAAAGTAGACACCCCAAGCTATTTGCTGAGAGGTATAGTGAGTATTTTGCAGACCTCACTTTTTGTCACAAAGTTTTGAAAATTGAAAAAAGAAAAAAAATAATGTTTTTTCTTGTCTTTCTTCATTTTCAAAAACAAATGAGAGCTGCAAAATACTCACCATGCCTCTCAGCAAATAGCTTGGGGTGTCTACTTTCCAAAATAGGGGCATTTGGGGAGGTTTTGTGCCACCTGGGCATTCCATGGCCTCTGAAACTGTGATAGGCAGTGAAGAGTGAAATCAAAAATTTACACCCTTAGAAATCCTGAAGGCGGTGATTGGTTTTCGGGGCCCCGTACGCAGCTAGGCTCCCAAAAAGTCCCACACATGTGGTATCCCATACTCAGGAGAAGCAGCTAAATGTATTTTGGGGTGCAATTCCACATATGCCCATGGCCTGTGTGAGCAATATATCATTTAGTGACAACTTTGTGCAAAAAAAAAAAAAAAAAATTGTCACTTTCCTGCATCTTGTGTCAAAATATTAAATATTCCATGAACTCAACATGCCTCTCAGCAAATAGCTTGGGGTGTCTACTTTCCAAAATGGGGTCATTTGCGGGGGGGGGGGGTTTGTGCTATCTGGGCATTTTATGGCCTTCAAAACTGCGATAGGTAGTGAGGAGTGAAATCAAAAATTTACGCCCTTAGAAATCCTGAAGGCGGTGATTGGTTTTCGGGGCCCCGTACGCGGCTAGGCTCCCAAAAAGTCCCACACATGTGGTATCCCTGTACTCAGGAGAAGCAGCTGAATGTATTTTGGGGTGCAATTGCACATATGCCCATGGCCTGTGTGAGCAATATATCATTTATTGCCAACTTTTTGTAATTTTTTTTTTTTGTCATTATTCAATCACTTGGGACAAAAAAAATTAATATTCAATGGGCTCAACATGACTCTCAGCAATTTCCTTGGGGTGTCTACTTTCCAAAATGGGGTCATTTGGGGGGGTTTGTACTGCCCTGCCATTTTAGCACCTCAAGAAATGACATAGGCAATCATAAACTAAAAGCTGTGTAAATTCCAGAAAATGTACCCTAGCTTGTAGACGCTATAACTTTTGCGCAAACCAATAAATATACGCTTATTGACATTTTTTTTACCAAAGACATGTGGCCAAATACATTTTGGTCTAAATGTATGATTAAAATTGAGTTTATTGGATTTTTTTTATAACAAAAAGTAAAAAATATCATTTTTTTCAAAATTTTCGGTCTTTTTCTGTTTATAGCACAGAAAATAAAAACCGCAGAGGTGATCAAATACCATCAAAAGAAAGCTCTATTTGTGGGAAGAAAAGGACGCAAATTTCGTTTGGGTACAGCATTGCATGACCGCGCAATTAGCAGTTAAAGCGATGCAGTGCCAAATTGGAAAAAGTCCTCTGGTCTTTAGGCAGCCAAATGGTCCGGGGCTGAAGTGGTTAAATGTATTTTTCCTTGATGATTTACTGCAATGCATTGTGGACCAAACTAACCCTTTTGCCTGACAATATATTGTTAACAACCCCAACTCATGCTATGCCCTTCCTTTTGAATGAAAATGTCTAACAGTGGAGGAGTGTAATTTGTTTTTGGGCCTTAAGAACAACATTGGGCCTACAAAAAAAAAATTGCATGCTTATTGCTCTACCAACCCCATCCATCACATGCCAATTTTTTCAGCTGTCATGTCCAGGTCCTGTTATGACATGATTATGCGCTTCCTGCATTTGAATTCACTGTGCCCTTCCCGATATCATCCCAACTATGATAAACTATATTAAATTCACCCCCTAATTGATTTTTTTATAAGAGATACTCTGAACCTTATGTCCCTGACCAGAAGATCTGTGTAGACCAATCCCTTGTCCACTTCACTGGTCGGCTGGGATTCAAGCAATACATTCCCAGTAAGAGGGCCAGGTATGGACTGAAGCTCAACAAGCTCTGTGAAAGTGCCACTGGATATGTGCATGCTTTCTGCGTGTATGAAGGCAAAGACTCCCAGCTCCAGCCCCGAGTGCCCAACATACATCGGAACAAGCGTAAAAATTGTCTGGGACCTGGCATTCCCACTGTTCCAAAAGGGGTATCACATCTACCTAGACAATTATTATACCAGTTTGCCCCTTTTCCGCCACCTGTACCATGAGAAAACATTGGCCTGCGGTACAATAAGAACAAACAGAAAGGGCTTCCCAAAACGTCTAGTCACCACAAGGCTACAAAGGGGGATTTGAGGAAGTGTTGGCTGTGAAGTTGGGGGATAGGAGAGATAGGAGATATGTGTACGTCCTGTCCACCATCCACAATGACACCTCAGTGGAACTTCATGGAAGACGCAGTCCCCTTCAAAAGCCTGGATGTGTTCACAATTACCAACCAGAAACTGGAAGAAGACGCCAAACAAAATGTTGGGTGTGCGGCAAAGGAGGAGTTCTGAGAGACACCAGTTTTCATTGTGCCCAATATCCCTCCCAATCAGACCTATGCATCAGAGAATGCTTCAGACATTATCAAGCTTTCCTAAAATATTAGCCCATATTTCTAACAGCCTGCCATTTCCCCATGTCAATGTCTGTGCTGATTATTTGCCTACTGCCTCAACCAACTATGCCACTGCCTTCTATGTGAACTGAACCTGGCCTGTTTATCGACTATGCCTCTGCCTGCCGTCTAGGTTATCAACCACGTTTGTGCCTTCTATCTGCACTGACCTCAGCCTGTTAATCAACCATGTTTTTTGCCTGCAGCTTGAACTGATCTTTCGCCCTGCTACTGTAGTGGTGGGATTCAAGATAACACAGGGGACTCGCATATGTGAGGGGCTTCAGAATAGTGTTCTGAGTAGAGAAAAACAAGTTTTGGTTTTCCCTGGGTTTTGTAATTCCCAGATCAGGGTCTGGAAACTGGAAGCTTCAAAGAGATTTGAGTGGGAAGAAGCCTCTACTGCTCTCCCCATTCTTTCCTGACAGAGGCCCTAAGCTTGATGTTCCTTCCTGCTGCTTGGACCAATACTTTGGCTGTGCTGGCCATATCTCTGCTTGCTGCCTGTAATGACCCAGGACTTTTTATGGACCATGTTCATGCCTGCTGCCTGGACCAATACTTTGGCTGTACTGACTATATCTCTACCTGCTGCCCATACTCAGGGCCATCTTAATGAGAGGGCACATCTGGGCACTGCCCAGGGGCCCTAGCTGCATGGGGGGGCCCCTGCACTTTCCCTAAAGAAGCTGCTCCTTGAGCCCACGCTGCACAGAAATTGGGGGCCCCATGATGGCACTGAGAGTGATGGATACACAGGGGAGACAGGCTGGCAGTGGTGCATCGTGCTGTGCAGAACCATACCTATTTTACAGCCAGCAGGGAGGGGCAGGGCCGGATCGCCAGTGATGCTCTGACCCAGCCCCATGCAGCTTGAATGCTCGGGACTCAGAGGCCGCGGGGTAGGAGCTGGAGTGAGAGCTGCTGAGTCGGCAGCACTGGGAGCCCACCAGCGGAAGTGGAATTGTAGATGGTGTCATGGTGAGCCCAGCTGTACAGGACTGTTTGCACGGAAGGACTTGGAATGCCTGGAGGTGTTAGGGGCAACTCTTAAACAAGTTGCTTAAGTTTATATTGCTTTGCCAAATTATTGCTTCTATAAGAAAGATGACAGGGAGTCAGGTATGTCTGTATCACAGTTCTCAGCATAAAGGACTGCTGCCTTTACTCTTTCAAAGGCCTTTTATACAAGCAGTAATCTTATCGGCATTACCAAATGAGGTTAAGGTACAAAGAGTTTCTCATCAGCGAACATGTAATGATTATTCAGCAGTTCCAAATTCCATCTAGATACAGATTGATACGTACACAGAAGAGAAAAGCACAAACAATTTAAATAGAACAATTGATACGTACATAGGTAAGAAAGGAGCACAAACAATTTAAATAGAACAATTGATACGTACACAGGTAAAAAAAGGAGCACAAACAATTTAAATAGAACAATTGATACGTACATAGGTAAGAAAGGAGCACAAACAATTTAAATAGAACAATTGATACGTACACAGGTAAAAAAGGAGCATAAACAATTTAAATAGAACAATTGATACGTACACAATTACAGTGGAACTCTAAGTCATTATTTCAACCCTATCAATTTCCCTTTGACATCATCCTCTCCCTCCCCCTGGGTCCTCATGAATAAGTTCTAGTCAGTTTTTCCCCAGAGTCCTTTCCCTGACCGCGAGTTGTCAGAGGGGTAGAACCCATCCCCCTAGGTATTACCAACATCTTAAAATTCAAGAAGAGGAGTTTTATAGGAGTAGGGTGATGTCAATACACATTTATCGGTATGCCCTGTCTATTCTCCTAATTTTCCTATTTATTTTCCTGTATACACATATATTCGTGATTGTAAGTGATATTAATATTAGAATAATAATTACCATTGGACTTAACAACCAGTGAAAGGTATTGGTTGCTGTAGAAGACATTCCACTGAATATATCCCACCAATGTAGTGCAGTATCCTGTTGTATCTGTGAGGAAAGATGTACTAGTCTACCTTTGTCAATAATCATTTGCTACTTTAGGATCATCTATAGCCCATTCGAAAGTTGTTGTTGTCTACTTCAAGTACATTAATACCAGGAGTCCATGCATATATTTGTAAAACAACAATCTTCAACAAAAAATATGTAAGTAGATATTTCATCATGTTGTTTTCTCGGGTTGTTTCTTGCAATGTGATGCGTGTATCCAGGTAGGTTTTCCTTCCAGCTTTACTGAGGTGGCTGTGGTCAAGAGTACTTGGTAAGGACCTTCAAACCTGGGTTCCAATGTCTTTCTGGTGTGTTTCTTTACATATACATAATCCCCTGGTAGCAGCGTATGTGTACCTGTTATTGAATTAGGGTCTGGAAGAGAAGAATACACACTTTTGTGGATGTTAGTTAGACGTTGTTGTAATTGTATCACATATGCAGTCAAACTATCACATTGCAATTGCATACTCTGTGGAAAGTATAAACCTAATCTAGGTGCATTCCCAAAAAGTATTTCGTATGGGGATAATCCTGTTTTTCCTGTTGGAGTGTACCTTATAGAGAATAAAGCCAGAGGCAGGCATTCTGGCCAAGGCTTGTTTAACTCTTGCATGGCTTTTTGTATTTTTAGCTTTATTGTCCCATTTACTCTCTCCACTGATCCTGAACTCTGTGGGTGGTAAGGGGTGTGAAAACTTTGTTGAACCCCTAACATGGTCATCACATTCTGCATGATTTCTCCTGTAAAGTGTGTCCCCCTATCTGATTCTATGGTTTCAGGAAGACCAAACCAAGGTATTAACTCAGTGATCAGTTTCTTAGCTGTGGCTTTAGCTGTAGCCGATTTTACTGGATAACTTTCGGGCCAACCTGAGAATAAATCGATACACACGAGGACAAATTCAAAGGGGCCGCTCTTAGGCATTTGTATGTAATCAATTTGCAGTCTCTGGAAGGGGTATTGGGCCCGGACCTGGTGTTTTCGTGGGGTTTTCACTTTCTGTCCTGGGTTATTCAGGAGACAGATTTGGCAGGCTGCACAGTAGTTTCTTGCAGTGCTACTGAATCCAGGGGCGAGCCATCCTTGGTTCACAATCCTATACATGGAATTGGAACTGACGTGTGTGGGTAGGTGAACTGCCGCTGCTATTGCTGGGTACAGAGAGGCAGGTAGGCATATTTTGCCCCCTTCCCTCCATACATTGTCAAGGTCTGGTGCTGCTCCCATTCTGACCCACTTATCTTTCTCGCTCTCCCCTGCTTGCTCCTGTAATTTACTCAGCTGCTGCCATGTTGGTTCTGAGATACTCACCTCTACCGCTGCTAAGGTCTCAGGGCTTCCTTCCCCTAGAGCTGCCTGTTTTGCAGTCAAATCTGCAAATGCATTTCCTTTTGCCTCAATTGTTTTTGCGCTCGTGTGTGCCGCTATCTTCATGATGGCCACTCGTTTAACCTTTTGAAGATTGTTCAGGACTCTCTTAATCCCTTCTCCATGTTTTACAGGTGTACCTGCTGCTGTCAGATAACCTCTAGCCCTCCATATGTGGCCATATTCGTGCGCTACACCATAAGCGTAGGCAGAGTCAGTGTAAATATTCCCTTCTCGTTCTTTTAAGTATTCTAGGGCTTGTTCTAAAGCTTTTAATTCTGCTTCCTGTGCTGACATGTGGGCTGGTAAGGCCTGTGCTTCAATTACCTGCGTATCAGTCACTACAGCATACCCTGTGTGATATTTACCTTTGTCATCAGCAAACCTACTGCCATCTATGTACAAAGTGTGCTCAGCATTTAAAATCGGTGTATCTGTAACATGTGGGAATCCCATTGTCTCCTGTTCCATGAGCTGAAAACAATCGTGCTCATTTACTTCCTTAAACAAGAGTGTCAGTTTCCTCATTTCCTTTCTCACTAGTACTATTAGCACTATCATTCCCCCTTGCCAAATCTGGTGACTGAAGAGGCAAAAAGGTGGCCAAATTTAAGGTTGTACAGCGCTGAAAAGTGACATTTGGAGGTAAGAGTAAAGTACACTGTAATCTTAATTGCCTAGCCATTGAAATGTGTTTGGGCTGTACCTGAGACAAGATTGCATGTATGTCATGTGTGGTATGCACTACGACTGGATTGTCTAGAACAATCTCTGATGACTTATCTATGATAATTGACACTGCAGCTACTGCCCGTACACAGGACGGTGAACCTCTAGATACTGGATCTAATGCTGCTGAAAAGTAAGCGACTGGTCTTTGTTTTACATGTGCCTGTGTCAGAACACCTGTGGCATGTCCAGTGATCTCAGCAATGTACAGATTAAATATCTTGGTGTAATCTGGTATACCAATAGCCGGGGCAGAAATCAACAACTTTTTCAAAGTGATAAACGACTCATATGCTACTTCTGTAAGCACATACGGTACAATTTTCAAACAATCGTATAATGGCTGCATCAAAGCGCTAGCATGTGGTATCCACTGTCTACAATATGACACGATACCTAAAAACATACGCAATTGTTTGAAATTCTGTGGGGGTAACATTCCCTTTATCACTTGAACCCTCTCCTCAGTGAGATGTCTCGTACCCTGTGATATACAATGTCCCAAAAAGATAACTTTTTCCTGACACACTTGTAACTTTTTCTTATTAACCTTGCAACCTTTTTCTGCCAAAAATCGCAACAAATTAAGGGTGGTGGCCAAACAAGTTTCCTTGTCAGGGCAGCATAACAATAAATCATCCACATATTGTAACAATACACAGGAATCTGGTGGTACCCATTCTCCCAACACTGTTTGCAATGCTTGCGAATACAAGGTAGGTGAATGCGCCATACCCTGAGGTAGGCGTGTCCAGGTTAGTTGCCGATTTTTGATTGAAAATGCGAACCAAAGTTGGCATTTTTCAGCAAGCGGGACGGAAAAGAAAGCATTCGCTAAATCTATAACCGTAAAGTACATACTGGTTGATGGTATTTGTGACAGTAATGTATGTGGATTGGGTACTAAAGGTGTCATCGGGGCTAGTATTTTGTTGACCGCTCTAAGGTCTTGGACCATTCTATACTTAACCGGACTACCGGCTACTGATTTCTTTTTAACCGGGTACAAGGGAGTGTTTGCCGGTGATTTTACCTCTTTTAGAACTCCACTTTTTAAGAAGGATTGGACCTGCATTTCTATGGCCGTCTCTTGGGGTGTACTAAGTGGATACTGCTTTTGTTGGGGAAGCACTGCTCCTGGAATCAGCTGTAGGGTAACCGGAGGTATGGGCAAAAGTCCAACATCAGCTGGATGTTTCTCCCATAGTTCTCCTGGAAGGGACGACAAAATCTGATCTAAGTCTGAAGGAGGTGGGCCGGACAATTCCGATTCCTCCTCTAGGTATTGTATCAGGTTACACATCTCCATGTGTTCTTGATTATCCCCTATAGCTAAGGTGACAGTGCCATCTGGGGGATAGGTAATGTTAGCTCCTATTTTCTGCAAAATGTCAGCTCCTAACAAATTAGTGGGGGCTCCTCTGGATACCAGAAAGCGTGAAAGGAACATGTGGTTTCCTACTTTAACTTTCAGAGCTTTTGTAAGCGGGGCGTCGGCTAAAATGCCATCATATCCAGTTATTAGTAAAGTGTCAGGTGATTTTTGGCCAGGGAGTAGTTCAGAGTCAGAAAGTAACGAGCGTGAAGCTCCTGTATCGACTAAACAAGAGATTTTCTTATTACCAACCGTTATATTTGTCTTAAGCATTGTTGTTTTGGATTTTTCTAAAACTGGGGCGAGTCATGCTCTTGGACCATCTCCCTGCTGCCTGATATGACTATTTTTGTTGTCCCTGGGCTGGTTCCTTCTCTGATTAACTGGAGAATCAACACCTTCCTCTCCTTCATCCCTTATTCTTTTCCTACAGTTGCGTCTGATGTGACCAATCTTGTTACAGTAGTGACAGGTAAGGGGTTTGCGAAAGGAACCTCTACCTTGCTCTTGGGAACCCCCGAGTGCGTTGATAGCATGAGATTTCCTCCCTTTGGTTTCTGCTAAGTCCGCCTCTATGCCTTACGCTTTTTGTAACAACGTCCCTCTATCTCTAGTTGCCCTCCACTCTGGTGTGCATGCTTTCAGTCTCTCACTTATCTGTGGAATTAATCCCTCCATAAATTGTCTATTGAAGGCTCGGATTGTGACTGGCAGGGCCAAGTCCAATCCCTCATCTGCCATCATACTTTCCATAGATAAGTAAAATTCCGATACAGTCTGTCCTGGCATTTGCTTCATGGGTGATATGGACCCCCTCTCCTGTTGTTTTGCCTGACAAAAAGCTTCTAATCTAGCAATAAAAGGGGCCCTTGAGTCTATATGTCTGACATGTCCTGCCTCCAGGTTGCCCTCCCCATCAACTTGTCCTGCAGGTCTGTGTGGACCTATTTCTGTCATAAACTGGTTAAACAGGGTCAGAGTCATTTTGTGTCTGCATAGATCCTCCCCATCCTGCCAGGTCGCTTCATGTGTATTCATTAACTGTGTCACAAATCTACAAAAAGCAGCTGGCTTTGCTACCGGATCTGGGGCGCTCTGTATTAATGCCATAAGGGTGTCTGCCGACCATGGTGCCCAAGTCCTTATTTGCATTCTACGAGTGACAGTAGGTGGGGCATTTGGATGGGCTGCTTGTCCAAATTCTGGATTGTTTACCTGAACAATGCGTGTATCAGTGCGTATGGGAGCTACAGTTTCTGGATGAGGTTTTTGTGCCCCACAATGCACACATTCTACTGCCCATTCTGGGTTTTGTGCTCCACAATCCTGACAAACCCATCCTCTCCCCTCAAGTACCGGATATATCTTGTGTGGTTTGCGTTCTACGTCAGTGTATGGGGGTGGGATGGCTGAGCTGGGAGCCTCGACATTTTTTGTTCTTCTATCTTTCATATCCCAACCATCACAATCTGGATTATACTTCCACCCCTCTTCTTTCGCTCTATTTGAGACCTTAATTAAGCATTGAACCTGACGCATCCATTGCTTCTCTAACACCTCTCCTTGTCTGTCCCTTTTTATTTCACTCTATACATCCGGGTCTAAGCCCGCTGCTCCTTTCACCTTAAATTTACGAAGGACATCCTTTAAGTCCTGTGCTTCGGTTTTCCCATAAATGTTCTTAATTATCTGTGGCACCATATAGTGCGCCACAATTCCCTGACGGGGTTTTGTGTTCCTCTGGCCCATTCTAACAGTCCTGCCTAGGTAGCGTGTGGGACACTTAGTGTACAATATAATGCGGCTACAACATATACAAGAATGAATAATTACTTTATATGCTAGCCCAATAACAAACCAGCTAAGTTACACTAGTTCCTCGTTGCCTTCCTCCTAGGGCGCTAGAATACTAGAAACCTCTCCGGAATGAGATTTCTGAAATCGAATTACTTTATATGCTAGCCCAATAACAAATAATTACTTTATATGCTAGCCCAATAACAAACCAGAATGCGGCTACAACATATACAAGAATGCGGCTACAACATATACAAGCATTCCTTTAAGTGGCCAGGTATCCGACTAGATCTCCGGACTTTTGGAGATCTTATTCCCTCCCCGTATCTGGGAATCCCTCTCATACACTCTTATCCCTGCTTTATGGAGCAGACAGGGCTTATACTCTCAACCCGTCTATGGTTTATGAGTTAGATGTGAGGTTAAGCATAAGCGTCAGACCCCCAAGCTCACAAGCCCTCAAGTTCCCAATCATGTGAGGTAAGGCGCATTCCGTTGCTTAGTTCGGCAATCCCCTTCTAACTCATACCATCCTTGACAAGGCTCATTCACTTTCTCAACAAGACAGACAAGACAGACACAGACAACAAAACAAACAAATAATTCCAGCAATATAAACTAAAATATGCAGTAATTCTAGACTCACCACTACAGAGGCTGGTGTTTTAAAACCAGGAGAACCGTAACTGACAGAACGGATAGGCACAAATCAGGGGAGCACAGAATATAAGAAAAATAAAGCTTTTTCTTACCTGGCCAGGTTTTTTGATCTGTGGTTCCCGGAATGCCTGTCCTTTCGTTCCGTCAGCGTAGCTCAGCCACCTCTTGTAGCAACTTGGTGGGTCCCTGTTCGGGCGCCAAAATGTTAGGGGCAACTCTTAAACAAGTTGCTTAAGTTTATATTGCTTTGCCAAATTATTGCTTCTATAAGAAAGATGACACGGAGTCAGGTATGTCTGTATCACAGTTCTCAGCATAAAGGACTGCTGCCTTTACTCTTTCAAAGGCCTTTTATACAAGCAGTAATCTTATCGGCATTACCAAATGAGGTTAAGGTACAAAGAGTTTCTCATCAGCGAACATGTAATGATTATTCAGCAGTTCCAAATTCCAACTAGATACAGATTGATACGTACACAGAAGAGAAAAGCACAAACAATTTAAATAGAACAATTGATACGTACATAGGTAAGAAAGGAGCACAAACAATTTAAATAGAACAATTGATACGTACACAGGTAAAAAAAGGAGCACAAACAATTTAAATAGAACAATTGATACGTACATAGGTAAGAAAGGAGCACAAACAATTTAAATAGAACAATTGATACGTACACAGGTAAAAAAGGAGCACAAACAATTTAAATAGAACAATTGATACGTACACAATTACAGTGGAACTCTAAGTCATTATTTCAACCCTATCAGAGGACTGCTCTCCCTCCGCCCCTCCTTCTGCCTGCATGACTTGATTGGTATAGGCGAGTCCTTGTCACAGTGCTGGAGGTGGGCACATAGCCAAAAGTTCACATGCACTGTATCTCCACTGGAAAAGGGGGTACTACATGGATGGAATAATGGTGCTGGGGGATATCAAGGGTGTATGGGGGAAAAAAATGCTGAGGGGGGATCTGGGGTGTATAGGGGGTGTATAAAGAGGCCACAGTGTAGGGGGTATCAGGGATGTAGTGGGGTCACAATACAAGGGATATCTTATGGTATGTGGGGTGTAGAGGGGTCTGAGTGCTAGGAGATATCTAGGGTATAGAGGGGTCAGAGTGCTGGGGGATATCTGGGGTGTAGAGGGGTCAGAGTGGTGGGGGATATCTGGGGTGTAGAGGGGTCAGAGTGCTGGGGGGATATCTAGGGTGTAGTAAGGTCAGAGTGCTTGGGGGATATCTGGGGTGTAGAGGGGTCAGAGTGCTGGGGGGATATCTGGGATGTAGAGGGGTCAGAGTGCTAGGGGGATATCTGGGGTGTAGAGGGGTTAGAGTGCTTGGGGGATATCTGGGGTGTAGAGGAGTCAGAGTGCTGGGGGGATATCTAGGGTGTAGAGGGTTCAGAGTGCTGGGGGGATATCTGGGGTGTAGAGGGGTCAGAGTGCTGGGGCGATATCTGGGGTGTAGAGGGGTCAGAGTGCTGGGGTGATTTCTATGGTGTAGAGGGGTCAGAGTGCTTGGGGGATATCTGGGGTGTGGAGGGGTCAGAGTGCTGGGGGATATCTGGGGTGTAGACGGGTCAGAGTGCTTGGGGAATATCTAGGGTGTAGAGGGGTCAGAGTGCTGGGGGATATCTGGGGTGTAGAGGGGTCAGAGTGCTGGGGGGATATCTGGGATGTAGAATGGTCAGAGTGCTGGGGGGATATCTGGGGTGTACAGGGGTCAGAGTGCTTGGGGGATATCTAGGGTGTAGAGGGGTCAGAGTGCATGGGGGATATCTGGGGTGTAGAGGGGCTAGAGTGCTGGGGGGATATCTGGGATGTAGAGTGGTCAGAGTGCTGGGGGGATATCTGGGGTGTAGAGGGGTCAGAGTGCTTGGGGGATATCTAGGGTGTAGAGGGGTCAGAGTGCTTGGGGGATATCTGGGGCGTAGAGAGGTCACAGTAAAGTATTTGATACACTGACAATTTTGCAGGTTTTCCTACTTACAAAGCATGTGGAAATTGGGGAGGTGGAAGTATGCGGGCAGTTGGCTATAGCGCGAATCTGAACTGGTTCATAAAATAAGATATAGAAGTACCATCATCCAAATTAAATTGGAAATTGGGGAGGTGGAAGTATGCGGGCAGTTGCTGATGCTGACCAACATATAAAACCACCTAAAGTAGTTTAGTGGACTATCTCAGTACTGATACAATAACATATGAATATGATAAAAGTGAAGATTTTAATACATATAAAACATACAAATTAATCATTATTAAAAATAATACACCACAAAACAAACTAGCAACTAACGGGTCCCCCCATAGAGTGTCCATCATGTGGGACCATCATTCGAGCAGCAGTGACTCTCCAGGCTGGGCTGTTGTGACGGGCGGTTGCTGTTTTCAGGTAAATGTCTCCAGCAGAGAGCGGTGCGGGGGTTATGGGTTCCCCTAGCGTCCGCTCTCTTTCTCTTTCACCCTGTTTTTTTTATCCCTCTTCTTCCCCCTCCCTAATTTCCCCTTTCCTCTTTGGACTTTCTGGATTTATTTTTGTGTTTTTATTGCAGATTTACCTGCCACTTTGGGTCCTATAGACTGAATAGTCATCTGTGCCCACACAGTTTTAGTGGCTTCTGTTTGGTTTGGAGTTACCTTGTTTGTGCTTTCATTTACCTGTATTCTGCACCGCCCTATATTACATCCAGCCCATGCCATTATTATCCCATGGTTATGCTTTCAGCTTGGTGAGTTTATTTAATGTTTTTTTTTAACAAGAAAGAGTTTATTTAATGTTTAAATTATAATACTCTGGTGGTTAAGGCTTTTCTTTCACATGGTCCGCCACACTTCCCCTCCCCCCTCCCCCCTTTACCCTCCCTTCTGCCCTTCACACCTATTTCCTCACGCCCGTGTGTCCCCCTCCTCCCTTTTTCCCTCTCCCTCCCCTCTCCCCCCCTCCCCCTTTTAATCTCCTTCCTCCCTTCCTTAATTTTTCCCTCTTTTTCCTCCCTCCCCTATTCCCTGACCCTTTCCATTCCTTCTTGTCAACTCGTCTGTATGCTAGTCCAACGGACGAAAACCGACGCTAGGGCAGCTATTGGCTATCAACTTCCTTATTTTAGTCTGGTCGTACGTAATCACGTACGAATCCGTTGGACTTTGGTGTCATCGTGTGTAGGCAAGTCCGTTTCGTCGGACCAGTCCGGTCGAAAAGTCCGCTCGTGTGTACGTGGCATAACAGTGGAGGCGTTCAAGGTTTTTTTGGGCATCACATTTAATATGGGACTCACCAAAAAAAATCAATTGCATTCCTATTGGTCAATCCACTCCATCCACCACATGCCGCTCTTCTCCGCGGTAATGCCCAGAACCAGGTATCTGATGATCATGAGGTTCCTACAATTTAGTGACAATACCCAGTGCATTCCCCGAAATGACCCAAATTATGACAGGCTTTACAAAATTCGGCTAATACTAAATTATTTTTCAGAAATATTCCCCCAGTTGTTTACCCTGGACCAACACATATGTGTGGATGAGTCCCGTGCTAAATTTAGCGGCAGGCTTAAAATTAAGCAATTTATAGCCAGCAAAAGGGCCCGCTATGGGGTGAAGGTGTACAAATGATGTGACCGAGCCACAGGATACACATATTCCTTCATAGTCTTTGAAGGGAAGGACACCCAGCTGCAGCCCCCTAATTGCTCGGACGACTTGGGATCCAGCGGGAAAGTTGTTTGGGACCTCATATACCCCCTACTGGAGAAAGGCTACCATTTATACGTAGACAACTTCTACACATCTCTGCCCCTGTTCCACAACCTTCACCGGAGGAAGACGCCAGCATGTAAAAAAGAACCGGAAGGGCTTTCCTCAAAGTTTTGCCAATAAGAAGTTGAGAAAAGGAGAAACGGCAAGTCTGCGAAACAAGGAGATTCTGGTAGTGAAGTGGTGGGACAGAAGGGATGTCTACATGTTGTCTTCGATCCACAAATAACACCTACGTGGAAATCCCCAGAAGGAATGGCCCATCCAAAAACCAACATGCATCCATGAATACAATTTGTTTATGGGGGGAGTCGACTTCAACGACCAAATGCTCGAACCATACCTTTCCACAAGACGGACATACCATTGGTATAAAAAAGTAGCAATTTTTTTTTTTCAATTGGCCATATTTAATTCCTATGTCATTTACTGCAACTCCACCCAAAACCCCCAACCCTTCCTTGGCTACCAGGAGGAAATTTACACTGCCCTTATATTGCCGAACGGCCCACCAGAAAACATCCGATCAGATGTTCTTAGTCGACTCTCCGAACGCCACTTTCCTGATAAAACCCCTCCCAAACCAACAGGCCAAAGACGTCAAAAAAAATGTAGGGTGTGTACCAGTAGAGGAGTCAGAAGAGACACATTATTGTTCACTATGTGCTTCCCAACCAGGCCTCTGCATAGGTGATGGTTTTCGCCGTTACCATACTTCAATAAATTATTAGTGAAGTATGGTAAACGTAATCCTCATTTCCTGCCTTCACACACCTTCACACCCCTTATGCCACTGCCTGCTCTGTAACTGACCCTGGCTTGTTATTCGACCACGCTTCTGCCTTCCAATTCTGTACATACCGCTGCCTGATCTGGAACTGACCCTGGACTGTTATTCGACCATGTTTCTGCCTACCGATTCTGTACATACCTTTGCCTGATCTGCAACTGACCCTGGACTGTTATTTGACCACGCTTCTGCCTAACGATTCTGTACATACCTCTGCCTGATCTGCAACTGACCCTGGACTGTTATTTGACCACGCTTCTGCCTAATGATTCTGTACATACCTCTGCCTGATCTGGAACTGACCTTGGACTGTTTGACCATGTTATTTGCCTGCCTCTTGGAATGATCTTGTACCCTGCAACTGGACTAGTGGGATTCAACACAGGGGTCTCAAATATGTGAGGGGCTCCAGAATAGTTTTTCTGGATGAAGAAAACTATTTTCTTTGTTTTCTCATTACGAGATTAAGGTCTGGAGACTTGGAGGCTTCAAAGAGATTTGGGTGGGAGAAGCCTCTACTCCTGTCCCCATTCTGTCCTGAACGAGGCCCTACTTCTGCCTGCTGCCTGTAGGACTTTCCGCCGTCATGCATCTGTCAGTCGCACTGACCACAGCACATGGACCATGTTCTTGCCTACTACCATAACCAATATTTTTGGCACAGCTGACAATATCTCTGCCTGCACTGACCTTGGACTATATATGGACAGTATCCCTGCCTGCTGCCTGAAAAATTGTGTTCACTGTTGCTGACCAAGTCCCTGCCTGCTGCCTGGACCAGTGCTAGCCTCCTGTGGACAACTACGCTACCAAAACCACAGGTAATCTTTTGTTTACCCTTTGGTCAGCATATTGTATTTTGGGGTGTAATTCTTGGTATGTGCATGCTATGTGTCCCTGGAACACCTGTTCCTTGCATGTTGGGTCTCTGTATGTGGCCAGGCTGTGTAAAGGTCTCACACATGTGGTATTGCCATACTCAGAAGGAGTTGCAGAATGTATTTCGGGGTGTCATTTTTGCTATGTAAATGCTATGTTTTATAAATATCTTATAAACGGACAACTTTGTGTAAAAAAAAAATAGTTTTCATTTTTTTCCACATATTCCAAAAACTTCTGGAAAAAAATGAAAAGTTCAAAAGACTCATTATGCCTCATATATTATACGTTGGGCTGTTAGCTTTCCAAAATGGGGTAATTTTCTGGGCGTTTTCATTGTCCTGGTGCTTCAGGGCCTTCAAAAGTGTAATAGGTGGTTGAGAAATGAAATGTGTAATTTATGCTCGTAGAACGCCTGAAGGTGCTACTTCAATGTTAGGCCTCTGTATGTGGTCAGGATGTGTAAAAGTCTCACACGTGTGGTATCGTTATACTCAGGAGGAGTAGCAGAATGTATTTTTGGCTGTTATTTTTGCTATGTAAATGCTATGTGTTGGAAATATCTTATAAATGGACAACTCTGTGTAAAAAAAAAAAATGCGTTTTCATTTTTTTCCACATTTTCCAAAGACTGGAAAAAAATGAACCGTTCAAAAGACTCACTATGCCTCATTGATTTTACGTTGGGGTGTTAGCTTTTCAAAGTGGGGTCATTTTGTGGGTGTTACCATTGTCCTGGTGCTCCAGGCCCTTCAAAAGTGTAATAGGTGGGTGAGAAATGAGATGTGTAATTTATGCTCGTAGAACGCCTGAAGGGGCTACTTCAATGTTAGGCCTATGTATGTGGTCAGGCTGTGTAAAAGTCTCACACATGTGGCATTGTTATACTCAGGAAGAGTAGCAGAATGTATTTTGGGGTGTTATTTTTGCTATGTAAATGCTATGTGTTGGAAATATCTTATATCAACTCCATCTGTAGCCATGCTCACATTATTTCAATGTTTATTTAGCCATTAAGTCTTACCTAAATTGTGGGTTCCCTTATCTTTACAATTTTGGCCTTTTAGTCCCCTTGCAGTTTGATTGTGGTGTGAAAGTTATGCCCTGCTAGCTGTGTTCCTAATATGCCCTCCTAATTGATTAATTGCCAGATTCAACCCACACCCAACACACAGTATAAAAACAAGGCCTTCTTTACGGGGTAACACATACAGGGGGCTGCACATACAGGGGGTTCTTCCAAAGAAGTGGGGTTCTTTAAATAAGTGGCACTTCTGCTCTTGCACTTCAGCGATTTGCACAAAGCAAACTACAAAAGACTGCAGGTGACCCCAGTTTTCAAATTATCTCTCCTTCCTCTCTGAAACATGCACTCTTTACCTATCCTCTTTGTCACTAATTCCTTTAATCTACTTGCTCTCACCGAAACCTGGCTCCATGAATATGACACCCCTTCTCCTGCTTCCCTCTCCCAGGGTGGCCTTCACTGGATTCACTCCCCTAGGCCTAATGGACGCAAGGGAGGTGGAGTGGGATTCCTCCTATCCCCCCAGAGCACCTTCCAGGTTATTCACCCTCCTCCCTCTTTTTCCCTCTCATCATTCGAAGCCCACTGTATACGTCTATTCTCTCCTACTTCCGTAAGAATTGCTGTGATCTACCGGCCCCCTGGACCATTATCGACTTTCCTTGATGAGTTCTCTGCCTGGCTACCCTACTTTCTCTCTTCGGATTGTGGAATCCTTCTCGGTGATTTCAACATCCCTGCTAATACAAACACTCCTGCTACTTCTAAACTTCTTAGTCTAACCTCTTCATTTGACCTGAAGCAATGGGTACAGGCAGGCCCGGACTGGGAGAAAAAATAGGCCCGGGCATTTTCGACTGAGCAGCCAACTTTTCCAGGGACCGGGGGGGGGGGGGGGGTCGGTAGACATTCGCGGGGAAGGCTGGTGTCGGTCCTCCACTCCTCCACACTGTAATGTGCAGGGACACTGTGATATAAAGGGAACTGCAGTATAAAGGGGCACTGCAATGATTACAGTGCAGTCCCCTTTATATTACAGTGTCCCGGTCCTATTGTGGCCACACAATGTCAGTACTGTCTGTCTCCTATTGTGCCCACACGGCCCAGTGACACTGACCTGCTCTCTCTCTGGTGATGCAGTACAGCGTGGCTCTCTCTGGTGTTGCGGGTACAGCGTGGCTCTCTCTCTCTAGTGGTGCGGGTACAGCGTGGCTCTCTCTCTCTGGTGGTGTGGGTACAGCGTTGCTCTCTCTCTCTGGTGGTTCGGGTACAGCGTGGCTCTCTTTCTCTGGTGGTGTGGGTACAGCGTGGCAGTCTTTCTCTGGTGGTGCGGGTAAAGCGTGGCTCTCTCTGGTGGTGCGGGTAAAGCATGGCAGTCTTTCTCTGGTGGTGCGGGTAAAGCGTGGCTCTCTTTCTCTGGTGGTGCGGGTACAGCATGGCTCTCTCTGGTGGTGCGGGTAAAGTGTGGCTCCCTCTCTGGTGGTGTGGTACAGTGTGGCTCTCTCTGCTGGTGCAGGAACAGCGTGGCGCTCTCTCTCTGGTGGTGCGGGTACAGCGTGGCTCCCTCTCTGGTGGTGTGGTACAGTGTGGCTCTCTGGTGGTTCAGGAACAGCGTGGCTCTCTCTCTGGTGGTGCAGGAACAGCGTGGTGCTCTCTCTCTGGTGGTGCGGGTACAGCGTGGCTCCCTCTCTGGTGGTGTGGTACAGTGTGGCTCTCTGGTGGTGCAGGAACAGCGTGGCTCTCTCTCTGGTGGTGCAGGAACAGCGTGGCTCTCTCTCTGGTGGTGCGGGTACAGCGTGGCTCCCTCTCTGGTGACGTGGTACAGCGTGGCTCCCTCTCTGGTGGCGTGGTACAGCGTGGCTCTCTCTGGTGGTGCGGGTACAGCGAGACTCTCTCTCTCTCTGGTTGTGCGGGTACAGTGTGGCTCTATCTGGTGGTGCTGGGGCTATTAGTTCCCCCAGCACAGTCCTCTCTTTCGTTTTCCATATATCCTGCTGTAAGCACTCCTCAGCTTGTTTCCGGGTTTTCTCTTTCACCCCAGCAGAGTGCATGCTGGGGACTGTAGTCTGCTCCCTGCTGAGAACAATTGGGCCACCTAGCTCTGGGACTACATTTCCCATGATGCCCTTCTAGTTGATTCTGATTGGCCCTCCGCTGTGGCCAATGGGGAGGGAAAACGAACAGACCGGAAAGCCTTCTCTTCCCCTGCTGCTGACATGAGAAGGGGAGGGGGGCGAGGGGGGAATATCATCACAGCAGCCTGCAGCTCTCCCCACTGTGCGGACACTTATGCCCGGAGAAGAAGAGCGGCTGCGGAACTGTCAGTGCGGCTCTGAGGCTGAGCTGTGTGTGAGAGAGACACACAGCTCAGCCCATGCAGCCGCCAGAGATGACACAGGTACGGCTGCATGGCGGTAGGCGAGCGGCGGCCGCGGCCTGTGTTACCCATGTTCAGGCCGCGGTCGCCGCTTACCTCCCGCTGTGCGGCCTGATCATCAACAGGCCATGGAGCGGGTGGACCCGGCCCACCGGGCAAATGCCCGGTCTGCCCTATGGCCAGTCCGGGCCTGGGTACAGGCTTCTACCCACTCTGATGGCAACACCCTTGACCTTGTGTTCTCTTACCTATGCACTCCATGCAACTTCTCAAACAATCCTTTTCCTCTCTCCGACCACCACCTTATTAGTTTCTCTCTCCCCCTGTCTTCCACCACCTTTCCCTCCAATCGCCTAACCATCCTCTCTCCTCTATTCTGCTACTGAACACCTCTATGACAAAATCTCTCCCCTGTCCTGCCCCAACCAAGCCATGTCCATCTACAATAAATCTCTGTCCTCCACCCTGGGCAAGCTCGCTCCCCTCACTACACGCAGAATCAGGCCTCGACCCCTACAACCCTGGCAAACAGATGACATTAAAATTCTCAAAAAACGTAGTCGCGCTCTTGAGCGTCTGTGGCACAAGACTAAGTCTCTCAAAGACTTCAACCAATACAAATCTGCCCTCCAAAAATACTATTCTTTCCTCCACACTGCCAAGCAAACCTTTTTTACAACTCTTATTCACACCTTCTCATCCAATCACCGTAAACTCTTCTCTACCTTCAACTCTCTACTTTGTCCTCCACCGCCTCCCCCCACTGACTTACTCACTGCCCAGGAAATCGCTAATCACTTCAAAAACAAGATTGATACAATCTGTGATGAAATCTCCACTCAACAGGTAGCTCCCCCAGCTAAGACCCCATGTCAACAGGTACAACTGACACTCCCCCTATTCAAATCTGCTACTCCAGACGAAGTTGCTAAACTCCTTTCTATCGCCCACCTAACCACCTGTCCCCTGGACCCTATTCCCTCTCAAATGCTACGGTCACCCTCTAACCCCATCCTACACTCTCTAACCCACATCTTCAATCTCTCCCTCACCTCTGGCATCTTCCCCGATGCTCTAAAACATGCACTGGTCACTCCCATACTCAAAAAGCCGTCCTTGGACCCTACCAATCTTAACAACCTACGCCCTATCTCCTTGCTCCCCTTTTCCTCTAAACTCCTTGAACGCCTGGTTTAGAACCAACTGAGTGACCACCTCATTAAAAACAACCTTCTTGATCCCCTTCAATCTGGATTTCGCCCTCAACACTCCACAGAAACTGCTCTTTTAAAACTCACAAATGACCTACTAACTGCAAAAACCAACGGACACTATTCTGTACTCCTACTTCTGGATCTTTCAGCTGCCTTTGACACGGTTGACCACCCCCTCCTCCTCACAAAACTTTACTCCCTCGGTCTCCGTAACTGTGCTCTTCAGTGGCTCTCATCCTACCTATCCCAATGCACCTTCAGTGCCACTTACAATTCTACTTCCTCCACTCCTCTTCCCTTCTCTGTCGAGGTCCCCCAAGGTTCTGTTCTTGGAGCTCTTTTATTTTTAATCTACACCTCTTCCCTGGGTCAGCTGATAGCCTCTCACGGCTTTCAATATAATTTCTATGCTGATGACACACAAATCTATCTCTCCACCCCTCAACTCACTCCATCAGTCTCCTCACGCATCACTAACTTACTAACCGACATATCTGTATGGATGTCACACCACTTCCTCAAACTCAACTTGTCCAAAACCGAGCTTATAATATTTTCTCCCCCACGTGCCTCTTCCCCTGACTTCTCTGTCAAGAGCAATGGCAAAATCATCCACCCGTCCCCACATGTCATGGTGCTAGGTGTTATCCTGGATTCTGAACTCTCCTTTCAGCCCCACATCCAATCACTTTCCAAAGCTTGCCGCCCCAACCTCCGCAACATCTCTAAACTACGTCCCTTTCTAACCAGTGAAACCACAAAGCTCCTGATTCACTCCCTGGTTATCTCTCGCCTTGACTACTGCAACTCACTCCTCATTGGCTTACCTTTAAATAGACTATCCCCCCTTCAGACCATCATGAATGCGGCTGCCAGACTCATCCACCTTACAAACTGCTCAGTGTCTGCTACCCCTCTCTGCCAATCCTGCACTATTTTCTCCATTAGCTCATCCCCCACAGCTATTACCCTTTTGTATAACCTGACCCTCCCTCCTAGATTGTAAGCTCTAACAAGCAGGGCCCTCTGATTCCTCCTGTATTAAATTGTATTGTACTTGTACTGTCTGCCCTAATGTTGTAAAGCGCTGCGTAAACTGTCGGCGCTATATAAATCCTGTATAATAATAATAATAAACTGACAATTCTGTGTAAAAAAATGCGTTTTCATTTTTTTCCACATTTTCTAAAAACTTCTGGAAAAAAATGAACCGTTCAAAAGACTCATTATGCCTCATAGATTATATGTTGGGGTGTTAGCTTTCCAAAATGGGGTCATTTTGTGGGCGTTTCCATTGTCCTGGTGCTCTAGGGCCTTCAAAAGTGTAATAGGTAGTCAACAAGTTAGATGGGTAATTTATGCTCCTTGAACACCCAATGGTGCTCCCTGCATGTTTGGCCTCTGTATGTGGCCAGGTAGTCAAAAAGTCCCACACTTGTGGTATCGTAATACTCAGGAGGAGTAGCAGAATGTATTTTGGGGTGTAATTTGTGGTATGCACATTCCATGTGAGAGAAATAAGCTATTACAATGACAATTTTGTGAAAAAAAATAAAAAATAAAATAAAATCTTAATTTTGCAAAGAATTGTGGGAAAAAATGACAACTTCAAATAACTCACCATGTCTCTTACTAAATAAACTGGGATGAATGAATGTGAATATTTATGGGAAAAAAGGACGTAAATTTTGTTTGGATACAGTGTCACTCGACCGCGCAATTGTTAGTTAAAGCGACGCAGTGCCGTATTGCAAAAAAATGACCTGGTCATTAAGGGGGCAAATCCTTCCGGGGCTGAAGTGGTTAAAGACAAAATCTTTTTCTGACACTTGTTGCTTACAAGTTAAAATCTGTATTTTTTGCTAGAAAATTACTTAAAACCCCCCAAACATTTTATATACAGTATATAAAGCATCATGTTGTGGGGGTGTTTTTCAGCTGCAGGGACAGGACGACTGGTTGCAATCGAGGGAAAGATGAATGCGGCCAAGTACAGGGATATCCTGGACGAAAACCTTCTCCAGAGTGCTCAGGACCTCAGACTGGGCCAAAGGTTTACCTTCCAACAAGATAATGACCCTAAGCACACAGCTAAAATAACGAAGTGTGTGGCTTCACAACAACTCTGTGACTGTTCTTGAATGGCCCAGCCAGAGCCCTGACTTAAACCCAATTGAGCATCTCTGGAGAGACCTAAAAATGGCTGTCCACCAACGTTTACCATCCAACTTGACAGTACTGGAGAGGATCTGCAAGGAGGAATGGCAGAGGATCCCCACATCCAGGAGTGAAAAACTTGTTGCATCTTTCCCAAAAAGACTCATGACTGTATTCAGGGGCGTTGCTAGGTTTACAAAAGATCTGGGGCTAGAGCCCATAGCAATGTAGTAAAGAAAGTAATACGCTTGGGTGGGCATACACATGTCTATAATATACGTGTGTGTGTGTGTGTGTGTGTGTGTATATATATATCCCCAGAGAGCCTCCCCCTTGCATCAGGGTTCCCAGAGAGCCTCCCCCTTAAATCAGAGTCCCCAGAGAGCCTCGCCCTTAAATCAGGGTCCCCAGAGAGCCTCCCCCTTTAAATCAGGGTCCCCAGAGAGCCTCTCCCTTTAAATCAGGGTCCCCAGAGACCCCTGCAGATTCAGGGCTATAGCCCCAAAAGCCACCCCCTAGCGACGCCACTGGTTAGCCCCTAAGTTAGCCCCTAAAAAATATGTAAATATGCACTTTGTATACGACTAGATCAAAGCATACATGGGTTTATGCATATGTTTAATTTTAGTGGCCACATAATTTATCCTATATACCTTTCCCACAAGAAAGCATATTAGAACCAGCATCTGTAGTTTTATTTCTATGTTTTATCTCTTTCCCTGGAGTGCATGTATGTGCATGTATATGTATTGGCCTCCGTATGTTCACATAGATGTACTCCAGCTATAGCAACATCCAAAATAATGTGCATAATTATATATGTGTTCTTCAATAATTGATTTACACACTTTTGCACATGTATACGACCATCTGTATTTATAAGCTTTTACTATCAATTATATTATATTTTACTAATGTGTTTTAATATACAACTATAGTGCACCTCTTGCCTATCTTCTTATACATGTGCATACTAGTCTTTTTAAACTATAAATATATCTCTATTTCTAGTCATTATCAATTACATTCATTCAAACATTGATGTTTGTTCATTGGATTAGTTGTATGTCCATATCCATCAACATGCGCGTGCACACTTTGTATGCTTATACACCTAGTGCCTAAAAAAAACCACAGGTTACAGCTCCTGTGATATAGTGTTAGTTATAACCAACCGCTATAAACCACATTAACTAATGGCACATGGTTGTACATACCTATGTTTACATGCTCCTGCTATGTATACATATCATTTATATACCAATTTATATACCAGTTTGCCTATGCTCTCTCCTCCCCTTCTCTTTCAATATTAAGTACGTTTTTAATATTATGTACTGTTCAGGGGCGGACTGATAACTCATGGGGCCCCCGGGCAATAGGAGATTATGGAGCCCCCAGGCAATCAGAGATTATGGGGCCACACAGTATACACACACACAGTATACAATCATACAGTGTACACATACATGTACACACAGTATACACAGACAGATGTAAAAAAAACACAGATTTATACATATTGTCTCTGGTTTTACTGAGGCTGGCAACCCTGATGGGGCCCCCTAGTGGCCCAGGGCCCTCGGGCAGTGCCCAGGTGGCTCAATGGTTAGTCCGCCCCTGGTACTGTTATTATCTTGTTTTTGCCCCCTCAGAGGCTCTACTGCGAGCTAAGTGCTCCTCATACTATCCCCCTAATGTATCGCCCTGACGGTTTTGTCTAACTTTGCCCTTTATCTTTTTCCTCGACAACATGGCGGCTATTGTTTACTAATTGACGTCAATCCCGTGCGTCAATGGGTGCACGGGAAGCGACGTCATCACTACACTTCCGCCTAGTGGATCGCAACTAGGAAGTGATGGCGTGCGTTCCACTCGCCGAGACAGCGCATCAGGACAAGTCACGAGATGTTAGCTGTTGGCGACGGAAACCGGAGCAGGTACAGCCAACGCAGAGGGGTTCCTAGAGAGGGTGAGAGCTATGGCTTTCCCTTTTTTTAACTCATATCACACAATATTTAACTCATATCACTCAATGTATATGATTTTTTAATTCCCTATTGATATACCCAGGACCACCAAATGTACGATATTTAGCAACAGACCCAGGTTAGCTTACTGCTGGATACATGCACTCCCAGTGTGCATGCGCATGCAAAAATAGTCGAATGAACCAAATAAAATAAATCAAATCAAATCAAATAAAATATAATGAATTGAAACCTATACCTACTAAATTAACATTTTATAACAATGTGGCAGAGGCCCACCCCCCTCTCGGAACCTCCCACCAATTAAGGGAGGAGTTCCCGTACCAATCTAAGATGAGAATTTCAGACAGACACATGTATAAATAGTAGTAAGAGACTAGCACAGCTAAGGCTCTGATGAAGAAGGGACACCTTCAAAACGCGTTAGCCAGCAGCGGTTCGTACGTCCTCTTCCTAGGACCTGGAAACTGCTACCAGCGGATTAATCGCCTTGTGACTGTATACAGTGCAACATTTTCTCCTTACCTTTGTGAGTAGACTTTAATCTTGTTTTAATACATTTTTCTCAAGGATAATGCAGTAGGCCGGTGCGCTCTCTTTTTCTTTCTTATGGGCACTGGTGAGGCTGAGCTGAAGGGCACTGATAAAGCTGCATTGATGGGCACTGGTGAGGCTGCATTGATGGGCACTGGTGAGGCTGCATTATTGGGCACTCATGAGGTTGCATTGATGGACACTGATGAGGGTGCATTGATGGGCACTGATGAGGCTGAGTTGATGGGCACTGGTGAGGTTCTATTGATGGGCACTGATGAGGCTGCACCTTTGCTCTGGTGATGCTGCATTGATGGGCACTGATCAGGCGGAATTGATGGGCACTGATGAGGCTGCACTGATGAGACTGAGCTGATGGCCACTGGTGAGGCTGCATTGATGGGCACTGGTGAAGCTGCATTGATGGGCACTAGTGAGGCTGCATGGATGGGCAGGGGTAAGGCTGCATGGATGGGCACTGGTGAGGCTGCACTGATGGGCACTGGTGAGGCTGCACTGATGGGCACTGGTGAGGCTGCATTGATGGGCACTGGTAAGGCTGAATTGATGGGCACTGATCAGGCTGAATTGATGGGCACTGGTGACGCTGCATTGATGGGCACTGATGAAGCTGAGCTGATGGGCACTGGTGAGGGTGCCATGATAGGCACTGATTTGGCAGCATTGATGGGCACTAATCAGGCTGCATTGATGGGCACTGATGAGGTTGGGCTGATGGGCACTGATTAGGCTACATTGATGGGTACTGGTGACGCTGCATTGATGGGCACTGGTGACGCTGCATTGATGGTCACTAATCGGGCTGCATTGATGGACGCTGGTGAGTCTGCATTGGTGGGCATTGATGGGCACTGGTGAGGCTGAGCTGATGGGCACTGATGTGGCTGCATTGATGGACACTGGTGAGGTTGCATTGATGGGCACTGATGAGGTTGCATTGATTGGCACTGATGAGGCTGCACTGATGAGCACTGATAAGGCTGCACTGATGCATTATTTTTGTTAAACCTCCTTTGTTGCTATTATCATTAAATTATGTTGCCACATTGTATCATATTTGCCTTGCTTCATGACATCAATATCCCTTATAAACCAGGTGGGCATGGATGGTGAGCTGATTCGGTGGTTCAATGGGCCACTTGACTGGACTTGCCCCCTAGACCTAAGGCTGCCAGCCCTCCCCTGACCTGAAAAGAGCTGGGACCACAGTCTTAAAGAAAACCTTTAGTAACACACTACGCCGTCATGGATTAAAATCTTGCAGCGCACGCAAGGTCCCCCTGCTCAAGCCAGTGCGTGTCCAGGCCCGTCTGAAGTTTGCCAATGACCATCTGGATGATCCAGAGGAGGAATGGGAGAAGGTCATGTGGTCTGCTGAGACAAAAATAGAGCTTTTTGGTCTAAACTCCACTCACCGTGTTTGGAGTAAGAAGGATGAGTACAACCCCAAGAACACCATCACAATCGTGAAGCATGGAGGTGGAAACATCATTCTTTGGGGCTGCTTTTCTGCAAAGGGGACAGGACGAATTCACCGTATTGAGGGGAGGATGGATGGGGCCATGTATCGCGAGATCTTGGCCAACAACCTTCCTCCCTCAGTAAGAGCATTGAAGATGGGTCATGGCTGGGTCTTCCAGCATGACAACGACCCGAAACACACAGCCAGGGCAACTAAGGAGTAGCTCCGTAAGAAGTATCTCAAGGTCCTGGAGTGGCCTAGCCAGTCTCCAGACCTGAACCCAATAGAAAATCTTTGGAGGGAGCTGAAAGTCCGTATTGCCCAGCGACATCCCCGAAACCTGAAGGATCTGGGAAGGTCTGTATGGAGGAGTGGACCAAAATCCCTGCTGCAGCGTGTGCAAACCTGGTCAAGAACTACAAGAAACGTATGATCTCTGTAATTGCAAACAAAGGTTTCTGTACCAAATATTAAGTTCTGCTTTTCTGATGTATCAAATACTTATGTCATGCAAAAAAATGCAAATTAATTACTTAAAAATCATACAATGTGATTTTCTAGATTTTTGTTTTAGATTCCGTCTCTCACAGTTGAAGAGTACCTATGGTAAAAATTACAGACCTCTACATGCTTTGTAAGTAGGAAAACCTGCAAACTTGGCAGTGTATCAAATACTTGTTCTCCCCACTGTATGGGCAATGATAGGTGGCACTGACTGATGGGCACTTATATGCAGCACTGAAGGTTGGTACTTATGGGCACTGATAGGTGTCACTGATGGGCGGCACTTATGGGCAATGATAGGTGGAACCGATGGGCAGCCAGTGACACTGAAATGAGTGAGACAAACTTGCAGGATTTTGCAGCTCTAGTACAAATGCTGCGATGCCCATCTTGGTGCATCCTGCACTCGGCCGCAGAAAGCCTACAGTCAGAAGGCAGCAGCGGACATCTTGTTACACCCAACCCATATACTTAGTGAACTATATGGGCTGGGTGTAACAAGATGTCCGCTGCCGCCTTGTGACTGCAGGCTTACTGCGTCCAAATGCAGGGTGTACCAAGATGGGCGTCGCAGTGTTTAATCTCTGATGGAGACGCGGGGCGTCACTTATTGCGATTTTTTTTTTTTTTTACCAAAAATATGTAGTAGAATACATATTGGCCTAAACTGATGAAGAAATTTGTTTTTTTTACATTTTTTTGGATATTTATTATAACAAAATGTAAAAAATGTTGCTTTTTTCAAAATTGTTGCTCTTTTTTTTGTTTATAGCGCAAAAAATAAAAACCGCAGAGGTGATCAAATACCACTAAAAGAAAGCTCTATTTATGGGAAAAAAAGGATGTAAATTTTGTTTGGATACAGTGTCACTCGACCGCGCAATTGTCAGTTAAAACGACGCAGTGCCGTATTGCAAAAAATGACCTGGTCATTAAAGCGGTTGTATAGTCTTTATTTTGACTTTTACCTACAGGTAAGCCTATAATAAGGCTTACCTGTAGGTAAAAAAAATATCTCCTAAACCTTTACGGTTTAGGAGATATTCCCCTTGCTATGCGCCGCTGACTGCAGCGGCGCATGCGCACAGGGGATTCTCGGCTGAAGCCCGGCAGCTGCCGGACCTTGCTGAGTAAGAAATCTCCCGCGCGCATGCGCGGGAGTGATGACATCGCGGCTCCAGCCACTCACAGCGCTGGAACCGCGATACCCGGAAGACACGCCGAGGCAACATGACAGCTCCCTCGGCGTGGACCAGGTAAGATACTGACGCCTCGTTCTAAGGTAAGTATTTCATAATGAGCTAGTATGCGGTGCATACTAGCTCATTATGCCTTTTGCTTTACAGGGTTAAAAAAATAAATAAAAAATTGCGGGTATACAACCGCTTTAAGGGGGCAAATCCTTCCGGGGCTGAAGTGGTTAAAGACAAAATCATTTTCTGACACTTGTTGCTTACAAGTTATAATCTGTATTTTTTGCTAGAAAATTACTTAAAACCCCCCCAAACATTTTATATATATAAAGCATCATGTTGTGGGGGTGTTTTTCAGCTGCAGGGACAGGACGACTGGTTGCAATCGAGGGAAAGATGAATGCGGCCAAGTACAGGGATATCCTGGACGAAAACCTTCTCCAGAGTGCTCAGGACCTCAGACTGGGCCAAAGGTTTACCTTCCAACAAGATAATGACCCTAAGCACACAGCTAAAATAACGAAGGAGTGGCTTCACAACAACTCTGTGACTGTTCTTGAATGGCCCAGCCAGAGCCCTGACTTAAACCCAATTGAGCATCTCTGGAGAGACCTAAAAATGGCTGTCCACCAACATTTACCATCCAACCTGACAGTACTGGAGAGGATCTGCAAGGAGGAATGGCAGAGGATCCCCAAATCCAGGAGTGAAAAACTTGTTGCATCTTTCCCAAAAAGACTCATGGCTGTATTCAGGGGCGTTGCTAGGTTTACAAAAGATCTGGGGCTAGAGCCCATAGCAATGTAGTAAAGAAAGTAATACGCTTGGGTGGGCATACACATGTCTATAATATACGTGTGTGTGTGTGTTTATATATCCCCAGAGAGCCTCCCCCTTGCATCAGGGTTCCCAGAGAGCCTCCCCCTTAAATCAGAGTCCCCAGAGAGCCTCGCCCTTAAATCAGGGTCCCCAGAGAGCCTCCCCCTTTAAATCGGGGTCCCCAGAGAGCCTCTCCCTTTAAATCAGGGTCCCCAGAGACCCCTGTAGATTCGGGGCTATAGCCCCAAAAGCCACGCCCTAGCGACGCCACTGGCTGTATTAGATCAAAAGGGTGCTTCTACTAAATACTGAGCAAAGGGTCTGAATACTTAGGACCATGTGATATTTCAGTTTTTCTTTTTAATAAATCTGCAAAAATGTCAACAATTCTGTGTTTTTCTGTCAATATGGGGTGCTGTGTGTACATTAATGAGGGAAAAAAAATGAACTTAAATGATTTTAGCAAATGGCTGCAATATAACAAAGAGTGAAAAATTTAAGGGGGTCTGAATACATTTTGTCCCCTAGAGAATAAAATGGCCGTTGTTGCAATATTTTATGTCACACTGTATTTGCGCAGCGGTCTTTCAAACACAATTTTTTGGGGAAAAAATACTCTTTAACCGGTTCCCGACCGGCGCACGACGATGTACGTCGGCAGAATGGCACGGCTGGGCAAATGGGCGTACCTGTACTTCCATTTGAATTCTCCGCCGTGCCAATGCATGCGCGCCGCCGGCCGGGAGCTCCGTGAGTCGGGCCGCGGGTCCCGTGGACTCGATCGCCGCGGGGATACCCGCGATCGCCTCACGGAGAGGACGAACGGGGAGATGCTGATGTAAACAGCATCTCCCCGTTCTGCCTAGTGACAAGTGTCACTGATTACTGCTCCCTGTCATCGGGAGCAGTGATCAGTCTAGTGACACACACAGCCCAACCCCCCTACAGTTAGAAAACACTCCCCTAGTACTGATTAACCCCTCCCCGCCCGCTAGTGGTTAACCCCTTCACTGTCAGTGTCATTTACACAGTAATCAGTGCATTTTTAATCGCACTGATCGCTGTATAAATGACAATGGTCCCAAAAATGTGTCAAAAATGTCCGACATGTCCGCCATAATGTCGCAGTCACAATAAAAATCGCTGATCCTGCCATTACTAGTAAAAAAAAATTATTAATACAAATGCCATAAAACTATCCCCTATTTAGTAAACGCTATAACTTTTGCGCAAACCAATCAATAAACACTTATTGCGATTTTTTTTTTACCAAAAATATGTAGAAGAATACGTATCGGCCTAAACTGAGGAAAAAAATGTTTTTTTATATATTTTTGGGGGATGTTTATTATAGCAAAATGTAAAAAATAATGCGTTTTTTCAAAATTGTCGCTCTTATTTTGTTTATAGCGCAAAAAATAAAAATCGCAGAGGTGATTAAATACCACCAAAAGAAAGCTCTATTTGTGGGAAAAAAAGGACGTCAATTTTGTTTGGGAGCCACGTCGCACGACCGCGCAATTGTCAGTTAAAGCAAAGCAGTGCCGAATTGCAAAAAACGCTCTGGTCAGGAAGGGGGTAAATTCTTCCGGGGCTGAAGCGGTTAATTAATTATCAAAATACGAAACAGTAAAGTTAGCCCAATTTATTTTTTTTTGTTTAATGTGAAAAATGGTGTTACCCCGTGAGAATCATGAGAGAATTGAGATCTTTATTCTAAGCAAAAAAAATTGTGAATTCTCATTTTGACCAGAATCGTGCAGCTCTACTCTGCAGTAAAACAAACGTACTTATCCGCTCACAGTCTCCTGCAGGATTGTACACTGAGCTGCACTGCTTAGTGTACATTATTGGAACAATGAAACAATGAAAGGGAGTTATGCAATTCAAGGCCAGCCAATCAAAAACTGATTGGCCCAAACAGTGCCCAAGATAATACAGTGCCCAGGCCAAAGATGCCAAATTGCCCCCCCCTTATTATGTATGAGCTTATGAGGGGTAGGGGGAGAGAGAGCACAGCCCACACCTCCTCCCGGCTCTCTCCTTGCCGCTTCCATCTCTAGGCTGACAGAAGTAGTGATCCCGCTGTCATTACTGCTGTCAGCCTTATAGTAGAAAGAACTTGCGGTGCCCCCATCCCTACAATATACGCTGTGCCCAGGGCAGCCGTCCCTTCTGCCCACCCCTTGTCCTAGCCCTTGGCCAAAACCCGGATGAGGACTGGGTAATCATGATGACGCAGAAGAGGGAGCGAGGGGACATGCGTTTAAGCTGGCCATACCTGCAGCACAGAGCTCTGTGCAGTGGTTTTGCAGAGAGCAGCCCTGATCCTCTTCTTTTTGGGTCCCCTGCCAATGGTCCTGGCTTCTCCCCCCTGCCGAGTGCCCCCCCATAGCAAGCCATTTCCCAGATAGCAAGTAATTGTGCTGCAAGTTTGAAAATGACTTGCTAAGCTATTGCTAGACTTGCCAGGCTTCACATGTTTGTTGCACAATTGCAGCAAGTCCGCATTGCATGACTCCAAATTTCAACTTTCTTTGCAAACATTCTGCAAGTCTGCTGCAAGTTATCCTTGCTATCTGGTTTGCTATAGGTGCGCTCAAGCAGGCTTGCTCCTGAGCCGCACTCTATGTGTCCATTCACACACACACAGAGTGGTGCAGCCCCAGCCCTGCTATCACCTCATTGGCTCACTGGCTGTGATTGACAGCAGCAGGAGGTGTGAGCCAATGAGGATTAGCTCCCGCTGCTGCCAAAAGTCAATCACTAGTGCAAGTCGCATGATAGAATCATAGAATGCATGAAGATAAAAAAACCTTGTGCCTTTACAACCACTTGAAGACCTCTCATATTGTGTCTTGTGCCAGATAGCTTGGGCCCCCATCACATGGGCCTCAGGCTTATGGACTAAACGCCGAGCCTTAGCCTGAACCACAGAATATGCAGGACCCTGCAAGAGAATGGGCTCCCAGCATGAAGAGTGGTCAGAGTGGAAGTGGCTCGGAGGAATGTAGTGAGGGGGGTTTCAGACCCGCTAGCAGTGGGGTCTGCTCCATTAGGGGTGTAGGGGCGCCGCCCCCCTAATCCATGCACCCGGCCCCTAATCTACATGCCGGGTGCCGGACGCATGGAATTCAATGAGGTTTTTTTTTTGAAGCACATGATTAAAACCTGATGCTCTAATTGGCTTAAAAAAGGGTGGGCTCAGGGTGCAAAGCACTGCACCCCAAGCCCACCCAGTTGTGTGACAATAGTGAATTAATATTCGCTATTGTCTTCCAGCTTCCCCACCTGGCCAGTCAGGAAGCGGGTCTTAAGACCTGATTGGCCAATAGAAGAAGCGACCGCTGTAGCCAGGAGCAGAAGCAGGAGGGAAGCCACCGAAGCTGCGGCCTGGATGGGGTAAGTGCGGGCTAGTGGGCGGTTGAGCGACGGGGGGGGTTTGTTCATCAATCGACCGAGCGACAGGAGGGGGGTTTGTTCGCCGATTGACTGAGCAACGGGGAGGGGGGCTTGTGATCGATCGACCGGATGAAGGGGGGGAGGGGTCGGGTGGTTTGTTTGCCACCCACCCCTCCCAAAATGGAGCAACAGCCGCTACTGCCCCCTATTTAGCACTGGGAAACACTTTTTAAAACTATATACATCAGACCAAAATGAGGGACAAATGAGGAGGAAAGAGGGACAGAGGGACATTCGTCCAAATCAGGGACAGTCCCTCGAAATCAGGGACATTTGGGAGCTATGCTGTAGACTACTAGTTGGAGGTTCGGCCAACTTGAACCTTTGCTGTAGACCACTAGTTGGAGGTTTGGCCACCTTGAGCAGCTACAAGGTGCCTACAAAATTTAATCCAGACATGTTAGAAATTGAAAGATCTTTGACAGCTCATGTTTGAAAGTTTTAGCACCCTTTGGGTGGCTTTAGGTGGACAAAGATCCCGTGTACATAAAGTAATCTCACTGAATGGCGTATAGAATACACAGTATTTAGTCCAGGGGCTGCAGTAAGACACACAACCCTCTGTTCCTCCAGCTGTGGGCAGGGTTCATACATCTGCTGGCTTCACTAACACTGACTCATGGAAAGTCTGCCCTGCTTAGACTGACTTTTACATTCCCTACTTCTGAGAGCCAGGAGGTTCTTTTTTTATTTCCAAGGTTGAGTGTAATCTAAAAATAGAACCCGTCTCTTTTCTTTTTTTTTCTCTGTAAGGATAACATTGAAGTGGTTGAAGGAGACATGAATGAAAAGCAGGTCTTTGGGGCTGGATTAAGATGCAGTGGAACAACTACAAAAGAGGGTTTTCATTACAGAAATATTACGGAGATATTACAAGGCATTTCATGGCTGCAAAGGTGTAATGAGGGGTCAGGAGAGGAATATTAGCGGCTTTCACGGGTTGCTACAGGTGGAGCTGGGGGTCATAGATATTAAAACAGCTCTGCAAGGTGTAACATAGGCTGTGTGCACTCTATAATACGTTAATATCTTTCCATAGACCGTCTAGTGCTTTTGTGTTTCATCAATGTGCTGAAAACTTATAGATATATATATTTTTTTTTTTTTCTTTGCTGCATTGTATTGCGATTTTAAAGCTGAGAAAAAAGCCTTTGCAAGCACACAGGGAGCACATCCCACTTGCTGAGTCCTTAGGTATTTAATCCAGGCACTGCTGTAGTCCTCAAATCCATCCTACTGGTCTTTCTTGCTAAAGCGGAGCTCCAGCCCCCCCCCCCCACCAAAAAATTTAAAGTCAGCAGCTACAAATACTGTAGCTGCTGACTTTAAATATTAGCACATTTACCTGTCCAGGGCTCCCATTATATTGGCACCCCAGCCAATTTTTCAATCGGCTCTCGGTTGCTGCCGCTGCCACTGTCGCCATTCCTTGTAGATTCTGATAAGCCTCCTGCCTGCAGACCCACACAACCATCACCCAGGGTTGTCGAGAAGAGGCCCTTGTCCCCATCAACATGGTGACAAGGTGCTTTGCCCCCTGCCCCAAAGCATCCCCCCCATGTTGAGGGCATGTTTCCTGCCAGGCTGCATGCTCGGATAAGGGTCAGCCGGCTTCCCGGCCTGCACCTTAACACCCAGCTATTCATTGTGCCCTGATTGGGCAAAGCTTCTCCCAATCAGGGCTTAGAATGGACTGTGCAGTGCGCAGTGCATCGTGGGGCGCTCGCCGGGCGAACATCCCGCTGAGCGCACAGAAAATTCAGGTGTTTGCCGAATGGGCAAACAGACAATGTTGGGGCCGAACTTTTTTTCAACTCAAACTGTTTGCCCAACTCTAGTCATAAGCCATCAATCACCTGTAACTCTGCCTTGGAAGTGTGAATGTTAGTAGTGATTTCATAAGCAGGAGGAATTTAAGGCTTACATTTAGTTAAAAATTAAAAAAATATCAGAACAAGGGATTGTACTTTCATTTAAAGTGTCCCTTATGTGTCCCTTAAATACAGTGTCCCTTAAATACATTTGGTCATGCCTAAATATCTTTGTGCTAAAATATACCTTTTGTTTCCTTCTCATAGGGGCACAAAGACTCGGAGGACAACACTCAACAGAGGACACCAGGAACCCCCCACCTGACAAAGAAGGGGAACTCCAAAAAACAACACACCCTGAGAATCTGGAGGAAGGAGAGGTGGAGGAACTTGGCGAACTTGTCACCACAACAGGTGAGTGTCTGACACCCCAGCTTCGGGTAATATATATGTATGCCTGCATATTTATAATACCTGTTTTTGCAAAATCTTGGTGATTTGCTGGTTGTGGAAGAGCATGCTGAACATTTCACAAGTGACAGCGCACAAAGGCTCATCCACGACATCATGACATTGAATCAGAAGAAATAAACTAAATTTTATGGAGCAACAAATGAAGAACATGATTGATGTGTTGGCGAGAATTTAAAAAAATCTTCAAAATGCAACCATTTTAAGAATTGTTTTAAAAAAATATTTTTTGATAATTATTAAAAGCCAAATTTTGAACATGAACACAGTGTGTCAACATGTGCTATCTGCCATCAGGGGAGATCAATGTACGCGTTTAGTGGGTGCAACCCCTTCCTCATAACTGAAGTAGGTGAGAGGAAGGGGTTGCACCCCCAAAACACGTCCATTGATCCCCCATGCTGGGAGATAGCACATGTTGACATTAGTCATGGGATCAAGAGGGAAATACCCATTTTGAATCCCAATCTGTGTGCATCTTCAAAATTTGGCTTTTACAGGGGTGACATCACCCCATCTGATGAAGGCAATATCAAGACACTTTGGACACTAGAATGTCTGATATTGCCTTATGTTTTTCTACGTTGAACTTTGTAAGTTCCAGAGTTTTGTATGTTATATTAGAGGGATTTTTAAACTAGGCAATGGGGGGGGGGGTCCAGAGACAGTGATAGCCAGCACGAAAGATATTCCAGAGGGTAGTATTGGGGGCATTAGTGATAGGTTAACCAAAGCACAAAAACACAAGGTGAGTATAGTAGCAAGTCCTAGTTGCAATCTTGAAACACCCAATACGAGGGCAATATGGGACCGGTCTAAACTATGTGGCATGTTCACCAATGCCAGGAGCATGGCGGACAAGATGGGTGAACTAGAGATACTGTTGTACAAGGAGGATTTGGATTTTGTGGGAATTTCAGAGACCTGGTTCAACAGCTCTCATGATTGGCTGGCAAACATTCAAGGGTATACCCTATACCGCAAGGATAGAGAGGGTAAAAAAGGGGGAGGGGTATGCCTATATATCAAGAATAATGTACAAGTGAATGTGAGAGATGACATCACTGAGGGAGCTAGTGAGGAGGTGGAATCCTTATGGGTAGAGCTCCAAAGGGATGAAGCTAAGGGGAAAATAATACTGGGAGTATGCTATAGGCCCCCTAACCTGAGGGAGGAAGTGGAGACGGATCTCCTATCACAAATTGGATTAGCAGCAAGGATGGGATGTGTTATCATAATGGGGGATTTTAATTATCCAGACATAGACTGGGCGGAGGGAACCACGCATTCATTTAAGGCTCGCCAGTTCCTTAATGTCTTGCAGGACAATTTTATGGGTCAGATGGTAGACGCACCAACTAGAAATAAAACATTACTGGATCTACTGATTACCAACAATACAGACCTGATCACAGATGTGGAAATACGGGGCAATTTAGGTAACAGCGATCACAGGTCAATTAGTTTCAGTATAAATCACACAAAAAGGAAACATGAAGGGAACACAAAGACACTGAATTTCAAAAGAGCCAACTTCCCTAAACTACAAACCTTGCTAAAAGGCATAAATTGGGATAAAATATTAGGAACAAAGAATACGGAGGAGAGATGGGTTTGCTTTAAGAGCATATTAAATAAGGGCATTAGCCAATGTATCCCATTGTGTAATAAATTTAAAAGAGCGAACAAATATCCTGGATGGCTTAACTCCAATGTAAAAATGCATATAAAAGCAAAGGAGAAGGCCTTCAAAAAATACAAGGTTGAGGGATCATCCTCAGCATTCAGACTTTATAAAGAACGCAATAAGAAATGTAAGGGTGCAATTAGGATGGCTAAGATAGAACATGAAAGACACATAGCGGAGGAGAGCAAAAAAAATCCCATGAAATTCTTTAAGTATGTAAACAGTAAAAAAGGGAGGACAGACCATATTGGCCCCATAAAGAATGAGGAAGGACATCTGGTTACAAAGGATGGGGAGATGGCAAAGGTATTGAATTTATTCTTCTCCTCAGTATTCACGAGTGAATCGGGGTGCTTCAGTAACCAAATCTGCAGTGTTTATCCTCATGACACAACACAGGAAGCACCTACATGGTTAACAGAGGACGGAATTAAAATTAGACTTGAGAAACTTAACATTAAAGCGGGTGTGCACCTATTTAATATTTTTTTTTTTTAGGAGTTCATTCAGAGTCTGTTCAAATCATGAAAATGTACTCACATGTTCTGCGAAGTAAGTCCGATTGTGGCCGATTTCTTTGAAAAGAATAACTTTTGTTCAAATAGTTTTTATTGAAAATAATTAGTGCAAATACAGATGAATGCAGTCAAATATGAGTAAGATGAAACAATCCCGTATTCACTATGTAGAAAGCATTGGAAAATAATAATTACAATTTTTTTTTTATAAACATTGAGTTTGTCTGTAGCCATTCCAAGATAACTTACAAGGTGTGACTTTAATACTAGAAATAGCCCATGAGATAGTGCTGGTTACTCTGTTCCACGAGTAGTAGTGGAGAGGTAATGGGAAATATTACGTTTGTACAACGGTGGAGGAGATCCCCGGGCACCCCATTGGGAACACACTGTGCTCACACAGGGACCTCCTCCCTTAATTATAATAGTAAATCAGTAAACATTCATAAATAATCGGTATAACTTGGGAGTCACTGAGATATATTACTTTGCATAGTTTACCAGCTACAGCTAGTTAGAGTGTTGTAACGAAAAATAAAAGTTAAAACAAATAGTTAGAAGATAGAAGGAGTTTCCATGGGGACCAATTAGATTCAAACTTTGAAAAGGTTCCATCCCTGTAAGCCATAATTTTTTCATATTCTATAATAGTGTTGATTTTTATTTTTATATCTTTAATAGAAGGTACATCAGTAGATTTCCATCTGTATACTAGTTCCATTCTTGCTGCCAGCAAGATTTGTGTTGCTATACATCTAAATTCTGGTTTGTATTGGTCCATGTTTAATCCTAGAATAGCTTGTTCTATGTTTGGAACCACCGTACTATTAGTTATTTTAGAAAGCATATCATAGACCCTCCACCAAAATTTTTTGACTGCTGGGCAAGACCACAGCATGTGTGCTAATGTTCCTATCTGACCACATCCCCTCCAGCATAGATTCGAGTTGTCTTTGGAGAATTTTGCTGTAATATATGGTGTGTAGTGCCATCTTAGCATCAATTTTTGTGTCAGTTCCTCATAATTAGCGCATCTAGAGAATTTGCGATTATTAGTAATCGCTTGTTTCCATTGTAGATCTGTGAACTCTTTGCCTAATTCTTTTTCCCATTTGGAAATCTTGTTATTTTTTGTAAAGACATCTTTAGAGTGAAGATAATTGTTGATTATTTTTATTCCTTTTATATTGGGGCTTTTGGATTGAAGGAAATTCCATATTTTTTCTACTATGGACACATGTGTGGCCCTAGACCCCTGAAGATATGAAGTAATCTGGGTATATGTTAGGAATTCAGAAGTATTGAGATTAAATTTCTGTTGTATTGTGCTAAACGGTAGGGGCCTATCGCCACACATGATATCCACTATATTTAGTATATTTGCTTTGTGCCAGTTGCGAAGGTTAATATTGGGAATTATCCATTGCAGTGTGTCAAGGGGAATGGGTATCATTGTTGAGGGGTAAAACACATTCCCTGTATTGTTGATTTCTTCCCAAGATTGTAGTATCGCTTGCATTGTTTGTGGGAGGGGTCTTTTATTTTGTTTATGTGCTGTAGTAGCAATTAGAAATGATAATGGTGAAGTCTTATTTAATCGCGCAATTTCCAAGTGACACCATGGTTTAATAATAGGGTTGGAGAACCAATTTTTAAGTTGGTCCAGAATTGCCGCTGTGTGATAGTCTTTCAGTATTGGTAAACCCATGCCACCCACAGTTTTGTTTTTAGTTTGTATTTCAGGGGAACATCTTGGTCTTTTCCCTGCCCATACAAAGTTAGACAGTTGTTTTTGCATTGATCTAAAAAATGATGCTGGTGCTGGTATAGGTAGGACTCTGAATATGTATATTAGTTTCGGTAAGATAAGCATTTTGTACGCTGCTAATCTGCCAAGCCATGTTAAGTGGTGCTTCCCCAATCGAGACAGTTCTGGTTGAAGGGAGGAGAGAAGTGGGGTGTAGTTAATGGTATATGTTTTCGAAACTGGATGGGTGAGCTTAATACCTAGGTAATTGATTGATTCGTTCGTCCAGGGGTATGGTAGGGTGTGTTTGAGGAAGTTTTCAAGTTTTTTCGGTATATGTATTCCTAAAATGTTGGATTTAGATGCATTAACTTTGTAGTAAGATATGTTACCGAAATGTGTAAGGACTTCGTGTGCTGCGGGTAGAGATTTTTCTGGGTTTGATAGGGCTAAAATAACGTCGTCTGCAAATAGTGAGATTTTGTGATTGTGTGCTTGTGATGTGATACCATGTATAGAGGGATGGGACCTAATTTTTTCCGCTAATGGTTCCATAAGCATGGTGAAAATTATGGGTGACAAAGGGCACCCTTGTCTTGTTCCATTTGTAATGGGAAATGGTTTAGAGAACATGCCTTCAGTATAAACAAATGCTGAGGGTGATGAATATAGTGCCATTATAGCATTCTGCAATGGGCCGACCAGACCAAACTTATCCATGACCTTGGCCAGGTACCCCCAGTGTACTCTATCAAAGGCCTTCTCTGCATCTAAAGCCAGAAGCAGAGAAGGCTCTTTGTTCTCCTCTACCAAATGAAGGAGATTTAACATTCTTCTGGTGGCGTCTGTGGTCTGGCGACCCATTACAAACCCCACTTGGTCATAGTTTATCAAGTTGGGTAGGATACGTGATAACCTGTTGGCTATCAGTTTGGCGTGCAATTTAACGTCTACATTTAATAGTGATATCGGCCGAAAATTTTGTGGGAGATTAGGTTCTTTGCCTGGTTTAGGGAGAGTTATGATTGTGGCTGTAAGCATTTCCGGGGGAAATTTTGCTGTAGTGGTTGCAGCTTCAAAAACATGGAGTATGTGGGGGGTTAGGATGGGAGAGAATAATTGATAATATTCTGAAGAATAACCATCTGGGCCTGGGGCTTTGTTGCGGGGGAGATGTTTGATGGCGTCATTTGTTTCTTTTAGTGTGAATGGTTGGTTTATGTATGCTAAATCTTCTGGGGATATTTTAGGGAGATGTATAGATTCCAAAAATTCTGAAATTGCTTTGTCATTGGGCTGAAAAGTATCTGGGTCCTTTTGAAGGTTATATAGTTTCTCGTAGTAATCGCTAAATGCATTGGCTATTTCTTGTGGATTGTTAACTTTTTTATTGGATTTGGGGTTAATGATGTAGGAAATTTTTTGTTTAATGGTTTTTTCTTTTAATTGTGTGGCTAGGGACTTTCCTGCTTTGTTTCCGTATCTATATGTGTGAGCTTTAAGTGATCTCAGTTGGTGGTTGGGGCGTGAGATTAGGAGAGTTCGCAATTCTTGTCTGGACATAAACAATGCTTCTCTTATCTTTTGTGTGGTATGTTGTTTGTTTAAGTTTTCTAACTGTTGGATTTGAGCTAATATAGAATTGAGTTTTTCCAATCTTTGTCTCTTTGCTCTAGCGCTCATCTGTATGAGTAGGCCTCTCACATAAACTTTATGTGCATTCCATAGTGTGAAGGGATCGCTGACCGAGGGGGCGTTGATGGCAAAGAATTCTTTAATTGCTTTTTCGATTTTCGTTAGATTTTGCGGTTGAGATAATGTGAAAATGTCATTACGCCATCTGTTAGCCCTGGTCTCGGCACAGCGATCCCCCACAACCACTGAAATCGGAGCATGGTCCGACCATGTAATACAATGCAGTTCAGATTTAGTAATCTGTTGTAACATAAATTTATCTACTAAAAACAAGTCTATACGAGAATAGGTATGGTGAACGCTGGAAAAAAAAGTAAAGTCCTTTTCTGAGGAATGTTGACACCTCCACACATCATACAAACCAGAAGAGGAGATGAAATCATTCAGAGTCAGTCTGTTTCTTGAATGCTTGGTCTGGCTGGACACATCTAAGTCTCTGTTGGGGACAGCGTTAAAGTCACCACACAAGATGGTATGACCTTGTTGCATTGAGGAGACTTTTTTCCATATTTTTTTTAGAAAAGATAGCTGTTTGGAGTTCGGAAGGTAAATGTTCACTAAGGTGAATTTTTTGCCGTTAAGCTCGCATACTAAGATGATGAATCTGCCTGAGTTGTCCAAATGAATATCTAGACTTTGGAATTGTACAGAATCCTTAATGGCTATGGCTACACCTCTTTTTTTTGAGGTAAAATTTGCTTGGAAAATGTGCGGGAACTGGCGATTTTGAAAGTTAGGTGATTTATTTGCTGCAAAGTGTGTTTCCTGGAAACAAACCACATCACAATGAAGATTTTTAGCTTCTTTCCAGGCCATTTGTCGTTTGTATGGGCTGTTCAGGCCTTTTACATTAAGAGATACGATTTTAATCGGCATGGTGTGGGTTCTTGTTGGTCTTAGTTATGTGGTTTGACAGTTATTTAAATGTTGGTTACCTTAAGGTCGATGAGAAGTTCTGTTCTGGTCCTGAAGGCGATGAGCAGGCGCTGGCAGTGTGGTGGTCCGTAAGGTGGAACTTGTGGATTAGGAGACTCTCAGGTGGTAGCTGTTGCGGGTATGTTGAGATGCTTTGCTGTAGGTGGGGTTTCTGTTCAGGTGGAGTAGTATGCGATTCCTTGGGATGTACAGGGATGGATCCCAGTCTTGGAAACTTCTTGAAGAAAAGAAATAGTTAACAACAACAAACAAAACTTGTTTCTTAAAAGAAACAGTGCGGTAGGAATAACCGCTCAAATGAGGGGTGTTTAACAGGTAAACGCAAGGTGGCAATCCCCGGGGCCATCAGGGATGTATTAGCAGTAGAGGTTGCCTAGAAGTAGATCTAGTTGTGGATCTCTTCCTTTCTAGCAATGATTGATTAGGTCGTCTGCATCAGGGAGAATGATTTGCCAGTCTCGCAGAAGACGTAGGCCATCTTTGATGTTAGAGATCACATGTGTAATTCCTTCTTTTGTTATCATGAGTTTTGCTGGGTATATCCACCGATAGGTGATATGGTGATTGTTCAGTGGCTTCGTGATTGAGGCTAGTTGGCGCCTCTGTTGCATGGTGAAGGCTGAGAGGTCAGCATAAAAGGAAAGTTCTTGGAACTCCTCTGGAAGGGAGTCACGGTTTCTTGTGGCTGCCATAAACTGATCTTTAACATGATAAAAGTGTATTCTGACAATGGTGTCCCTGGGAAGGTGGGCGGCTACATGTTTAGGTTTAGGCAGTCTGTGAATACGATCCACCACTAGATCATCATGGGGAACTTCTGGAAGGGCAGCTTTCAGCATTTGTATAAAGTGGGGTTTCAGGTCAGGATTTTTAACTGATTCCGGTATTCCCCGTATTTTAACGTTGTTTCTCCTGGACCTATCTTCTAAATTTGCTAATTTTAGCTTCAGTTGCAGCATGTCGTCATCTCTGTCATTATGGGCATCGACTAACTCATTAAAAGTGCATGCAAATTCACCCATCTTTGTTTCAACATGCGAGATTCTTTTGTTCACTGAAGATATTTCAGATTTAAATTGTCTAGTTAGGGATTGAATGTCAGCATGCAATGTGGATCTGAGAGATATCAACATGTCTTTAAGTGTAGTGTCCATTATTGGTGTATTAGCGGTGGGGAAGTCAGTTATGGAGTCTTGTAGTTCTCTGGTATCATCCTGAGATGAATGCAGGCTTACCTCTTCATCATCCTCCTCTGTGTGATCCAACTTTGGCTTGCTTTTGGCTGGGCTGGATGAGGCTGAAGGAGGCAGGGAGTACTGCTCAGCGGTGGGTGAGTTGTAAGCTCTGTTTGGTCTTCTCCCCTGTGCAGCGCCGTTCTGTGTATGAGAGCCTCGTGTGCCTTTCCCCTGCTTGCCGCCGCCATCTTGCTCCGGAGACCGCCGCTGCCACATAAAGTAATCTGGTAGCTTGTTGGGGTAAGTATCCTCTTTTCTTTTCCTGGAAGTCATCCTCAATGTTCCCCCAGCTGAACCGCTTCGGTTGTGGTAAAATTTCTAGGTTGTAAGTCGCTATTTGGATGTCTGATGGCCCTTGGCAGAGAGGAGCTCTTTCAGTGAGCGTCCATACACCGCGCCGGTTAGCCACGCCCCCCGAAAAGAATAACTTTTAAAAATGAAAGACGGCGGTTCCCATCTTCATTGTGCGCATTTGAAACCCACAAGGATGTATTTCCGGGATGCGGTGAATGCTGTCCTCCCAGCATTCACCGCTCGTTCCCGCGCATGCCCTGTGTCATCGCCGTTTGTTTCTGGGTTGCCATGACAACGGGCGGCGGCGTCGCCCAACCTAAACATGGCAAATTTTGAAACGCCCTCCAAACGTGGCGGACGTAATGACGTCAGTCCTGCAGTCTCGCAAGATTTTGCGGAGGTTATCCGCAATGTCTCCTGGGATGAAAGACAATGAGATCCCAGGAGACATTGCGGGGAACGAAGGATATGACGTCAATACCCGCAAAGTCCACGCCCACAGCCGCAGGGACAGAAACAAAGAAAGACAGATAACGTAAGGTAGGAAAAAAAAAAAAAAGAAAAAGCTCCATATGGCACTCGGTGTTGCTTTTAGAAGCCACCGAGATGCTGATTAAAAAACGGGTGAAGATCCGCTTTAATAAATCACCGGGACCAGATGGCTTGCATCCGAGGGTACTTAGGGAACTCAGTCAGGTGATTGCCAGACCGTTGTTCCTAATTTTTACAGACAGTCTATTGACTGGAATGGTACCAGATGATTGGAGAAAAGCCAATGTAGCACCAATATTTAAAAAGGGCCCAAAAAACATCCCTGGGAATTACAGACCAGTTAGCCTAACATCAATAGTATGTAAACTCTTGGAGGGGATGATAAGGGACTATATACAAGATTTTAGTAATAAGGATGATATCATTAGCAGTAATCAGCATGGATTCATGAAGAATCGTTCTTGCCAAACCAATCTATTAACCTTCTATGAGGAGGTGAGTTACCATCTAGATAAAGAAAGGCCCATAGACGTGGTGTATCTGGATTTTGCAAAAGCATTTGACACAGTTCCCCATAAACGTTTACTGTACAAAATAAGGTCCGTTGGCATGGACCATAGGGTGAGTACATGGATTGAAAACTGGCTACAAGGGTGTGTTCAGAGGGTGGTGATAAATGGGGAGTACTCAGAATTGTCAGGGGTGGGTAGTGGGGTTCCCCAGGGTTCTGTGCTGGGACCAATCCTATTTAATTTGTTCATAAACGACCTGGAGGATGGGATAAACAGTTCAATCTCTGTATTTGCAGACGATACTAAGCTAAGCAGGGCAATAACTTCTCCGCAGGATGTGGAAATCTTGCAAAAAGACCTAAACAAATTAATGGGGTGGGCGACTACATGGCAAATGAGGTTCAATGTAGAAAAATGTAAAATAATGCATTTGGGTGGCAAAAATATGAATGCAATCTATACACTGGGGGAAGAACCTCTGGGGGAATCTAGGATGGAAAAGGACCTGGGGGTCCTAGTAGATGATAGGCTCAGCAATGGCATGCAATGCCAAGCTGCTGCTAATAAAGCAAACAGAATATTGGCATGCATTAAAAGGGGGATCAACTCCAGAGATAAAACGATAATTCTCCCGCTCTACAAGACTCTGGTCCGGCCGCACCTGGAGTATGCTGTCCAGTTCTGGGCACCAGTCCTCAGGAGGGATGTACTGGAAATGGAGCGAGTACAAAGAAGGGCAACAAAGCTAATAAAGGGTCTGGAGGATCTTAGTTATGAGGAAAGGTTGCGAGCACTGAACTTATTCTCTCTGGAGAAGAGACGCTTGAGAGGGGATATGATTTCAATTTACAAATACTGTACTGGTGACCCCACAATAGGGATAAAACTTTTTCGCAGAAGAGAGTTTAATAAGACTCGTGGCCACTCATTACAATTAGAAGAAAAGAGGTTTAACCTTAAACTACGTAGAGGGTTCTTTACTGTAAGAGCGGCAAGGATGTGGAATTCCCTTCCACAGGCGGTGGTCTCAGCGGGGAGCATTGATAGCTTCAAGAAACTATTAGATAATCACCTGAATGACCGCAACATACAGGGATATGTAATGAAATACTGACACATAATCACACACATAGGTTGGACTTGATGGACTTGTGTCTTTTTTCAACCTCACCTACTATGTAACTATGTAACTATGTTATTAAACATGCCTATTTAGGGGCGTGGCCGACCGGAGCTGTAGATGGACGCTTGATACCTCAGCTCGTCTCACAGGGGAGATAATCCAGCTACTCAGGCCGCATAACGAAGTCCATCCAGAGCCATCCTAGCCTCCAACACACCGGAGACCATGGCCAGCACATCTAGGAAGAGAAACCCGGAATATCAGCCAAAGAAACTCACTGAATTCTCATACAAGCCGGCGGAGCAGGTCAGTGATCTCCAAGATGGCGCCGGCCAGGCCGCGCCGCGGGACACTTACACGGATCTGCAGGACGAATTCCCGGCAGATCCAGTCACACCAGACCCCCCAGCCTTACCCCCTCACCCCCCGGAGGGAGACAACCTCCTGAATAGCCCTGCTAAGGCTAAAATGAGGATCGATGCGCCGCCGCAGCGGCTGCCCATCCCACAAATTGAGGCCCAGGCCTTCAACTCCCTTCTCAGCAACCAGGCCCTGCATTCATCCATGGCAGCCTTCCCCACCTCAGGGCAGCCTGTTATGGACACCACATTAAAGGACATGCTCCTATCACTGCAGACCTCCCTTATGACAGATCTCTCCTCACTTTTTGCAAAAATCTCCTCAGAAATACACATAATGGATGACAGAGTGACATGCATTGAAAATGATATGAGTGACTGCACTACCAAAGTAAATGAGGTCATGGATGTATGTGCTGACATGAGAGAGGAACAGACATGGATCCGCGCCAAGCTGGCCGATTTAGAGGACAGATCTCGCAGGAACAATATCAAACTGCGCGGAGTCCCTGAATCCATACTGCCTGCAGACCTGCCTCGCTATGCGAAAGAAATGATGCATGTCATAGTCCCAGAAGCATCCCCCAGGGACATAATCATCGACAGAATTCATAGAATAGCCAAGCCATCCCACCTAGCTGCCTCCATCCCCAGAGATGTCTTGATGAGGGTCCACTTCTTCCACGTCAAAGAGAAGCTCCTGCTGGGGGTAAAAAACAAATCTCCACTGCCTGCTCCGTACACGGGAATCCAATTTTTCCCGGACCTATCTAAATATGCTCTTCAACAAAGAAGAAACCTGAACCCGATCACCAAAGGGCTTCAAAACCACAAAATACCGTACAAATGGCGTTATCCAGCAACTATCCTAGTCACTAGAAACGGGCAATCCCACGCCATACATGACCTCCACAAAGGCCTGCACCTCCTGCATAACTGGGGAATCATTCTGGAACCCCCCAAGAACCCACCAACGCGCAACGGCACATCCCAGGCCCGCAGTCGCATGGATCACCACCCCAGCTGAGGTGGCTCTACACCTAAAACCGCAATAGGCCTAATTACGACACCGCACATCCCCTGGAGTTAGACGAATTGTTCCACTGATTGCTCAGCTCCTCTTGACAATAACTGTTTATACCCCCATTTAGAGGTTTAAGCGGTGTGAAACACCTCCTCTACATCTCCCTGTTTATTTTTTTTTTGTGCAAAGTTACCTTTTCAGCGGTTTGCTCATTGGCACTGTATAGCCAACTGTGGTTAACATTTTGCTCTATTTGCAGCTTTATCACCTTCCCTCTCCTGGCTCCAGAGACCGAACACCACCCACCTACTGCTACCGCCTCCAAGATCCTTTGGCAAGTAAACCAGGTCATCTAACTGTAAGTGACTTCCCACACCAACCTAACTACATCTCCTAACACCATGCCACTAAAGATATTATCGCTCAATGCTAAAGGCTTGAACCATCCAGCCAAACGCCACTCTCTTTGGAAATCTGCCAACGCTCTACAGAGCGACATCTTGTGCATCCAGGAGACACATCTGATAAAATCGGACTCTCCATTATGTGTCAACCGTCAGTTTCCACACATCTTCCATGCCTGCCACTCCACCAAATCCAAGGGCGTCATGATAGCCATAAAAGACACAGTGGACTTCCAACTATCCAAAATACTAATTGACCCCGAAGGTCGCTACTTAATTCTAGTATGCTCCATCAACAAAATTTCTTATACCCTCTCCAACATTTATGCACCGAACTCCCATCAAAAGAAATTCCTTCACAAGGTCCTACGCCTAACCAATCAAATAAAAGAAGGTCACCTGATCATATGTGGGGATTTTAACATTGCCCCAGATGTCACCATGGACACTACGTCCCCGGCGAAGAGACGTCTATCGCCACTGAAAAACCTCTTGTCCTCACAGGAACTCTTTGATGTATGGCGATGCCACCACGGCTCGGAAAAGGACTACACCTTCTTCTCCCACGTACATAATTCGTATTCACGAATTGATTTATTTGTCACTGATAAATGGCTTCTCCAGAAAATATGTAAATCTGAAATCCACGCCGCAACATGGTCAGACCACGCCCCAATATCAATTACTATCTCAGACTCCACTCCACAACGCAACACATTCTTGTGGCGTGCAAACAATTTCATACTACAAAATGAAAAATACACCACAGAAATATCCAATCTTCTTACTGAATTTTTTTCTATAAACAAAGGCACAGTGTCTGACCATGGTGTAGTGTGGAATGCCCATAAGGCCTATATTAGAGGTATGTTGATTAAAATGAGCTCCCTTCACAAAAAAAAGAGGACGCAGCGTTTAGATGAACTAACATCCCAAATCACTGCCCTAGAACAACAACATAAAGCCAACCCCCAACCCCCACAAACCATCCAATTATTGAATCTACGGCAAGAACTGAAAACCTTGCTCCTCCACTCCTTCGAGTACCTCCAGCGAAAATTAAAGGCCACCTCCTACGCCACCTCCAACAAGGCAGGTAAAAAGCTAGCACTGAAACTCAGAGGCAGAAGACTCAAATCTAAAATATCTCAGGTTATCCACCCCCACACGAACATCCCCCAGTCCAATCCTCAGGACATAGCTAACGCTTTTAGCGACTACTATAGTGACCTTTACAACTTAAAACGCGACGCTAACACGCCGCAACCAACACCAGCCGAGATCAATCATTTTCTCCAATCTATTCAATTACCCACCCTAACAAGCACCCAACTAGATAACTTAAATAGACCCTTTTCTGAACAGGAAATTCAGACATCAATTGATTCCCTACCTAATGGGAAAGCCCCAGGTCCGGACGGCCTAACAGCCGAATACTACAAACAATATGCCCCACAGATAGTCCCACATATTACTGAGTTATTTAACAACGCTGCCTCCTCTTCCAATATGCCGAATGATTTCCTGAATGCACTGATTGTTACGATTCCCAAACCAGGGAAAGACCCGGACTCCCCCAAAAACTTTAGACCAATATTCCTTCTCAACCTTGACCTAAAAATCTACGCTAAGACAATCGCCACACGCCTTTTAGATATTATACCCACCCTCATACATAGGGACCAGACAGGATTCACCAAAGGAAGACAGGCACCAGATGCAACCAGAAGAATGATCAACTTGATACACCACGCAGAATCCACCGGAACGCCTTCTCTGCTCCTGTCCTTGGATGCAGAGAAGGCGTTCGACAGGGTTCACTGGAACTACCTAGAATTGGTCCTTCAGAAATTTGGCTTCAGAGACCACATCCTTAGAGCTATTTTAGCTATGTATACAACCCCCTCGGCCCAAGTATTCACAGAAGGTATGCTCTCAAAACCATTCCCAATCACAAATGGAACACGCCAAGGTTGCCCCCTGTCCCCGCTCATCTTCAACTTATTAATGGAACCGCTAGCACAACATATAAGATCCAACACTACGATATCCGGGATACAAATTGGCCCCGTCACCCACAAAATCAGTCTCTTTGCAGACGACGTGATCTTAATACTCACTAATCCCACAACCTCCCTGGCAGAAGTTCAAATCACATTAAATTGGTTCAGTAGAGTATCGTACTACAAATTAAACACATCCAAATCTTCCATCCTCGACATCAATCTAGATGCCACCACTAAGAATCTACTTCAGGCACAATACTCCTTCACATGGGCAGACAAGGAAATCACATACCTGGGAATCCAACTCCCGAAAACGACAAAGAATTTATACTCATCTAACTTCCTCCCACTCCTTCACAAAATCAAAACTGACTCACAACAAATCATGAAACACGAGCTCTCATGGTCGGGGAGGCTAGCAGCCTTTAAGATGACATGCCTACCTCAAATACTGTACTACTTCCGAACACTACCAATCCCAATTCCCGTCTCGTTCTTCAAATCTCTCCAAGCAACTTTCTCCAATTTTCTCTGGAACGGGAAAAAACCCAGATGTGCACACGCCAAATTAATTAAACACAGATTGGCGGGGGGCACGGGATCCATAGATTTTAGGGACTACTACCTAGCGACCATACTCGCACAACTTCCAGAGTGGTTCCAACCCACCACCCAATCCATATGGGCCCAGATGGAAAATCTCTCACTGGCACGCCCAAACTTAAAAAACTGGTTAATGAGCACCCCCTTGGGCTCCTATATCTCACCCTCTATCTCCCCGACCATGAAGGCCTCAGTCTACGCTTGGGGGAAAATGCTCGCCCTCTCAGAATCCACCCCCCCCAACACTCACCTCCACATACCCTTGGAGTCACTACACTATCTGTCACCTGATCTCAGACTCACCCAATGGTCCAACAATGGAATACACTCAATACACCTCCTTTTACAAGGAAATCAAATTAAATCCTTTCCCCAACTACAAAAAGAATACGATCTGCCTGACGGAGAAAGATTTACATTCCTTCGTATACACCACTGCCTAAGTAAACTTCCTCGCCCCCTTTACAATATACCTCAAAAAACCTGGCACTTCCTTACAAACCCCAATCCAAAGCCCAAAGGTATATCCTACTTCTACACCCTGCTTCAAGGGAAAAGATCCTTTAATAAGTTGGTCCCCCATTGTCAATGGGAAAAAGATCTTAACAATACCTTCTCTGACGCACAATGGCAACTAGCTCTCAAGTCCACCTACTCAGCAACCCAATGCTCATCTCTTTGGGAACTCACTCAAAAAATCTCGCTCCGCTGGTACCTAACCCCAGTAAAGTTAGCTGCCTTCCACTCCCACACTCCCGCGACATGCTGGAGATGCAAAACATCTAGAGGGGACTTGTTCCATATTTTTTGGACATGCCCCCTCATCAGAAAATACTGGATAGATACGTTTGAATTGATAGCCAACATCACAAAATCTCAGATCCCACCCTCACCGGAACTGGCGCTCCTGAATTTAACCATAGGAGACATACCTGGACCTCTCAGACATACAACAACCCATATCCTCTTAGCTTCCAGACTCAATATAACAAGGAATTGGAAGTCCGACATACCCCCAAACATAAAACAAACCATTGACCTGGTTTCACTCCACTTTAGCTATGAAATGACGGTGGCCACCAGTAATGGTCGCGCCACACATGCCAGTAAACAATGGTCGCCCTGGACTAACTGGACCAATGCTGCAACCAAGACCCAGATTCCCTAACTCAACCCTAGACCTTCTTGACCGAGCAACATGTTTGCCATGTCTTACCCGCGAGACGTTATTCTCGAACCCTACAGACATTTAGCACATCACCACAATTGAATCTACCTGCGCTTCACAAAGTTCAAGTGGGGCCACTCTCCCTTTGCAGCGCAAAGAGATCCCAATAGGGGTGCTGCCGAGGGGGGAAGGGACCCCAATTGCAAAACACAACGACCATAGATCAGTGAAGTGTTATACCTATGCTTATCTGAACGCGCTCTAGCCAGTGACGAGCTGCTGAATATTGAATATTACATATAATCTCAGTTTGCATATTCTTTGTTTTTATGTCAAGTTATAATCTACGTCGTTACACGACGTACAATCTCTCAATTGTACTCTGTATTTACCTGCAAAAAACCAATAAAACAATTTGAAAGAGAAACATGCCTATTTAGAACAAAAATAAAAAAATTAGAACAAAAAACAAAAAAAAAATGTCAACCAAAATTTTATAACGCACATGTGTGAATGTGCACACAGTAAAAAATGTGATAATCAACAATGTGTGGCTTCTTATTTCAATGCTCAATACCATTTTTTTAAGTAATTGTGTGTTTACAGTGGCAGGGGTTTATTTACTAATGGAAAAACCACTTGGCACTACAAGTGCACTAGGAGAACCTAGGATACAGCCAAAAGCAGACACAAGCAATAAAGAAAATTCAAGATTTTAACAGATTTTGTTTTGGTTTTATTATAAAAAGTTTTAAACATTGTCTGGCATAGCAATGGCCCCCCTACCCATAAAATAATTCACATATTTCTCCCGAACTTTACGGGCGCTTTGGGGGGCCAAGCCAGTATGGCCAGTATCCAGGCCCGTCAGAGGATTCTCGGTAATAAGTCCGGCCTCAGGCACAACGGAGGCTATATAATTTGTTGAATTTTTTCGTAAATAATTGTGCAGTATGCAGCATGATAGGATGATATGATTGAGTTTGTAATCCCTCATATGGATTGCTGTCAGTAACAGGAAGAACCGGCTGGCCATTATCCCGAAGGAATTCTCAACACAACTCTTCTCGCTCTGGCCAACCGGTAGTTAAAAACTCTCCCCTCTGGGGTGAGGGTCCTTTGGGGAATGGCCTCACCAGGTGCTCGCCCAGATCGAACGCTTCATCTGCAATAAAGACAAAGGGGAGTCCTTCCACGTTATCCGCATCAGGTGGCAATGCCAGGCCACCACTCTGGAGAAGCTGGTAAAACTCCATCTGGGCGAAGACTCCTCCATCCGACATGCGGCCATTCTTCCCCGCGTCCACATACAGGAATTCATATTGTGCCGACACCACCGACATTAACACTACACTATTAAACCCCTTATAGTTATAATAATAAGACCCCAAATGGGGTGGTGGCACGATGTGGACATGCTTCCCATCTATAGCCCCTCCACAGTTGGGAAAATGCCAATGGTTGGCAAAATGGGAGGCCACAGTCTGCCATTCCTGTGGCGTTGAGAGAAACTGTGGAGTCAAACAAGAAAAAAAAAATAAAAGTACTTTTGCACATAACATTGCAAGCAGATTACACAAAAAACATTCTTGTCCAACATCAGTATAACATTTATTTTAAGGAGTATTAAAAGACAAAAATATAAGGCCCACTTATCAGATCCCCCCCCCCCCCGATGGCCCATTGATAACATTTTAGGGGGGCTTATAAATTAATTTAAGGACACACATAACATTTGGACACATTTTAGGGGGTGTTTAGGGTAAAGCACTACAATGGAGCTGACGATATACATTGTTAAGTGACTAGGCGAGCTGTTTATGGGCCCAGGATAGCATGCTGGGGAGGTTAGTGAAGGAAAATATGCATGAAGGACAAAAAAGGAGCATTAAAGCTTACAGGTGCATGAGGACAAAGGGGACATTCACAGCATATTACAATCATGGTAATTAGGGACTGATGAAAGAAATACAATACATTAGCATACATTAAATACATAGAATGTGATGTTAAAGGAGAAAACTTACCCTAATATAGTCCTTCTGCAGGACCTGTATGATGGCAGAACAGGTCTCTGGGATAATGATCCCCAGAGCCTGGGGGGAGATGCCTGTTGAGAACTTGAGGTCCTGCAGGCTTCTCCCAGTTGCCAAGTACCGCAACGTGGCGACTAGCCTCTTCTCCAGAGTGATGGCTTGCCTCATGCAGGTATCCTGCCTGCTGATATAAGGGGTCAGCAAAGCCAACAAATGGTGAAAAATGGGGTCCGTCATCCTGAGAAAGTTCCTGAAATCATCAGGATTATTCTCATGGATATCACGAAGTAAAGGCATGTGAGAGAATTGGTCACGCTGGAGCAACCAATTCTTGGTCCATGAACTCCTCCCCATTCCCCCTGTTCATGGACTGGGCTTGGGTCAAAGAATGAACCCCAACACCAAGCCCCCGCATAGCACAAACTCTACGACGAATACGTACCCGCAACATGGCTTCAAAACGGTCGGCTGGTCAGAACATATTAACAGAAGCCCAAAGGGTGGCGCACTGCGTATTGAACTTCCGTTTCATTGTCCCGTCGTACGTGGTGTACGTCACCGCGTTCTTGACGGTCGGACTTTGGTGTGATCGTGTGTACGCAAGACAGTTTCAGCGGAATTCCGTCTGAACTCTGTCGGAAAAACCTTCAGAGTTTATTCCGATGGTAAAACCGGTCGTGTGTTCAGGGCATTAGGCTTTAAAAGCACATGCTGCTAGCAGTCTAATCCTTCTGTGCCTCCTACTAGCCCGTTAGATATTTTGTGACATCTGGTTGCAGTGGAGCACAAACTAGGGCAAATCAAGTGCATTTTTTATAATATTAGCACTGAACGCGTGTTTATTTGACTGTCAGTTGTCACTAATAGCTTTGCTTGCTGCTAACTGCTCTTTTAACACTCTTCATCTTTTAGTAAAGCAGGTGTAATAATGTTGTTTTAGTCCTGGTTCACACTGAATGTGGCTGTGAAATTGTGCAACTTAATTTTTAATTGCTTGATTTCAAAGCTGCATGTCAGTACGACTTAGGTGGACTTGGCTGACATCTGTACAACTTCATACACAGATGTTTATGAAAGTCGCACCTAAATTTGCCAAAATTAGAGCAGGAACTACTTTTTCAAGTCGGCGTTGCACCAATTTGAATAGTTCCATTGCCGACAATAGGGTGCGACTTGTCATGTGATTTGGACCTGTCAAATCGCATGACAAGTCGCACTGATGTGAACGGGGCTTAAACAGCTAGGTGATATAAAATGATATGTAAAACATAAGTGTAGTCAAAAATAAAATACACGAAAATCAGAACTAGGGGCATGAGCAGCCGACCAGCTGTCCTGCTGCTTACTGATCACAGAAGGTCAGTTGCTCTGTACAGGCTCCATTCAGAGATTGCTTTGCATTCTATCAATGAATACCCAATGTTCTCTAATTGGACAAGGTGGGGAGGAGGGGCAGTGAAGTCATGCTCTCCACTTTGTCCAATCAGAGAATGCTTTGCTTTTTTAGAGAAGATGCAAAGCATTCTCTGAATGATGCCCGTGCCCAGCAGTCGACCTCCTGTGTTCACAATGTAGCAGAGCAGCCACTTGTCCTCGGTCTGGTAAAACTAGCGTTCATAATGGAGCTAGCACATTCTTCATGCTGTAAATTTTTGGATCTTTTAATGCAGCGCATTCTTTTGTTCTTTATAATGCTAGAATGAAGTTGTTTTGCTGCTGATATTCACACAGAGTTCTCACAAACGTATTTCTTTATTATTTCTTGTGATCTCCTGAATAATATTTTTTGTTTTTAAAGCCAGATCTCCATAATAATGTTTAGAATTATTTTTATAGTCATCTTTTTTTGTTTATTTTTTTAACCACTTCAGCCCCGGAAGGATTTACCCCCTTCCTGACCAGAGCGTTATTTGCGATTCGGCACTGCGTCATTTTAACTGACAATTGCGCGGTCGTGCGACGTGGCTCCCAAACAAAATTGAGGTCCTTTTTTTCCCACAAATAGAGCTTTCTTTTGGTGGTATTTGATCGCCTCTGCGATTTTTATTTTTTGCGCTATAAACAAAATAAGAGCGACAATTTTGAAAAAAACACATTATTTTTTACATTTTGCTATAATAAATATCCCCCAAAAATATATAAAAAAAACATTTTTTTTCTTCAGTTTAGGCCAATCGTATTCTTCTACATATTTTTGGTAAAAAAAATCGCAATAAGCGTTTATTAATTGGTTTGCGCAAACGTTGTAGTGTTTACTAAATAGGGGATAGTTTTATGGCATTTTTATTAATAATTTTTTTTTACTAGTAATGGCGGCGATCAGCGATTTTTATTGTGACTGCGACGTTATGGCAGACATGTCGGACATTTTTGACACATTTTTGGGACCATTGTCATTTATACAGCGATCAGTGCGATTAAAAATGCACTGATTACTGTGTAAATGACACTGGCAGTGAAGGGGTTAACCACTAGGGGGCGGGGAGGGGTTAAGTATGTCCTAGGGAGTGATTACTAACTGTAGGGGGATGGGCTGTGTGGCTGACGTCACTGATCTCTGCTCCGATGACAGGGAGCAGAGATCGAGTGACACTTGTCACTAGGCAGAACGGGGAGATGCTGTTTACTACGGCATCCCCCCGTTCATCCGGTCCGGGAGACCCGCGACCCGACTCACGGAGCTCCCGGCCGGCGCGCACGCACGGGCACGGCGGGAAATTCAAATGGACGTACAGGTACGCCCATTTGCCCAGCCGTGCCGCTTTGCCGACGTACATCGGCGTGCGCCGGTCGGCAAGCGGTTAATCAAGAACTCCTTTTTTTTATTATTTTAAAAAAAAATTTCTAGTGATCTCCATAATTTTTTTTTTTTGTGTGTCAAGTTTCCACAACAACATTATTATCTTGTTTTTAAACCTCAAGGAGGTTGGTTGGTGTCCCTTGTTAATTTGACATTGTATTTTGGAAATGTACCTGCCTACTCACAAACTGTCCTATTTGAAGAAAAACACATAAGCAAGTATTTTCATATAAAAAAATCTCCATTTATTCTGGCTCATAACAAATTTGCGAAACCTTTGTACCCCAGGTCAGACATCAACTCTTTGCAAATAAAATTGGTAGCTTGAGAAGTCCATATAATATGGAGCACAATCTGGTCCAGGACTCCCAGAGATCACAAACAGCAGCAGATGACATATATGTCCCAAGGCTGTGGTACTACAACAGCATGCGTCTTCTGTCAGACCAAACTGAACCCAGGCCATCACTTTCTTGTCTTCCTTGCAGCCTTCCCTCCACTCCTCCCTGCAGCCTTCCCTGCAGCCTTCTTTGGAGGCTGTGGCTCTGGAGGTGAACTTGTGGCAGGAGGAGGAGGAGGAGGAGGATGGGCAAGTGCACATAAGTGTACGTCATCAGTCATTTGGCCCCTCAACCCCTTGTGAATGGCCTCAACAAAAAGTTTTTCACAGTTGTGGCGTTGACCCCCCTCCATTTGCATCAATTTGGAAGCTATATAGTAGCCATAGGCCTCTTCAGCGTTGGGGGGGGGGTTCAGGGCCGCATCCTTAATGAGGCCCAGTGCTGCCTCCTCCATGTTACTCCCCTTCATGGCCCTTTTTGTTGGAAGGCGGAGGGGAGGCACCTGGGATTGGGCAAGGCTCCTACTGGGCCCGGCCACCTCCTGGCTGACACTTACCCCACCTCCTCCTGGCTGACACTTACCCCTGTCTCCTCCTGTGTGCCACATTCCAGAGCCTCGTCCTGGCTGAGGTCTTCCTGTGTATGAAAAAGGGACATAGTTTTAGTTTTTGGTTCATCAATCACACACAATTTTCAGCTCACGACTGTTGAAAATTGAATGTTAATAAATAGAAAAGACTATCATTCTGAGCTCAGCATTTTTCATTCTTGTCACAATCATTTTTGGCCCCTACTGTCTATTGATATGTAAAACACTTTTTGTTCAATCATTCATTTGTTAGCAATAATAACATCTAGTTAACAACAATAATTTTCGGACAATAAATATGTTAAAAAATACTATACCTGGCTCCAGCTGGGCTCCTCAACTTCTTCCAGGTTGGTTCCTCGGAAGCCTCAGATGGGGTTGAGGGAAGGGTGGAGGTAAGGCTGGATGGAAGTGTGGAAAGTGATTCCCTGGCTTCCATCTGGTCTTCCAGAAACCGCATCCTGCTGTAGTACCACAGACTGGGTACATACACAGATACCAAAAAAACCTGGGGAATGCCCAGGAAAAAATTCCAAGCCTACTTACCACCAACTCGCAGACAACCAATTGACCTGTCTAACAGTATGCGTTAAAAACAGGGGTTCAGTCCGCACGCATTTGCAAACGCATGCGTAAGCCACAGAGCCACGTCACGGCACCCTGTAATCTGTGGTCCTAACACTAAAATTTGGGTGTCCCCACAGTGGAGGCACATGCATTCTAATGGATAAGTGAGGGCAGGTGGACTGAAGGGAGCCCACCCCTTCTTAAAAGGTACAGGGCACACCAAACACCCAGCAGGTAGCACAATGGCTGCAAAGGTGCTGGTGCGTTGCTGGACCAGTACACACACCCACGTGATTGCAAAAAACTTGCCACCACCCTCACTTATAGCTGGCTATTGCAGTAAGAGGCATTGGAAGGCTACAAACAGATATTCCAGAGGATGGGTACATACACATCCTCTGCTGCTGCTCCTGACCTCATGTAAGCCTGGATCTCATTAAGCTCCTTTCTATACGTGCTTCTCAAGCTACCAATTTTCCTCTCCACAAACTCGATGTCTGCGTTGGGGACCTGCGTCTTCAAAAATTGCAGCAGTTTCTCCAGCGATGCCTTCCTTGCTGGTTTGTTGCGATATAAGGGGTTTTTAACCTCCCACAATTTACGCATATCCCTGTATTTGTCAATGAACTGGCCCATGAAATCCGGGTCTTTGAATTGTTTCATCTTTGCTGAAAGACCAAACACAAGACAAAAGCACTAAATATCAGGCTAAACTCTCCTAATCTTACCCCAATATAGGCCTCAATCTATAATCAGTATAGGCCACTGATGTCCCAAGTTAAAATGTTACCTTCGTTATAACGTTCATCGCTTCCGGTCCTCCTTCCTCCGCACACAGAACTAACGTACGACACAAGCGTGTTAACTGTATATACACTGCGCATGCGTGAAACTCCGCCAGCGTCGCCCGCCTCAAATATGGCCTTTGTAGAGGTGGTGGAGATGGTGGACATATTGAAGAGGGCTGACTATGATGGGAAGTATGGACAGTACCTAAACCAAAATGTGAGAAAGGCCAAGATCATGACTAAAGTTGTGAAGAGTCTTCACAGGAATTTTGGGGTACGACGATCCAAGGAGCAATTGAGGAAATGCTGGTCAGACCTGAAATTGAGGGAGCAGGATCAGTACAGAAGAATCAAGAAAGTGCTTCTAAAAAGTAAGTAGTTTTCGTGTGTTACTATTATTATTATTACTTGCATGTTGCTCCATGTGCTTTTCTTTACTATTGTACAGTTTAAAATGGCGACTTTCAGGCTCGTGGGCACAGTAATCAGTCATAGAAAACATTGTTCGTTTGTCAACTAAAAACAATGTTTTTGGCAGATACAGAGTTAATTATATTTGGTCATGCTAATTTGTATTAAAAGCAGTTTAGGACATTGTTAGATGTGTTTGTAACTAGAATGAATTGCAAACTTGATTCAGTGTAATGTAAGGAGAGGACACTCAGCAGCTGTTTACACATCTGGACTCAGGAGCACTAGTGTGGGACACAAGAACAAACTTTTTAGGGTGTCCCACACAGGTACTCCAGTGGATACTTGGGGTGTCTACATGTGTGAAACTTGTCCAAAAAAGGTAAGTATTGCAGCTTTGTTAAGGGAATAAATAATGTCTTCAACTTGGGACTCTACCAAAACAGAGAATTTTACCCCACTTCCAAGCAATGTTTCACATTCATATTTCTGGCCATAAATATCTGTGTGCTAAGTATACCTTTTGTTTTATTCTCATAGGGGAGAAAAGACTCGGGACGTCTGAGGACACCAGGAACCCCCCACCTCCTGAAGGAAAGGAACGGAGCACACCACAACCAGAGGATGTGGAGGAAGGAGAGGTGGTGGAAATTGTCACCACAACAGATGAGTGTCTGACACCACAGATTCAGGTAATAGATGTATGCCTGTATATTTATAATATATGGTGTGTATTTTTTCTTTTAGATGATGTGCATGTTGTGGAAGAACAATATACTCATTTCACGACTGACACTGCACAAAGACTAATGCAGGACATCATGTTTTGTAGTCAGGATTTAGACCTCATCAAGCAAAAAACAAATGACATAGAACAAAAACTGAAGAACATGATTGATGTACTAGGAAGAATCTAAATAACTACCAAATGACACCAGTTTATAATTTTGGGGACCAAGTTTTACAATTTTTTGACACATTTTAAATTTGGAAGATGCACACAGTGTGTCAACATGTACTATCTGCCATCAGGAGATATCAAGGTACGCGTTTTGTGGGTGCAACCCCTTCCTCGCAACCCTAGTAGTTGAGAGGAAGGGGTTGCACCCCCAAAACACGTCCATTGATCCCCCATGATGGGAGATAGCACATGTTGACATTAGGTATGGGATCAGAAAGGAAATCCCCAGTTTTAATCCCAATTTGTGTGCATCTTATAAATTTGGCTTTTACATCTGATGAAGGCAAAATCAACACATTTTTGACACTATAATGTCTGATATTGCCTTCAGTCTTTCATAGTTGAACTTTGTAAGTTCCAGAGTTGTGTATGTTATGTTTGCAAACATGCCTGTTTATGTACCGTACTTTTATAAATATTTCAAGGTAAAACTTTTAAAAACAAGATGTGTTTTTTTGAACACAAAATGTTTTATAACGCACATGTGAATGTGCACGGAGTAAAAGGTTTTATACTCAACAATGTGTGGCTTCTTCTTTCACTGCTCAATACCAGTTTTTGTATTAAGTTGGTGTTTACAGTGACAATGGGTGTCATTTAATAATGGCACTACAAGTGCACTAGGAGAACCTAGGAGACAGCTTAAAACAAACACAAGCAGTAAATCAAAATTAAGATTTTAGCAGAATTTTTTTTTATTTTGAAAATATTAAAAGAAAAAATATTTATGGCATAGCAATGGCCCCCTCTACCCCGTAAAATATTCAACATATTTTTCCCGCACTTCACGGGCGCTTTGGGGGGGCAAGCCAGGACGGCCAGCTTCCAGGGCCATCATTGCATTTTCTAGAAGTCTGGCCTCAGGTCCAAATGAGGCTACATAACTTGGTGCATTTCTTTTTAAAAAGTTGTGCAGTATGCAGCAGGATAATACAATGTGGTTCAGTTTGTACTCCGCCATATTTATAGCCATTAGAAATATTTGGAACTGGCTGGCCATCCCAAGGGTATTCTCCACGACTCTTCGGGCTCTGGTCAGCCAATAATTAAAACCCTCTTCTCCGTGATGAGGGTCCTCTGTGGGAATGGCCTCATTAGGTAATCGCCCAGACCAAATGCTTCATAAGCAATAAAAACAAACGGGAGTCCTTCGACATTCTCTTCCGCAGGTGGCAATCCAAAGCCACCACTCTGGAGACGTCCGTAAAACTCCATCTGGGCAAAGACTCTACCATTTGACATCTGGCCATTCTTCCCCACGTCCACATAGAGTAAAAATATTCAAAAATAAAGACTAAGGTCAAAGAGGTAACAAACCTCCGGACTTTTAACGGTGTTGAGTAGAGAGAAAAGAGAGCTCATCAGGTTAAGATAAAATATTGCTTTTATTAACAGTAAAGATTAAAACATGTGAAGGAAAATTACATCCGTATCAAAATGGGTATGGAATTAATGAAGCATGTATAGCAAAGCACTACCACTCACGACATGTTTCACTCGATAGAGTTTCTTCAGGAGATTGCTGGTGTGACTCTTTTTATACTATAAATGAAAAACAACTTAAATAGGGATCTCATGAACGCATTGAAAAACAATACAACAACATGACTAAACATGCAAATTGGCATAGAATTGAGAAAGAGAACTATGCCTACATAGGATCAAAATGTCAGAAAAAAAGGACATAGAAACATGTGGATACAGGAAGAGACCAACCCTTACCAAAAATACTTCAATATCCAAATTATGTGGGTGCAGCAATAAAATCTAATTAATAGGTGTCAGGCCTCACTGACGTTATACGTCGCTGATGCCTATGCCGCTAGTCTTTCCAGGCGCATGTGCGGTAGCATTTCCTCTCATGCCCGCGACTCGACGGTGACATCAGACGCCGCCGAGTCGGAGAGGGCTTTAAAATGGCGATTACTCGCCTCATCACTCTGCCCCAGATCCCTGGTCAGGGATGGTTTGCTACCCCCCCCCCCCCCGGATCTCCATGATCTATTTACAATATCGTTAGGTAAGCTGCGCTTTCCTTTTCTTTCCATTTAAGCATTTAATTGCTCTTGCATTTATTCACAATACTCAAGATTTATATTCTCTCTATACATTCCCCATTACTATCTATAGGTCCTTCCGCCCTTGGTTTCCTCAAATTCTTGGGAGATGTTAGACATTATGATGAATACCTTCAATCATTTTTGTGATCATCACTAGCTTTATCCTCATTGATTCTACCCTAAGGTAATCCCCCCCCCTCCCTCTTTAAATTGCTATTTTGACAGTAATGACTGTGTGTAACCTTTATCACTACTGGCCATTATTTATCAGGGCCCCACTTGACTTATTCCACTCATCTCTAAAATATTTCACTATAGAAATACCATCTTCTTAGAGTCTCTCTCTGCAAGCAATTAAGGTATGCTGGCCGGATAAAAAGGACGTGACACCTATTACTTTGATTTTATTGCTGCACCCACATCATTTGGATATTGAAGTATTTTTGGTAAGGGTTGGTCTCTTCCTGTATCCACATGTTTCTATGTCCTTTTTTCTGACATTTGGATCCTCTATAATCTTTGTATGCATAGTTCTCTTTCTGAATTCTATGCCAATTTGCATGTTTAGTCATGTTGTTGTATTGTTTTTCAATGCGTTCATGAGATCCTTATTTAAGTTGTTTTTCATTTATAGTATAAAAAGAGTCACACCAGCAATCTCCTGAAAAAACTCTATTGAGTGAAACGCGTCGAGAGTGGGAGTGCTTTGCTATACATACTTCATTAATTCCATACCCATTTTGATACGGATGTAATTTTTCTTCTCTTGTTTTAATCTTTACTATTAATAAAAAGCAATATTTTATCTTAACCTGATGAGCTCTCTTTTCTCTCTACTCAACACAGTTAAAAGTCCCGAGGTTTGTTACCTCTTTGCCCTTAGTCCTTATTTTTGAATATTTTTCATATTTGGGATGTGGTGTTTGATCTTTTGATTTCTCCATCTTGCCCTTTGTCCACATAGAGGAACTCATATGTCGCCGACACCACCGCCATCAACACAATACTATTAAACCCCTTGTAATTATAATAGTATGACCCCGAATGGGTTGGTGGGACGATGTGGACGTATTTCCCATCAATTGCCCCTCCACAGTTGGGAAAGTCCCAAGGGTCGGCAAAGTGGGATGCCACAGTCTGCCATTCCTGTGGCATTGAAGGAAACTGTTGAGTCAAAACAGAAAAAATAAAATTAGTAATTTTGCACATAACATTGCAAGCAGATTAGACACAAACATTCTTGGCCAAAATCTGTATAACTTTTATTTTAAGGAGTATTTAAAGACAAAAATATAAGGTCCACTTAGCAGATCCCCCCCCCCCCCCCCATGGCCCATTTTGTAAAAATTTTTAGGGGGGGTAACCCTCTCCACTTTATTGCGAGCTAAATGCATAAATAATGTGCATTACTTTGGTCAGCCCCTCCTTACTTACACTATTGGCAGCCCATGGGACAGGTAAGAAGTGTCATAATACTAAAATAAAAATACACACTGTACAAATTGAAGCATGTTTTTACATTCCGCAATTACCTATCAAGATAATAATAGGGGAACAAAACTTTAAACAGTACCATTTGAAAGTATTCAGGCAAGCCCTTTCACTACATGCTTTGGTGAATTCATCCATAAATATGACCACAAAAGAGGTGGGTATAGTGTGTATGGGTTTGGCAAAGTCAGCAGATAGAGGATTGGTATCTTGACTTAGCGGTTGGGGGGAGGGAGGGTTCCAAATGATTTTGGGACCCCAAAAAAAGTCTCTGGCATTCTGCCTGAATTTAAGCACACAAATAATATTTGGACACATTTTAGGGGATGTTGAGGGTAAAGCACTACAATGGAGCTGACAAAATAAATTGTTAAGTGACAAGGCTAGGTGGGTATGGGCCCAGGATAGCATGCTGGGGAGGTTAGTGAAGGCAAATATGCATGAAGGACAAAAAAGGAGCATTAAAAAAATCCAGCATGCATGAGGATAAAGAGGACATTCACAGCATATTACAATCATGGCAATTATGGAATGATGAAATAAATACAAAACATTAGCAATCATTAAATACATAGAATGTGATGTTAAAGGATAAATCTTACCTTAATATAGTCCTTCTGCAGGACCTGAATTATAGCAGAACAGGTCTCTGGGATAATGAGCCCCAGAGCCTGGGGGGAGATGCCTGTAGAGAACTTGAGGTCCTGTAGACTTCTTCCCGTTGCCAAGTACCAACAACGTGGTGACTAGCCTCTGCTCGGGAGTGATGGCTTGCCGCATGCAAGTGTTCTGCCTGCTAATATAAGCCAACAGATGGTGAAAAATGGGGTCCGTCATCCGGAGATAATTCCTGAAATCATCAGGATTATTCTGCTGGATCTCACGCAGCAAAGGCATGTGAGAGAATTGGTCATGCTGGAGCAACCAAATCTTGGTCCATGAACTCCTCCCCACCCTGTTCATGGACTGGGCTTGGGTCAAGGTAAGAACCCCAACACCAAGCCCCCGGAGAGCAAGAACTCTACGACGAGCACGTAACCGAAACATGGCTTCAAAACGGTCGGCTGGTCAGAACAAACTTAACAGAATGCACTAAAGAACAGTAAGGCCTGTGAAAAGCGAGCTAAAATCAGAAACGAGCGGACAAGAACGCACTGAAAAACAGATACAAACTGACTACACGCACTGAAAAACAGATACAAACCCACAAGCACAAACTGAAGAGCAGTAACGGACTGAAAAGCACGAAAGCTGAAAAGCGCGAATCGTCTCTCACCAAACTTCTACTTGAGATAAACACGAGATTAGCAGAAGGAGCCCAAAGGGTGGCGCACTGGCTATTGAACTTTTTTTTTCCTAGTGCCGTCGTACGTGTTGTACGTCACTGCATTCCTGGCGGTCGGAATTTGGTGTGACCATGTGTATGCAAGACAAGCTTGAGTGGAATCCCGTCAGAAAAACCATCATACCTTTTTCCGACCAAAATCCTGATTCTGTGTACGCGGCATTATACCACTTTTCATGCAAAAATCATTCCAGTTCTCGCAGGGATGCAGGAGGTGCAAAATGAACCCGATCCTTGTTCTCCTAAATTGACCGAAGTGGCTCTATGATATTGAGGTCCGCTGACGGCAGCGCCTAGGGAAGGTGTGAGACTTTGTATGCATGCTCGTCAAACCTCGATTTAACAACATCAGCTGTGTGAATCAGAGCATTATCGTCCTGGTAAATGGCACTGTCTTTGGGTAACAATGTCTGCACCATGGGGTGCACATGGTTGGCCAAAATTTGTACATAGTCTCTGGCAGTGACTCTACCTTTTAAGGTGTTGATGGGGCCTGCAGAATATCAAGATATGGCTGCTAGGGCTGTTGAATATGATCGGCGAACCGATGCATCTCCATGCAGCCATTCCCGATTCAGCATCGATGTGGAGATCGGCTGCAATCAATTAGAAATTACGTCATCCCACCACACCCTGCCTCTCTTAGGTAAAAGAATCAGCAGTGGTGATTGGTGGAGCGGGAGCTGGAAAAAAAACTCCCCCCTATTTGGGCGCTGCTGCTGTGACCAAGGAGCCCTGCCTCCTGTCGCTGACGTCATCCCCAGCCACCCATGTTCAGCGTTGTTCAGCGGCCCTGTCGTCCAGCCAGCCAGCCTGCCTACCAGCCCCGAGAGCCAGCCACGGGAGCCCCTAGTGACACTGACTGATTGCCTGGATACTGGACGTGGACGCCAAACCCCTGTCCTCCTCACTCAGCAACCATCATTTACTTTTATCAGCAGATACATAATAATGACTCGAGTAGTGGGGGGTGATGTCTCTGATGATGGGAGTACAGTATGTCTGTGATGGGGGACTCTATGTCTCTGGAAAGAGGAGGCTGCCTGTGATGGGGGTCTCTGTATCTCTGGAGGGTTGGCTCATGGCTGTGATAGAGATGTCTGCTGCTTCTATGGGTGGGTGTTTTGCAGTCACTTCCAGCGCTAATAGGTCTTCCAAGGTGTGGAGTAACAGATGTCAGATAAAATGGTGGTGTAAACAGTATATATGGTATCCAGAACTGGGTGGATGCTGCCTTCCTCAGATGGGGTAATCCAAAAGGAACTACAAGAGAAACAGAAATGGAAGGCACGCACACCTAGTGCATTACCAAAGATAATTTATTAATAAAAAAAAGCAAAAAAGCCTTTCTGTTTTTCCTCTAGATGTGAAGAATGCCCCTTTGTTCTTCGTAAGGAACTGAAAGAGAATATCCTGTACCCATCTTTTGAGATGATTGTGAGAATTACCCTCCCCAAATAGGATATTGTACTAAGAGCAAATTAAAATAAAAAAATTGAGTTCTGACTGCTTAAATTTTTTGTAAAAATCATGCGCAGTAATCGTGATGCATCGCTGAATCGAATCAAATCGAATCGTTGACAGGATAATTGTAATTGAATTGATTTGTGAGACCAGTGAAGATGCGCACCCCTAATGGCTGCCCAAAGCATGATTGAAGAGCAGATACAAACCCACAAGCACAAACTGAACGGCAGAAAACGATCTGAAAGCGTGAATCGTCTCTCACCAAACTTTTACTAACATGAGATTAGCAAAAGGAGCCCAAAGGGTGCCGCGCTTGGTTCTGAACCGGCCTTTTCTAGTCTCGTCGTACGTGGTGTACGTGACCGCGTGGTTGGCGATCGGAAATTCCGACAACTTTGTGCGACCGTGTGTAGGCAAAACAAGTTTGAGCCAACATCCGTCGGAAAAAATCCTAGGATTTTGTTGTCGGAATGTTCGAACAAAGTCCGACCGTGTGTACGCCCTATTAGAGTTTCCCTTTGTGGCCCCATATCTGCTATATCCCAAATAAGACAATTATGATCCACCTGTAGCACCCCCCGACCCTTGGAAGCATGCTGGTACCCCCAGAGACAGGGTGGGCTGACATTTACATCAGGGGTAGATTGCTTAGGCATAGTGGGACATGTAGGCAAATTGGCGCCATAGTGGGACATGTAGGCAGATTGGTGCCAGTCACTTATAGGTGAAACAACAAAAACATTTAATTTCTCACAGTCCATGGGAGAGAGGGTTAGGGTTGTAAACACTCAGGACTTCAGCAAAACTCTGTCACTTCACTTGGCACAACACAGGAAGAGAGCCTTTAAGTTGAGACCAATGTCTCAACTTAAACTGTGTTAGAACACTTTAGCAATCATCATCAGTAGCAGCATCCTTTTTCTACAGGAGAGCAAACCAACCTCCATGGGACTCCATTCTGTCTTTAATCTTCCGCAGGGGAGTCAATGAGCCTCCATGGGACTCCACTCTGCTTCCATTGAAGATCAGCAGCAAAGGCCTCAGCTGAAGGCCTAATTACTACCAGGCCCCTTCAGGTTAGCGGGTACCCTCTCTGAGCCAGAACCTAGGGGGAAGAGAATTTGTATCAACCATCCCCCAATATTTATACTCTTTCTCATAATGTTCCATTGGCACAGGAATCTCCTAGTGGCTGGCAGGAAAAAGATATGAAAAAGATATGACTAGTCATAATCCACACCTACTGTTTGAGCTTAGACTAATGCCAGAGGTGACAATGCCACCTAATGACAGAAGACGCTGCAAAGCGGACCACACTAGGCAGGAGAGCACAGCGTGGTGAGTTCTCTAGCTGTGCTGGAAACTCAGCCTGCTCTCCTCCAATGATCAGACTTGCCCTGACACACCCCACCTGCACAGCCTTTCACTGTGAAGCTCGGTGTAATGCTGTTTCTCCTCCCCCAGCTCTTATGCAGCTGAGAACAGAGGGAATGTGATCACTTATAAGAAAGGGGAAACAATGTATTTATAATGTTTTTTTTATATCCATTCACAGATGTTTTGCCTTTCATTTCTATTTTAAACGGAATAGGTTGTTTTACAAAGTGATCGTTTACAATCACTAGGCAGGTTGACTACACACCATTTAGGTTTCTGCTAGAAATGGCATTAAAAAGGATAGAAAAAGTGACCTATCATCTACAAAACCAGTCAAAACATCCCAATATGGGCATTTGACTCTATCATGCATTGGTCACATTTAAATGTCTAATCATTTCACATTCTACCAAAAACTACAACAGTAAATATTTTGGCTCTACATACACTTTAACCTAGAAACTCATCAAGGCACCGAATTTTTACATCTTTCATATATGATCAACTCTAAAAGTGTTCAGACACATTACCACTTTACCTAAATTGGCCAGCTGCCCCATAAACTTCTGTTTATGATCTGTTTTGGGGAGTTTGTGCAACATTATGCTCTGGTTTCAGAGTAGTCCTAAATTGGCCAGAAAGAGAATGAAATCATGTATAAATACAATTGTGAAATACGAGGCGGAAACCATGAAAACAAAGTGAAACAAAACAAGCTCATAAACAACTTTTCTGATGAGAACTTTTAAATTGTTTTTTATTTGCCCACATTAACCACATCTGACCATTTTGATGCATTTTCTTTCTCAAAATTACCTTCTTTCCTTTTGTATGTGGATGTTATTAAAAAGTCTTGATGCTTGCTGGGTACCAGATATTATCTCTAAGGTCAGAATAGCTTGACACCATTGTGGTTATTTAATATCCCCCTGTAATATCCCCTTAACCACTTGCTTACCGGGCACTTAAACCCCCCTCCTATCCAGACCAATTTTCAGCTTTCAGCGCTGACGCACTTTGAATGACAATTGCGCGGTCATACAACACTGTACCCAAATGAAATTTTTATCATTTTTTCCCCACAAATAGAGCTTTCTTTTGGTGGTATTTAATCACCTCCTTTTATTTTTTGTTAAAAAAATTTAAAAAGACCGAATTTAAAAAAAAAAAATTTTTTTTTTTTATATTTTGTTATAAATTTTTTTAAAAGGGTAATTTTTCTCCTTCATTGATGTACACTGATGAGGCGGCACCAATGGGCACTGATGGGCACTGATGGGTGGCAGTGATGGGCACTGATTGGTGGCAATAATGGGCACTGATCTTGTACACTGCTAGGTGGCACTGATTGGCACCACTGGTGGGCATTGTTAGGTGGCAATGGTGGGCATTGATAGGTGGCACCTGTAGGCATTGATAGGTAACACTTATGGGCATTGATAGGTGGCACTGGTGGGCACTGTGGGCACTGTGATGTGGCAATGTAAGGTGGCACTGGCAGGGGGTACTGGTGGCACAATTGAGGCATTATTGCCTCCTCCTCTTCGGGACCAATGTCCCTTGCTGCTGAGCCGGTGATCGGCTTTTTTTTCTCCTCGCACTATCAGCGCGAGGAGAAAAAAAAAACGATTACCGAGCTTTTGTTTTGATCATGTGATCAGCTGTCATTGGCTGACAGCTGATCACATGGTAAGGGGCCGGGACCGGCCCCTTACACGGATCGGTGATCACCCGAGTCTCAGTGACTCGGTGATCACAGCGCGCTCCACGCGCGCCCTGCAGGGCGCGCGCAGGGCACGTGCACAGCGGAGGCCGTCATATGACGGCCTCCCGGGAATGCAGGTCCGCGCTGTAGCCGTCATTCGGCTATAGCGCGGATAGCAAGCGGTTAAATATTATTATTGAAAACATTCTCTTAGTGGGAAGTTTTTGCTGGTTTGCCCTTTTTTTTTTTTTTTTTAGGATTTCAGACTTTTAAACGGAACCTGTTTTGCAAAAAAAAATGAAGGCTGCAATTGCAGACATCTTTTTTCTCAAAGTGGTTCTAAAGAATGCATTTTGTTTACCTAAAATACATTTATTTTTTATACGTACCAGCTCTGTGCAGTGAATAAAAATTCCCACAGGATTTGACGGACAGCCGTTGGCTCCTGCTGATGCCTCTGTATCCTGTGAGAGCAGAGAGAGAGGATACAGCTACTGGGACATTTTGTACCTTAATGCAGGGAACGCATTAAGGTAGAAACATTTTTTGAATTTAGAACCACTTTAAATTCCTTATCTTCTTCCTGCTTCACTGGCTTCAAACCTTTAAACAAGTAGGCAGATCAGGAACGCTGACTTTTGATTGCATACTTGTTTTGGGTCAGTGGCTAAAAAAGCAATGAAGTCAGAAGCAGACAAGCAGATAGTTTTGAGAAAAGGCCAGCAATGGCAGCCTGAAGGTAGGCCATCTGGTGTCTGGGTTGCTTAGCCAGTTCCATATGGGCCACAGCCCACAAGCAAGGTTCCAACTCTGTCCAGCTGGCTCCACACACACTAAGGTTTTACGCTTCTTCAACCCTAGGCCTGGTCAGGAGTCACAACTTACATTTTGTTTACAAGGTCTTAACTTTCCAGTGGTTCTTGGTTTAGTTCATAGGTGATCAAATCTAAGACCTGAGTCTCATGGGTGTAGAGCTACCCCCAAGAGGGCTGCTGGTTGATGATAAATAAAGTACTATACAGTCACTACATTCCTCCTAATAGCACTAGCGCAGATAATGATGATGGCCAAAGTTTTTCCTCACTAGTGCCAGGGTTGCCAGCACACACAGAGCACAGTCCAGGCACACTGGCACAAAGAGAAGTCTAGGGAATGTCATTTTTGTGGTTTTACTGTTGAATAACTTGGATGGGGTATAGGGTAGTATGGGATACTCCTGGACCACTAACGTAAACAAGAGGACACACTTCTCTATGTTGTAAACTTTAGGAACGGTTCTTCTACTCAGGTCAGAATACAACCTTCCCTTAAGACTAGTAGAGGCCAGAGGTATGTACTCCCCAGGAGGGGAACTACTTGGCCCAGCTCTAAATGACAGTCCTCCCACGAGTAACTGGAGGAGAGGAGTATGTACTAGGGGAGGAACTACTTAGCTCAAAGTCTTTCCACAAAACTAAAAGGGACTAGTCGATGTTTACCTCTCTGGAGAGGAACTACAAGGCCCAGCAATCCCAATAGTACACAGTCACCTGGATCTTGTAGCAAAGCAGTACTCACAAGGTCAGCTGTGCCCATTTAGCTTCCTCCAGATGCCTTCCAGTGAAACTGCGCGGACTGGATCCATAGGTGAATCCTCTGGGGACCTTGAGGAACAGCAGCTTGAAACAGTAGGATGGCTGGAGGTGCGGGTAACCCCCCCACCTGTACAGGTGGAAACCCTTGAACACAAAGACTGCTGTTCTACAGCTCAGACTATTGATGTGCTCATCAACCACCTTCTGGGCACACCTCCCTAGGGATTGGCTGTGGCACCATAAATATTCGTGCTGCCCATTTGCCTTGCTCCATTCCTATATTTCAGAACCTTCTGGAAGGCAGGAAAGAGCAATCAAACCTGCAGCCTGTGAAACCCAGAATAGCCAAAATAAATCAACAACTGCTCCAATGATTACAGAGGAGCCCAAAAGACTACATTTACCTAACATCATTATAACCTAACTAGGAGGGTGCTACATCGGAATGGGGGCCAGATGGCGTGTGTGTCCAAGGGAACTTTCACTAAACCAGTATTTACTACTGACTATAACCAGCTGCTAAATTTCACTCTCACCAGGTATTTTAATCTATCAATTACGACCCATGGGACTTTAAAATTAAAAACAACATAATATCCTATGTTAAAAAGATTTTTGACAAGTTTTATTAGTAACAACCAAAAAAGAAGAAAAAAACAGATTACGGCTTTTTGTTTTGTTTAAAAATAACACTGCACACCATATTCATGCATTTATCTCATTGTACATAGATACTTCACATCCCTTGTTCACATATGTATGACCTCTTGAGGGCCCTGTGAGCAGAGAAACACCCAACACGTTTCAGTCTTTCTTTTTCTTCAGGGGTGTAGCATGTAGAAACATATACAGTAATATATCTGTAACAAAGTACATCCAATAAATACTGTATATGTAAAAAAAGTCAAGTAGCAAAGCATGATACTGTGTACATATATGATTTGTTCACTCACAATGTGGCAAAACAACTGCATAAAACCATGTATAGCCATAATGGTTCAAAACCTTTTAGATGCCGTCACTTGTTGAACCACCAGGAGGCCAATTTTCATACCGGAAGGTCAAAGCAGCCAAGATGCACTAAGGCCACCAAAAAGCACTAGGAAGATCTTAAAGTGATTGTAAAGGAACATTTTTGATAAAAACAAAACAAAAACAAACATGTCATACCTACCTGCTTTGTGCAGTGGTTTTGCACAGAGCAGCCCAGATCCTCCTCTTCTCCCCCGCTGGTGCTCAGGTCCCCTCCCCCTTGCCGAATGTCCCCATTACAAGCTGCTTACTGTGGGGGCACTTGTGCATTCCTGCTTCCCAGTCGGCTCTCTGCGTCCATAAGATACAGAGAGCGCTGCTCAGCCCCGCCCTCCGCTCCCGCCAAACTGGCTGTGATTGACAGCAGCCAATGGTGCTGCTGCATCTCAGCCATTTAGGAGGGAGAGTCCCGGGAGAGCCTCGGGTCTCATGCACATTGCTGGATCAAGATTGGGCTCAGGTAATATTAGGGGGGCTGAGGGGGAGCTGCACACAGAAGGTTTTTTACCTTAATGCATAGAATACCTGAAGGTTAAAAACCTTCAGCCTTTACAACCACTTTAAAATAGAACTGTATATATGTATACTGTAGGTCATATACATCAATCATTCAAATGGCCATACAAATACTTATTACTTAGTAAATTAAATTATTTTTATTTTGGATCCCATTGGAAAAACGAAGAAACCCTGTGCACTAGGCAACAAAAATACTCAAATAGCATGGGCTGCAATCGAAACTACACCAAAAAGGGAAAGAAAGGGCACCACCAACAAGGAACAGAGAGGGCTCTTGGCAAGCCCAAGTAGTAGCAACCACTATGCAATCCTGGCATATAGGGGGCCTCAAATTGCTGGCCATCAACACTGGACTGCCCACCATGACGGAGCCTGTTCCCACACCGGATCCACAGGCCCGGATTTACTCCCTTTGCCGCCCCAAGGCCGGGTCCTTCAATGCCCCCCCCCCCCCACACACACACACCACGTCCTTTATCGATGACTTCTACAATAGATCAATTAAAAACATATCTCCATACACGAGAACACTGAAAATAACTGGCTTTAATTGTACAGACTAAAAATACTTCAGGGTAAGCGCGCGAGGGGTAAGGATTTTTCACAGGCAAATTTTCAAGGCAATGGCTGGTGTTAGTGCTTCAATCATCCCCGGCACCATGGTTGTTATGGTGTCAGGATGATTGAAACACATTATTTCTATCATTACATTGTAATATAAACTGAAATAGTTCAACTCACCATAATGCAGAATCATTGGGAGCCCTGAGCGTGTCACTTCCCACCATCTCTTGTCACTTGCCACTATGCCTGCCACCAGATGGGGATGTCACTTGCTACGCTGCCTGCCACCAGATGGGGATGTCACTTGCTACGCTGCCTGCCACCAGATGGGGATGTCACTTTTCACTATGCCTGCCACCAGATGGAGATGTCACTTGCCACGCTGCCTGCCACCAGATGGGGATGTCACTTTTCACTATGCCTGCCACCAGATGGGGATATCACTTGCCACGCTGCCTGCCACCAGATGGGGATGTCACTTGCCACCATGCCTGCCACCAGATGGGGATGTCACTTGCCACGCTGCCTGCCACCAGATGGGAATGTCACTTGCTACGCTGCCTGCCACCAGATGGGGATGTCACTTGCCACGCTGCCTGCCACCAGATGGGGATGTCACTTGCCACCATGCCTGCCACCAGATGAAGATGTCACTTGCTACGCTGCCTGCCACCAGATGGGGATGTCACTTGCCATGCTGCCTGCCACCAGATGGGGATGTCACTTGCCACGCTGCCTGCCACCAGATGGGGATGTCACTTGCCACCATGCCTGCCACCAGATGGGGATGTCACTTGCCACCATGCCTGCCACCAGATGAGGATGTCACTTGCCATGCTGCCTGCCACCAGATGGGGATGTCACTTGCCATGCTGCCTGCCACCAGATGGGGATGTCACTTGCCACCATGCCTACCACCAGATGGGGATGTCACTTGCCACGCTGCCTGCCACCAGATGGGGATGTCACTTGCCACCATGCCTGCCACCAGATGAGGATGTCACTTGCCACGCTGCCTGCCACCAGATGGGGATGTCACTTGCCACCATGCCTGCCACCAGATGGGGATGTCACTTGCCACCAGATGGGGATGTCACTTGCCACCATGCCTGCCACCAGATGGGGATGTCACTTGCCACCAGATGGGGATGTCACTTGCCACCAGATTGGGATGTCACTTGCCACCAGATGGGGATGTCACTTGCCACCAGATGGGGATGTCACTTGCCACCATGCCTGCCACCAGATGGGGATGTCACTTGCCACCAGATGGGGATGTCACTTGCCACCATGCCTGCCACCAGATGGGGATGTCACTTGCCACCATGCCGGCCACCAGATTGGGATGTCACTTGCCACCAGATGGGGATGTCACTTGCCACCAGATGGGGATGTCACTTACCACCATGCCTGCCACCAGATGGGGATGTCACGTGCCACCAGATGGGGATGTCACTTGCCACCAGATGGGGATGTCACTTGCCACCAGATTGGGATGTCCCTTGCCATGCTGCCTGCCATCAGAAGGAGGAGGGCGGAACAGCGGTGCGGGCAATGAGAGATGTCATTAATGTCGCTGACATTAATAGCTACTCTCAATTTTTTCAAATAAATGGCGCCGGGCGGCGCAATCACGCTACTGCGCATGCGCCGCCCGGCCGAGCGCTTACGAGCTTTCCCGAGCCCGGCCGGCTTCGGAACGGCGCATGCGCAGTTGCATGGTCGGCTCGCAGCCATCTTTTCTATGGGCACTGGTGCCCATAATAGACTGTAATCGGCAGCACGAAAGGGGGGGGGGCGGCCGCGAAGTCGCTGCAGGAGCGGCGCCGCCCCTACACCACTGCGGCCCAGAGGCCTGGCCTCGGAGGCCTTGTGGCTAATCCGGCCCTGCGGATCCATCTTATCCCCATGTGCTTAATGGCGTTGGCCGACTGGAGTTCTGGCACTGGAGTCTCCTGAGTTGGAGCTCAAATATAATAATGGATAGATTAGGGGCAGGTACGCCTGGAGGAAGCCCACCCCTCCTTAAATGCATAGGGATGCACTGGACACACAGCAATAGCACAATGGCAGAGAAGGTATCCAGTGCATCCCCTCACCAATTCACCAAACAATTGGCAACCACCCCAATCTATAATTGGCCTTTGCAGCAAGGAGCAAATGGAAGGGTGATGCATCTCAAAAGAACAACAAACAAACGTGACGTGGCCTCTGCAGCATATGCATATATTTGCAAATGTGTGCAAACAAAACCCCTTGTTTTTAACGAAAAGAGGGAGAGATGAGGGCGCTCTGGTGAGGCTGGGTATCCAGTCCTTTGTAGCAGTGGAGAGATGGCACTGAAGGCAGCACTTTGTAGAGATGAAGCAGCTCTGGAGGGTCATAAAGAAAAGAGAAAGGCACCTCTAAGTGCAGTGGCTAAAAGATTTATTACAGGAACAATGGGATTAAAAACACTTACAAGAGACTAATGCCGCGTACACACGGTCGGACTTTTCGTCTACAAAAGTCAGACAGCCTGTCCGACAGACTTCCGGCAGACTTTCGGCGGACTTGCGGCGGACTTGCGGCATACTTTCTAACGAACGGACTTGCCTACACACGACCACACAAAAGTCCGACGGATTCGTACGTGATGACGTACACCGGACTAAAATAAGGAAGTTCATAGCCAGTAGCCAATAGGTGCCCTAGCGTGGCTTTTTGTCCGTCGGACTAGCACACAGACGAGCGGATTTCGGGGTCCGTCGTAGTTACGACGTAAAGATTTGAAGCATGTTTCAAATCTAAAGTACGTCGGATTTGAGGCTAAAAAAGTACGTTGAAAGTCCGGAGAAGCCCACACACGATCGGATTACCAGCCAGCTTTAGTCCGTCAGCGTCCGTTGGACTTTTGTAGACGAAAAGTCCGACCGTGTGTACGCGGCATTAGAGGTCATAGTCATACAATGATTAGTCCTCATGCAGATCGCTGTAATCCTCGTCTGTCTGAGGGAGAGAGAGAGAGATGTTCTGCAGCTGAGTCCCTGGTGATGTGGATTAGCGAGAAGGCGCCTTTCTCTTCCCTTTTTGTTTTTAATGTGAACTGTTATGCCGCGTTCGGAGACAATCGGAATTTCCGACAACAAATGTTCGATGTGAGCTTGTTGTCGGAAATTCCGACTGTGTATGCTCCATAGAACATTTATTTCGGAATTTCCGACAACAAATGTTTGAGAGCTGGTTCTCAAATTTTCCAACAACAAAATTTTTGTCGGAAATTCCGAGCGTGTGTACACAATTCAGACGCACAAAAGTCCACGCATGCTCGGAATCAAGCAGAAGAGCCGCACTGGCTATTGAACTTAATTTTTCTCGGCTCGTCGTACGTGTTGTACATCACCGCGTTCTTGACGTTTGGAATTTCCGACAACGTTTGTGTGACCGTGTGTATGCAAGTTTGAGCCAACATCCATCTGAAAAAAAATCCACGGTTTTGTTGTCGGAAGGTCTGATCGTCTGTACACGGCATTAGACAGGTCAATTTGGTTTGTTGCAGGCTGGTTGGTAAGTAAGCTGGAAATTTTTGTTTGTTGATTTTTGACATGCGTCGCACTTCTATGTGCTCCTTACTGCAAAGGCCAGTTATAGATTGGGGTGGCTGCCATTTGTTTGTACTGTTGGTGAATCAGTGAGGGGACGCACAGGATACCATCGCTGCCGTTGTGCTATTGCTGGGTGTCCAGTGCGTGCCTATACCTTAAAGGAGGGGTGGGGTCCTTCCAGACATACCTGCTCTTAATTTCTCCATTATTATATATGTGCTCCAACTCAGGAGACTCAAAATTATAGCATTAGGACTGCAGTACACTGGGGTGCCTTGATGTGGCCACTGCAGCTTATGCATATATTTGCAAATGTGTGCAAACTAAACCCCTTGTTTCTAATGTGAACTGTTAGATATGGTCAGTTCGGTTTGTTGCAGGCTGGCTGGTAAGTGAGCTGGGATTTTTTGTTTGTTATTTTTTAAGATGACAGCTTCCTTGGCTGTGAAGGATAGGAAGGTTTAGTTCCCCTTTAAATCAAACAAACATACTTGTTTAAAATTAACCTGAGCCTCACTTGCTGCTGGGGAAGCACCAGTGGAATGAAGCTGCAGAGGAAGGTCTCTTACTGATCCTGTTCCTGTTGTTGAGTGGGCAACAGTGAGTATTGCTAGTGTGAATTTGCCCTACATATAAGGTCCTAAAATTCAACTTCAGGCAAGTTAACACATATACAGTTAAGTTAACCAGTTTACAAGTGTACAAGTTAAATAATGTTTTAACTCACCCATCTCAGTTCTCTCATCCCATTTTTTGGCAGTGAAACAAACTCATCTGTGCTTCTGCATTAGTAACTGACATAGCATTAAAGCAAAGGATCAGCATGACAGACAGGCATTTTTTTAAAGGAAAGCTGACAATGATTATATTTTTCATACCAAAAGTTTCCTTTAAAATTCAAACAAAACATTATTTCTTTGCTTTTAACCCCTGCCAATTTTTTGTATTGCCGATTAAGAAAAAAGCTTCCAAAAGACACTGGGGCTTTGATGTGAGTTCATACAAAGTAATGAGAAAACAAAAAACATTCAGAGAGCTAACTGGCTCAGGTTAGGATGCTCAAAACAGACAAGGCTACACCCCTGTGGATACCCAGCAGCTAACCAGAAAAACTAGCACCAAAGGAAGGAGCACCAGACCAAATTATGAAAGAGTCCAATAGTCCAATAAATTAATTTTTATCATTTGGTCTGCTGCTCCTTCCATTGGTGCATGTTTTTTTCTATTTTTTTTTCATTGCCATTTGTGTAGCAGTAGGTGACATTCCAGTTCTGGCAGGAGTTGTTAAGCCAGTTCTCCCTCCCTAGATCCACATACAGCTTTGCAGGCCCATTAACCTTAAATTCCATCCGCCCCATCAGTTCCACACATCAATCACAGATTGTGTCTTTCTGGCCTTTGGCCTTAGCAGGAGTGACACATGAATCTTTTTTTTTTTAAGGCCTGTATCACACCTAAGGCCAGTGAAACACAGGTGTCTAGGTGACAGAGCAGGTAAACCGGAGGAATCTATCCAGTCACCAACACTGACGGACACTCTGCCACCAAAACACCGTAAGTGAATTTTGGTGTGTTTAATATAAGTGGCCCCAATATAGGGTGCTGCAGAAGGATATCCCAGTGTCTGATGGGGATCTTTTCCATGGATTTATATTTGATGAAATGAAACTGAGTAATGAATCTGGATAGGTATTAGGTCTGAGCTAGGTATGGGGACTTTTTTTAAGAGGATCTAAATATGTGATAAGAGCGTCATCGATCACTTTCTGAGGGTAGCCTTTTTCTATACATTTTTGCGCTATAAAGTTTTTTGGGTTTTTTTATACTTTAAAAAGTAATACAACAAAAGCGTATAAGGGTGCAATTTCGATGAAGTTGATGAAATTTACTTTCAGGGATGTTTTGTTTCCACCTGGGATGGTGGAAACTACTGGAATGGACCTATGATTTTCCAACTGTGATTTTAAAATGATTTTTAGAGATGATTTGAGAACCTGAAAAACCCAATTCTAAGTTCAGGAAAGACTAAAAAGACATACTTTTTTACTTGCCACTGTATGACACCAACTATCAACTGTGTTTACATTAGAGGGCCAAGTCAATCCTGGAAGAGGAAGCAAGGTGAACTAAAGCTGCTGAGAAGCTGACTAGAACTCTAATACATCATGATGCACCTGAAACAGTTTTAAGTGTGCCCACTGAACATTGGAGAGGTGTCTCCCAGGGATTCCCTAAGACAGCACTGGCTATATTTGGTGCTTAGCCTCGTACACACAATCGGATTTTCGGCAGGGAATTTTGTGATGACAGACTGTTTGCCTAAAATCCGACCGTTAGTGGTATCTGCCAATAGAACTTAACCAAAAAGTGCATTCTATGCATCCAAAAATATAGAAAATATAACAAATCAAATCATTATTCAACCAAAAAATAAAATAATAATTAGTAAGTGTGGAAGGGGTGAAAATCCCCAGACCAGTGGCCTTGTTGGGAGTCTTGGGGCTGGTATTGCCATTGACCACCATGCTGCTGTGGTGGGTGGGTGGGGTTGCTGTGGTGGGTGGGTTGGCTGTGGAGGTTGTGTATGTGGGCCCACAAAATCACATAGGTGGGTGGTGGCGTATATCTCGCCCTTCGCCCCCCTGTTGAGGAGCTGCAGGATGAGCTCCTTGCACCTTCTCTTCTGGTCACTGGTCATCCCCCTTAACCTATTGGCTGTAACCACGCCAAATCCCTGGCACTCATCTGGGTCAGTACGGATGGCAGTAATGACCTGGCTGAGGAAGGAAGCTGTGACCTCGTCCAGATTCCTGCTCTTCCTGGCCCTTTTAGCAGGAGGGCGTAGGGGAGGGATCTGGGACTCCGTCTGGCTACTGGCCACAGGCTCCTCCTGACTGACACTTTCCTGTGTATGAAAATGAGACATAATTTGATTTTTTTTTGGGTTTGGTCATCAATCACACACAATTTTGATCTCCTCACTGTTGCAAATTGAATGTGGACAAATAGCAAAGACTATCATTCTGACACCATCATTTTTCATTCTTGTTCAAATCATTTTTGGGCACTACTGTCTATTGATATGTAAACCACTTTGTTAAGGCAGAAATATTTGAACAATAAAGTCTAGTTATCATCATTGTATTTTTGAATACAAATATGTTCAACAATGCTATACCTGGGTCAAGCTGGGCTCCTCCACATCTTCATCCTGTGCAACAGGACCTGTGTGGACCTCTGGAGCTGTGGCCTCAGCAGTGCTCCTCAGGTTGGAAATTTTGCTCTTGACATAGTTGATGTCTGCCCTGGGGTACAAAGGCTTCACCAACTGGAGCAGTTTCTCTAACGCTGCCTTCCACAAGATTTTATTGGAGTAATCTTGACTCTTGACCTTCCAGAGACAGGGCAGATCCCGGTACAGGTCGATGAATTGTGGTAAAAAATCAGGCGCTGTATTTTATCCACTATGATAAATGATAATATGCCTACAAAACAGAACACAAGGCAAACCATAATGTCTGGCTTAACTCACTTAATGAAAGAAGAAATTCAACCAGCGCTAATCACTTATACAATATACTAAAGCAGCTGAATACTGAGGATAAAATTTATCAAACCCAACAGAACAAAATATAAAAAGCAGTACAGCGCTGACAATGTCCCTAATGATGTTCAATTAACTAAAATGTCCATAGAAAGAAGACAATATAAAGTCCATAGAGAAAGAGAAATTCCAGATGAAGATCCCAATGTGCAAGTGATATCCAATAATGATGAGTGACTCATATAGTAGTAAAATCCACCACCAGTATCGCTAGCCGCTCACCTCAGCGAGTGGACCCCTGAATATATTCAATCAGGTCTCAAACAGCCTTTCCCACACTGGGAGATGTACAGGAGCAGGTAACTGGAACCAGATGGCTTGCGGTCTCGTGGAACGATCACATGCAATAGAATAAATAACATCTAGTGCTCTCTGTCTCTGCAGCCAAACCGTGCCCCAACGATTGAGACAGTGGGTTACAAAAACTCCACTAATGTTCTACTTGTTCCAGAGCTATTCTTCATTCCTACTTCTTTTCTTCAATCTCCATTTTTTCTTCTAGTCCTAGAGTAACAATGTTCCTTGAGCAGCTACCATAGTACATGGACATAGGTCAGGGACACATATACAGTGCAGGATGTGTTGGTTTCCCTCCCAGGGTCCTCCACAGATCGGATCTCCCACTAGAAGAATGCAGCAGCAGATCCTCTACTCTGACTTCCAGCTCTCACAGAGCTCAATCTAAGCAGTATAGGCCACTAACCACCTATGTCCCAAGTTCAAATTGTCCCTTTGTTTTATGGCTCCTTTCTTGCGTTTGCGAGCAAACGTCCTTCCCTCCAAGATCGTTCCTATGGCCGTTCCAGCGACCGTGCGTTCCGGCTTTATATACACTGCGTATGCGTCAAACTCCACTCTCAGTGTGTCATGACGCTGGGGCGTGACCATCTCTCTTCTGCATGTGACACACAGGGCGGAGCATTCGGGGGGAACAACATGGCGGTGGTGGAGCTCAGAGGAGACACAAAGCAACTCCCATGAGCAAGGGTGAGATGGTGGAGATGGTGTGCATCCCAGGGAAGCACAACTACGACTGCAAGCTGCGCAATTACGAAAGACCCAACAGCCGAAAGGACAGCATTTTGGATAAGGTCATCGTCATTTTGCAGGGCGAATTTTCGGTAAAACGAACAAAGGACCAAATTAGAAAACGATGGTCTGATCTCAAACACCATGAGTAAGACCAGATGGAGTCCATACATAAGATCATCAAAAAAAGTAAGCAATATTTGTATCTAATATAAAAAATGTATTTAATCTAGTATGCCTGCAGCAAAATTTACCTACAGGCACTACACAGAAAAAATAAGAGGCGCTATTGATCAATAAAAGTGAACATGTGCTACAAACCAGTGATGGTGTGACCCCCTAAAGGAGTCAGCGTATCCAAATGATTAAAGTGAACAAACAAAAAATGTGTGAAAGAAAAATGTTCAAGGCCACACACTAAATGCACTCAATGTGTGGTAACAATACAGTGATGGTGTGACTCCCTCCGTATAACTCACCATCAATGAGTGAATCTTTTAAACAAAAATAATAATGCCTCTCCAGTGATGAAGTGCAAAATATTCATGCTAAGCATGCATTACATACATAGAAAATATTCACACTTTCAAAAATTCAGTCCAAAAAAATGACATGACATCACACGTGATGAATAGTGTCCTAAATAAGTGTTCAATCTTGATGCAACCAGGTGATACCATAAATCATCCACCTCTCCCTTGGTGCACGGTGCTTCCACTCCCTTAAGAATAACACTCACCGACTAGCTTTGCCTGCACTCTCATGCACGGCAAAAATCGCTTATTTACCACCCCCGGGTAATAGGATCAGTCGTTGTTTCCACGGTGATTGTTTCAACATGAGGCCCACATGAAAGAAATAATAAGTGCTCCAATAGTGTGAACCAATTAAACACTTTTATTAAAATCACTGCAATCTTCTAATATATCACTCACATTTAAAACGATAGAAATCAGCCAAACGATTAAAGTGCAGATCACATCAAACTGTGTATAGTGGAACCAAACTGTAACAAATGGTCACGGCGGACCCGAGGTGTGTCGGCGCACAGCGTTCAATCTCACCACCTCCCTGACAGCTCCTCCGCGCCTCCGTGTACTCACAAACTTTCTCCCTCCGTGAGGATAGCAGCACTGTGTGTCACGTATTACGGCCACGCCCCCGACATGTTTCGTCACAAGATGACTTATTCATGGGATAGGCCGCATTCCCCATCAATCACCCCTTATATGCATATTCAGCCTGCGTCTAACAAGCCGCGCTTTGCGCCTGCGCACATCTCGGGTCCCCGCTGTATGAATTACGCTGGGAGCTTCACGGCGGTGCAAAGCAGGGGTCAGATAGAATAATGACATGGACTGATGTTGACAACAATGAATACATACTAATTGGTTTAAATGACACACACGGTTATACCCTACATTGATCACTCCATTGCAAACCTTAGTACCCGAGCGGGTTGACATTGACTGCCTAAACATCCGCTCTCCGAATTAGGTTCGTAAGGCTCCTAGAGTAAATTGTCTCTCTATATATATGCACCTCACTACTCCATATACCTATATATATTAAAGACTTCAGTCATATATACACATGGTAAGATGCTGGATAGTGGATTATTTTATTATATTAAATCTATAAGTGAAAATAGACCCGGAGAATGAAAAATAAAATATTAAAATATTAAAATGTTATAATTAATCTTCATTAAAAATAAATCCCATGTGTGATAACTAGCTAATATGCATGTTGAATGACAATGAACTTAAATCTAGAAACATGGATATATTAAATGTATTGCAGTATGTAATGAGTACTTTCTATGAGGATTAATGATGAATGACAAAAATCGCATATAAAAAATCGCATATAAAAATCGCATATAAAAATCGAATGGAGTTTATCCATAGATCCCAATCTACCTCAAATTTGATAATACCTAATAAACTGTACATGTGGAATTTTCTCGACTAGTGGATCCGCCACCCAAGCCTTCACAAAATATGGATATGTTCCTTAGCCCTGGTTAGAAATAATTCATCCTCAGGGGATTAAAAATAAATTACCACTAAAAGTCATTGATAAAACAGTTTAAATCTAGTTCTATATTCAACCCCTTGGGGGCCAGACTCTTCAATAGAAATATCCACCTAGTTTCCCTCTGGGACAGGTTCCTCACTCTATTAGAGCCCCTCCATGTTGGGTGAACTACATCTATCCCACAAAACTGCAATAAGGAGGGGTCCTGCTGGTGTTTTTCCTTAAAATGCAGAGAAACACTATGGTACTTATAACCATTTTTTATATTGGTTAGATGCTCGGAGATTCTAACCCTTAAAAGCCTCTTTGTTCTCCCCACATATAAAAGGCCACAGGGGCACCACATGAGATATACTACGTGTGAGGAGTTACATGTACTGAACTCCTTAATATCAAAGGATTCTCCATTCCTATTAGTCACACTTTTTATCCCTCTGTGTTTCACTTTAACCGTCCTACAACAAATACATCTTCTGCAGCAATAAAATCCCTTGAAATCCAATCTCAGGTCATACTGTCCTGGTGGGTTCAGAATTTTCTTAACCACCAGGTCACCAAAACTTGGGGCCCTTCTATATATAAATTTAGGGTGGCTGGGTAGTACTTCTCCCAGGTGTCTGTCCCTGCAAAGAATATGCCAGTATCTTTTAAAAATGTCTTCAATGTCCTTGTATTGACAGTGAAACCCAGATATAAAGCCAAACTGATGTTGGTTATCTTCTACTCCCGTGTCTTTTTTAATCAGGCACTGCTCTCTAGGCATTTCCGCCACTTCCTGAATGACCCCATCCAATATTTCCTCTCCATAACCTCTTTGTATAAACCTATTTTTCAAGGTACCAGCCTGCTCAAAGAAATCCTCTAACTCTGTACAATTCCTACGTACTCGCAACATTTGTCCCTTCGGGATATTTCTTATCCATGTCGGATGGTGCCCACTTCTTATTGACAAATAACTGTTGCGATCGGTGGGTTTAAAAAATACCTTTGTTTTCAGGCCACTTCCTTCTCTTGTTATCGTAACATCCAGAAAATTTATCGATTGGTTACTGATTTGATGCTCCAATTTGATATTATTATTGTTGGTGTTCAATTCCTGAATGAACTCAATGGCAGATTCCTCTGTGCCCTCCCAAATAAACAGGAGGTCATCAATGAATCTCCGATAAAATAACAATTGAGGTCTCCTTTGGCTAAAAACTTTTCTGTCTTCCCACTCAGCCATAAACAGGTTGGCGAGGCTAGGGGCATCCCAGGGAAGCACAACTACGACTGCAAGCTGCGCAATTACGAAAGACCCAACAGCCGAAAGGACAGCATTTTGGATAAGGTCATCGTCATTTTGCAGGGCGAATTTTCGGTAAAACGAACAAAGGACCAAATTAGAAAACGATGGTCTGATCTCAAACACCATGAGTAAGACCAGATGGAGTCCATACATAAGATCATCAAAAAAAGTAAGCAATATTTGTATCTAGCCAACATGTATATGTGTAAATTAGCTGTCTGTATGTATGTGCTTTCTCCAAGTAGCTCGAGAGAATTATATATAATGTTTTCTATAACCTTTGTCTGAATTGTTATTTTAAAGATGAAGTAAAATAGAAAGCAGATATGAACATTCTTATTTGGTTCTGTTTTTTGACATTTCTTTATTTTTGTACCTAATTTTTTTATCTTCTTTCAACAGGGAGGCACCAAAAAATTAGGCAACAGCCAAGCCACCAGAAGGGAAGAAGGGATGAAGGGACTTCGCTCTGGTCCCAACAGGAGAGGCAACAAGGCCATCTTCCCACCAAAAAAACGTAAGTGACAACTTCAAACATACTCATTTAGCCACCGACAGGGGTGATTCTAGGTGGGCCAAAGGCCATGGGTTTAGGGCAGAACTTAAGGGGTAAAGAACACTTTCTGGTTGCTGCCTGGCTCATCAGTGCCCATTAATGCAGCCTTGCCGGTGTAGAGGAGAGGCCCCGGGAATCACAGTCACACAGAATCACGCCTGTTAGAATGATCATCATATATCCCCTATTTCATAGGAGACAAGAGGGGTGGGGGGCAACTGCAGGACTTTTTCAATGTTGGCACTTGTCCAGTGTTTGCCCTCTGTAAAATGACATCACCTTCCCTTTTCTATGCATTTTTCACTGTAAAGGGCAGCATGGTGGAATCCACTAGTCAGGAGCAAACATTGTTATCAGACCAAGTGCAAGGTTAGTCTAATGTAGCAAAATGAATGCTAGTAACAGATGGGGCTAGGGGTGGCTTAATGAATGGTGTATTGTTTCTTTTTAGAGGAAAGTGAGTGTGGTCAGCTCACCCAGGATGTTGGTTTGGAGTCATGGGATCTGACTCTTGGACCCAGCACAGACCTGTCCGTTGTGGATGTCAAATCCCCTGATGCAAGTCACACCAAGGGCCAAAGCGACCCCGAAGAGGAAGAAAGTATTCGGGAGCCTCTTGATTGCACAAGTAAGTTTTCTTGGAATCTGGCTTCAAATGTGTATACATGTCGAGTGTTTAGCTGAACAAACCAAAAACCCACTCCACCCATTAGCAAAGTATGTAGTGCCTTAACATTAGCATGGAGAAGGAAGAGGTGGAAGGAGCTGTCAGTTTTGCTAGGTACCTGAGTTTTGGAGACCCAGGCACCAGGGCCAAGATTACTGAGTAGTTGTAGTGTGTACATTCCTAGTAGTGTAGGTGACTGAAGGGCAAGCAGGTTGCAAGCAACAATAGACTGGGTAGGTAAGTATTTCCTGAATTTGACTAGCAACTTGATCATAACTCACCATGTAGGGCCTCAGCCACTTGACTTTCATTCCCTTAATACTTTTTTGTCTTCTTACTAGGTCATGATCTTCCAAGATGCACAATTGGCGGAATGAGTGCAGATATGTTGCATTGTTTGAAGGATCTGGAGCAAATAAAGGAGGCTGCCACGGCTTTACAGCAAAGAATCTGTGATTTTGTAGACATGCTAGCCAAATTCTAATTCCCTCTTGCCTGGTCGGAAGTTTCTTGTTCCACTTGTTGGCTCCTGTTTGCACTTTTAATATTTACCATGTTTTAAATGAGAAAGTTTAGTGTCCGAACTGTTTCTCCACTCCACTAGGTGCACCACCAGGTCCTGTTTTCTGTATTTTCCTCAGTCTAAAAATGGCTGTGTGAATTACTAACATTGAAAATTACAACATCACCTGTGCCAAATTCAACAAATATAGAAAACCTGACCTGGGTTTGCATCTTAGGAAGGAGAGTTGGGAAACACTGCCTTAAATAATGTGCATTGTAATCTTTCTGTGTTTTTAAGAATAGCAAAGCCAACATTTGAAGCTGCCCACAAATTGTGCCTTAACATTCTTATTTCCCTCATGATCCCATGCCTAAAATGTGTGTCTTTCCCTACATCTAGTTTGCTAAAGCTCCAAAGCACACCATGTTTCAACATGTGCTATCTCCCATCATGGGGTATCAATGGACATGTTTCGGGGGTGCAACCACTTCCTCTGACCTACTTTAGTTATAAAAAAGGGGTTGCATCCCCAAAACGCATCCATTGATACCCCGTGATGGGAGATAGCACATGTTGACACATTGTGTGGTTTGGGGGTTTCTAAAATAACATGTTTGGAACTATACACATTTTTGGCAGGCAATCATAAGGGATATTTAATAGTTCAACCTCTACGTGTACATGGCTTCAAATTTTGGCTTTGAGAGGGTTGAGATCACCCCATTTGAGGAAGGCAACATCCACACAGTCTTGGGATACTAATGTCTCATTTGGCCTTCACTTTACCAAAATCAATCTTTGTAAGTTCCTGAGTTGGGGATGTGTATCTTATGTTTTTGAACATGCCTGTTTAGCCACAAAAAAGGCAAAATAATGGCAAACATACATGTTATAACCAAGATATTGGTTTGTTTTAAAACCTTAAAACACACATGTGAATGTGCTTTGAGTAAAATGTTTTTTACTAAACAATGTGTGGCTTATTATTTCAGTGCTCAATACCAGTGTATTTGTTAAGTTGTTGTAGTTACAGTGACAATGTGCTGTTAAATGTGGCCAAATCCGGCAATTTTTTGGCCTCCAAAAAATTAAAGGAGTTGAAAAGCCATAATGTTTTTGAAATTCATGCATTAGATCCATTAAGAACAAAAACATTGTGTGTGTGTGTAGCAGACCCACAGCACGCCATAATAGTTAGCCGATGAAGAGATTGTCACCCCATGTAGCAAATAAGGCACGTTTGCACTATTGTAGCAAGTGGCCAAAATAAAGGTAATTTGAGAACATATTAAACAGATAAGAAACACAGACAACAGTAGTTCAAATGAAATATGAGTTTATGATCAAATAAAATTATTATTCAGGATCAGCTCCAATTTGCTGCCAAGACACTGCCCCTCTACCCACAAAATAATCAAGGTATTTTTGACATATACCTCTGGCATTTTGGGAGGGCAATCCAGCACGGCCAGTTTCTAGAGCCGTCATCACGCCCACAGACAGCCAGGCTGCAGCCTCTTCAGCTGGGCCTGACACTGCAGGGTCCGCATCAGTTGGCACTGAGGCAAGGTAGCTGCTAGCATTCCTCCATAAAAAATTATGGAATATACAGCAGCACAATACCACATAGTTGATTTTGTATAGTGCCAGGTTAATTGGTGTTAAAAACAGCCTGAACTGACTGGAGAGGATGCGAAAGGCATTTTCAACCACCCTTCTGGCACGAGAGAGCCTGTAATTAAATATTCTCTGCTCTGGGGTGAGGTTCCTCATAGAAAACAGCTTCATAAGATGTTCCCCCAGAGCAAAGGCCTCATCTGCAACAAAAACTAAATTGAGGCCCTCAACATTCTCCTCAGCAAGTGGCAAGTTTAAGGTGCCATTCTGGAGCTGCTTGTAGGACTCTGTCTGCATAATCACTCCTCCATCAGAGTTACGGCCGTTCTTCCCAACATCAAGAAGCAAGAACTCATATGTGGCAGACACTACAGCTAGCAGGACTATGCTGCAAAAGCCCTTATAATTGAAATAATATGAGCCAGAGTTGGGTGGTGGGACAATCTGGACATGTTTTCCATCAATAGCACGACCACAGTTGGGAAAATCACACTGATGATGGAACTGGGCTGCAACGTCCTGCCATTGCTGTGGGTTGGAAAGTAACTGTGGATTAAAAAAAGGAAAAAGAAATGACTACTTCTGCACATAACACTGCCAGCAGATTTGACACAAACATGCTTGGCCAACATAAGTATAAAACCTAAATGAGTATTTAAAGACAAAAGTGTAAGGTCAACTTATCTGATTCCTCACCCCCTCTGGTGGCCCATTCTAAAAATGTTATGGTGGGGGGAGGTAATGGGTAGATGTTTTGGACAGGTAACCCTTTCCACTTCCATGAGAGCTGTTTGCATAAATAATGTGTGATACTTTGGCCAGCCCCTCCTTACTTACACTATTGGCAGCCCAGTGGACAGATAAGACGTGTCATAATCAAAAAATATGGATACACACTGTCCAAATTGCATCACATTTTGACATTCAGAAATAACCTATCAAGATAATAGGAGACAAAAACTTTCTACGTTACAATTTGAAGGTAATCAGGCAGGCCCTTGCACTTCAGAACTCCTCCACCAGATCCTGCGCTTCTTTGCAGCCACAGAGAGGCTCAACCCTGACCCCCCTCTGTCTCAGCAGTCGACAGGAGAGAGGAGAACAAAACAGTCTTACAGATGCCACCGGCCCTTTGAGGGCAACGATATTGCTGATGCGTTTGACACCCCTGGCCTAGATTGACATTGCAATCATCCTGATTGTGTATGGAAAAAATGGCCCCTTACACTCTTCCTGAATTGGAGGACAACAATAACATTTGGACACATTTTAGGGGATGTTTAGGGTAAGCACAAAAATGTAGCTGACAAAAAAACATTGTTAAATTACTAGGCTAGGTGTGTATGGGCCCAGGATAGCATGCTGGGGAGAATAGTGAAGGAAAATATGCATGTAGGCCAAAAAAGGAGCAGGAAATGCTTACAGCATGCATGAGGACAAAGAGGACATTCACAGCATATTACAATAATGTTAATTATGGAATCAAGAAATTAATACAATACATTAGCAAACATTGAATACATAGAATGTGATGTTAAAGGAAAAAACTTTCCCGAATATTGTCCTTCTGCAGGACTTGAATAGTGGCTGAGCAGGTCTTTGGAATAATGAGTCCCAGAGCCTGGGGGGAGATAAACTTGAGGTCCTGGAGACTTGTCTCCTTTGCCAAGTACCGCAAGGTAGCTATGAGCCTTTGCTCAGGGGTTTGTCATCCATAGATAATGCCGAAAATCATCCGGATTATTCTCCTGGAGCTCCCGCAGCAAAGGCATATGACATAATTGGTCACGATTAAGCAACCAATTTTTGGTCCAAGAAATCCTCCTCCTGTTCCTGGACTGGACTTGGGTCAAAATAATAACTCCAAGGCCAATAATAGCACGTTCTCTCCTCCAATTCCGCAACATGGCTGGTTGAGGAACGGCCGCTCAGAAACTAACTGAAAAGCACGAACTGAAAAGCGCAAATCAACACTCACCAAACTTCTACTAACACGAAATTAGCAGAAGGAGCCCAAAGGGTGGTGCCTGACAATTGAACTTCCTCTTTATCGGCTCATAGTACATCTAGTACGGCACTACGTTTGTGTTTGTTGGCCGACAATTGTGTACCGTTTGTATGCAAGACAAGTTCCTGGCACACGTCCTTCAGACAAAAGTCTGACGCTCTGTTGGCCAACAATCCGATTGTGTGTACGAGGCTTTAGTCCAAACATGGGCCGATATCTGGACTACTATCCTATACAGTATAAAAAACAATCAGTGCAGCGCTATAAATAAACATTACTCTAATACTTAGGATTAATTAATTATAACTAGTGACAGTGCTTAAAACAACTATCATAACATAAAAATGTGCCTAACCACATGAATAGGTGAACTTAATATCAACAGCCGTGCAGCCCCCAATGGATAACCTTATGTACTTCCACTTGTCAAGGAGACACCCGCTGATAACAGAATCACAGACATGTACCGAACATCATACGGCTGTTGGTGAAAGTGGAGGAACGCGGAGGGGTTGTATAAGCCCATTACCATCTAAAGCGTGTTTTGACCATGATATATTAGGGGTCATATAATTGTGGTAAGCCCCTGCCTGCTGCACTCGGGTGGTGTGGTGCTATTATTTCCTCTTGGGATTTGGAAGTCTTCTGAGTTTCGCTATTGTTGCACATCTTTACTGAATTTTTGGAGGACTCTTTCTGATGTTTGGACTATTCTAATGTTTTTTGACACGTGTCAAAAATATCATATGATTTTCTAATATCATATATAGTCAGTGCTGTCACAAATCATTCTGGAGATACCTCCATATAATCCATATTTGGTTTTTCACTCTCACCCCTGCCAGGCAGAAGAGTGCTGTGTGGCAGAACTGTGTAAATATCAGGATTGATGGACAGAAATAAAAATCCTTTGCTAGTTAAAACAGCTTCCTTATATGTATTTTAACCCTGTATTTAGCTGTTTGCTTGGAGTTCAGCCTCAAGTATCACTGAGTGAAGAGCAATACAAAAAGTAGCCATGATACTTTGCATCCATACACTTTCTTTTTGTAGCTCTTCTCACCCACTGACACCCAAACCCTCTACTGTCTGTCATCTTTGTGTAACTTACTAATTTTTTTCATAAACAGTAAAAGAATAGGGTAAAATGTTTTGTGCATACTACTTTATTTGTAAGAATTCTCTTAGTGGCCTTAGCAGAATGCAGTGGTAATTTGCATCAATATGAGTAATGACATAAACCTGTGCTAAGCCAACAATTCCTAAATAAAACGTATAGGCCTTCATTAAATGTTAAATATCTTCCCTTCTTTCATTTTGCAAAAATGTCTTGAAGCTGTTAATAAAATAAACAACTGTGAAGGTAAAGATGTTCTAGAAAGCAGAAGTGGAAAGGTGTGGGAGATATAAGGTATGATGGTTGGGTGAAGACAGAAGTTTAGAGGGCGGATGCACTAAGTGTAAAACAGTGGTGTGAAACAGGTGCTGGGTATGGTGTGTGTGATCTACATTGGTTTTGTGATTTCCTCTGTATGTATGCAAATATCTCTAATGCATGACTGAATGTGCACTCATTTCCTCTAATCTGGCTGTGCAACAAAATATTCTTGAAATGTCTATACAAATGAATTGCTTAAAATTTTATTTATGTCTTCTGCACAGGGATGGGGCGAACACCCCCCGTTTCGGTTCGCACCAGAACATGCGAACAGACAAAAAATTTGTGCGAACATGTGAACCCTAATAATGTCTATGGGACACGAACATGAAAAAAAGTGCTAATTTTAAAGGCTTATATACAGGTTATTGCCATAAAAAGTGTATGGGGACTCGGGTACTGCCCCAGGGGACATGTATCAATGCAAAAAAAAGTATTTAAAATTACCCCCCATTCCATACCAGGCCCTTTGGGTCTGGTATGGGTATTAAGGTAAACTCCATGCCATTTAAAAAAAAAAAAAAACAGTGTGGGATCCCCCCAAAATCTATACCAGGCTCTTTGGGCCCGACCGATCCGAAAAATAGAGAAAAATCCCCGAAAAAACTCTGCCTCCAAGGGAGGCCTCCCAGCAACTGCTGTCTCTTGGCTGGGACAGCTGTTATAAAGGAAAGAGCGGGGCAACCCACTGACGTAACCGGATGACCCTGCCCCCTCTGATGGCACATGATGTCAGAAGGGGCGGGGTCACTTGGTTACGTCACTGGGTGGCCCCTCCCTTGCCTATATAACAGATGTCACAGCGAAAAGACAGCAATCGGCAGGGCGCCTCCCATCGAGGCGTACCTTTTTTTATTTTTTTCAGGTCCGTCGGGCGGCGTGATTGAAGATGGATGTACATCGCGGGACACTTTTTTTAAAATTCCTTTTTAAATAAAGGAATTGTCAAAAACTGTCTTTTGTGGTTTTTACTTTTTGACACTTTTTTTGGGTGAATGGGTAGGGGATACAATTTACCCGATACCCATTCACATGGGGGGGGGGTGGGATCTAGGGGCCCCCTTGTTAAAGGGGGCTTCCAGATTCTGATAATCCCCCCACCCGCAGACCCCCACAACCACTGGGCAAGGGTTGTGGGGATGATGCCCTTGTCCCTATCAACATGGGGACAAGATGCTTTGGGGGGGACCCCAAAGCACCCTCCTTATGTTGAGGGCAAGCGGCTTGGCATGGTTCGGGGGAAGGGGGGCGCTTGGTCATCCCCTCCTTTCCTGCTTGCTCCAATAAGGGTCTGGTATGGATTTTGGGGGGGACCCCACGCCAATTTTTTTTAACATTTTGGAGTGGAGTTCCCCTTAAAACCTATACCAGACCCAAAGGGCCTGGTATGGACTGGGGGGGGGGAACCTATGCCATTATTTCTTTCTTAATTTTGTCATAGGGTTCCCCTTAACTACTTCAATACACTGACTGCACTGTAATTATATATATATATTAATACACTGCCTGCACTGTATATATAGTCTACACTAGGGATGAGCTTCGAGTTCGAGTCGAACTCATGTTCGACTCGAACATCGACTGTTCGCCGAACAGCGAACAATTTGGCGCGGAACACCCTTTAAAAGTCTATGGGAGAAATCAACAGTGCTAATTTTAAAGGCTTATATGCATGGTATCGTCATAAAAAGTGTTTGGGGACCTGGGTCCTGCCCCAGGGGACATGGATCAATGCAAAAAAAGTTTTAAAAATGGACGTTTTTTTGGGAGCAGTGATTTTAGTAATGCTTAAAGTAAAACAATAAAAGTGTAATATTCCTTTAAATTTAAAGAAGATAGAAGAAAGAAGATAGAAGAAAGAAGTAGCATTTAAATAAAGGAATTGTCAAAAACTGTCTCTTGTCATTTTTAACATTTGTGACAGTTTCTTGTGAAATGGTAGGGGTACTTTTGTACCCCCTTACCATTTCACACAGGGGGGAGGGCCGGGATCTGGGGGTCCCCTTGTTAAAGGGGGCTTCCAGATTCCGATAAGCCCCCCGCCCGAAGACCCCCACAACCACCAGGCAAGGGTTGTGGGGATGAGGCCCTTGTCCCCATCAACATGGGGACAAGGTGTTTTGGGGGGCTACCCCAAAGCACCCTCCCAATTTTGAGGGCATGTGGCCTGGTACGGTTCAGGAGGGGGGGACGCTCTCTCGTCCCCCCCTCTTTTCCTGCGGCCTGCCAGGTTGCGTGCTCGGATAAGGGTCTGGTATAGATTTTGAGGGGGACCCCACGCCATTTTTAAAAAAAATTTGGGCCGGGGTTCCCCTTAATATCCATACCAGACCTGAAGGGCCTGGTATGGAATTTGGGGGACCCCCCACGTCATTTTTTTTTTTAAATTTTGGTTGGGGGTTCCCCTGTAGGGAATTCCCATGCCGTTTTTATCAATGAACTTTTATGTGTATTGTCGGACCAGCAATTCATTAATAGCCGCGAGTAGTTTTAAATGACTTTTTTTCCTTTGAAATGTCATTTTGCTGTCAGACTGTTCTAAACACGGGAAACATGCGCCCCTTTACAGGCATACTATAGACACCCCCCAGGTACGAAATTTAAAGGAATATTACACTTTTATTGTTTCACTTTAAGCATTATTAAAATCACTGCTCCTGAAAAAACGTCCGTTTTTAAAACTTTTTTTTGCATTGATCCATGTCCCCTGGGGCAGGACCCAGGTCCCCAAACACTTTTTATGACAATAAATTGCATATAAGCCTTTAAAATTAGCACTTTTGATTATTCATGTTCGTGTCCCTTATACTTTAACGGTGTTCGCGTGTTCGAACAAATTTTTTGCCTGTTCGAAAGTTCTGGTGCAAACCGAACAGGGGGGTGTTCGGCTCATCCCTAGTCTACACTAAACTAGGGGGGTCATTTATTATAGCCCCGGGAAGCACTGGGCATAATTACATGTAAAATTATTTATTTATTTCAGGTACTTATATAGCGCCGTCAATTTTTACGCATCGCTTTACATATACATTGTACATTCACATTAGTCATAGCACCCACTTCAGGCAATTAAGAGTGCAATTAGGCGAACATGCATTATTAAATTCGGAACCAGCGCTAATCAGTGATTACACAGATATGCAAGTGCCAATTTCTTCCAAGTTATTATATAGCACTTCACTGCAACCATGATCCATGTATGTGAAGAAAACATTTTTATGTGCTCTACCTCGTGTGCATCCATTGATGTATATTGCAATTAGTATTCCTAGGTTTTTTTCTTCTTTTTCTAACGAATGCAGTTATGAATGCGTATTACAGAGTAATGTCTGCTATTCTGTAAAGTTACATGTATTGAACATTTACACATACATATCTGTTGTATGTTATTTTTTTTTTATGTTTTTTTATTTGGGTGACTATAAAGCAGTAATTATTTATGTTCATTCTTTAACCATACTACACTATTATGCACAATGGCTTGGTGGTCTGGTCAGATGTCTCCTAAGCACTCAAGTTATGAGTTCAAATCCCAGCCAACCTACCACCCACCAGCTTTGTTTATTTTTTCAGTGCACAAGCGAATTGAAATAAACAAACAAAAAAATTTAAACTGCCCGTTAATTAGTGTGTGATGTTTGGAATTCCACACCATAATATTATTGAATACTTACATCCCATTGCATGCATTTGAAGAGTTAATATAATAGAATAAAATTAAAGTGCATTGGCTAATTGGCCTTGGCCTATTTTCAGCATATGCTGCTGTGGCTAATTGGCATTCGCCTTTTTTTCAGCAATGCAATCTTTTAGTATTCCTCTGTGGGATTTTAACCTATGAGTCTTTCCACTGACCACTAGCCTATTGGGCTGAGCACAACCGTACATAAAAAAAAATAGTATTTGATGTTTTTAATTCTATACAATATAATATTTAGCAAATAAGCCATTAATGTTATGTAAACAATCATGCTCATGCTGATGTGGCATTGGCTATTATGAAAAAAAATTGAAAAAATAGCGTGGTGTCCCCCCACCCCCGTCCATACCAGGCCCTTCGGGTCTTGTATGGATTTTAATGGGAACTCAACACCAAAATTAATTAAAAACTTGGCGTAGGCCCCCCCCCCAATCAATACCAGGCCCTTTGGGTCTGGCACTGATTTTAAGGGGAACCCCACGCCAAAATTAAATAATGGACATGTGGTCTCCCCCAAAATCCCTACTAGAGCATTATCGGAGCATGCAGCCTGGAGATCAGGATGGGGGGGGGGGAGGGGGGACGAGCACCCCCCTCCTGAACCATACCAGGCCACATGCCCTCAACATGGGGAGGGTGCTTTGGGGTGCCCCCCAAAGCAACTTGTCCCCATGTTGATAGGGACATTACACTTTCTACTCAAGGACTTGCTTGTTTGCATAACCAAATACTATTTTATGCAACTAGATTTACTAAAGATTTGAAGGGGTATGAATAGTTTGCACTTAGAAAATCTGTATAGTCTGTAAAAGCCAAACAAAGCAAAAAAGGAATCAGCTTTTTATTTCAATTAGTCATTAGTTGGGCCAAAAAAAATAAAAAAATAAAAATAAAATAAAAAAAAGGTCATGAAAATGATGCTCCAGCATTTAACAATATAGTTAGAAGGGCCCCGCTCAAAAGATCGTACAATCTAGGGGGTAGGACACAAAAAACTAGACACATTAAAAATCACATTATAAAAGCAGGGATACAAATCAAGCTAATAACCATGACAAACATTTTTGAGGATCAGAACTGCTCACCCCAAACCCCTAAAAAGGTAAAGTGCAGGATTATAAGCAAAAACAGATAAAATTACAAACTCAAATTCAGCCATTACATAAACTAGATTAACATTAACAGTTGTAAATCTAACATGTGAGACTGAGAATTAGAAGTAACTAGAACAAGATAAAAGTCTGCTGAAGCTCACAAACAAACACGTAGTCAGAAAGGACAAAGACACAATTTGGAAACCATGCCCACAAAAACACACTTTTGAGAGCCTTAATCTAAAAACGATACCAACAATCACCAAACCACAGCCTTAGTGTCGTGTGGGTCAGGCCTTATGCACCACCCCCCCCCCCAAAAAAAATATATATAGATCTATTCGTAAACCAATATAAGCACTGCAAACAAACCACCACAACTGTAGACCTTTATATGACCTAGATAGGGATATTAGCAGACCCACACAGTAAGAACCCTTTCACACTGAAAGCGCCCGGACGTCGGCAGTAAAGCGGTGCTATTTTTAGGAAGTTTACCAAGCTCAATGTCTGCATGATAGCATGGCTATGCTTCCTGTTCAATATATTCATTTTGGGATTTTTTAATATAGTCCATATCAGGAAACCCAGCAATTAAATTTCAACCATGATGAAGGGGGATTTCAAAGTCTGACACAATTCTTACTCACTGTCCCACAGTTTTGTGACTGAAAATGCTGAGTAGATGGAAGCCCACTTAGGGGAACACGTGAATTTACGTGAATTCACTTCCAATACATTCTGAATCTTGCCTTGGTGCTTACTGCTCCCAGCACCACCACTAGCAGCTTCACCACCTCATTTATACAGACTACGTAAGGTAAGGAAAGGCCAGCCCCAGATTGCTCAAGGAAGGGGTGGGAACCAAAACTAAAAGAAATGACCCCCGCTTCCTTTCATTGTGCCTAAAAAACAGTGGTAGGATATCCCTCTATATGTATTTTAGGTCTGTCTTAGGTAGGAGCCAATTTTCTCCCCAGTATGGGTGTGGATTATGAAAAGAAACCAGAGCAGAAAGAACAAAACTATAGAACACCGTTGACATGAAAACCCTATGTAGCCTGGGTTCAGGTCTTAAGACCTCAGTGTTGCAAGATTTAAAGATATCAGTGATGTGTTGGTTTTAGATATGGTTGACCTCTAAAAATTAAAAGTCCTGCACAAAAATTGCATTCTGTTATCTTTGTTAGCTACTTTTTGTTAGCACACTTATTAAAGCCAAACTATATTTCCTTTCACTTTAAATAGTTTGTTAGGGCAAGCTTGGCCCAAATGAACGATTCAAAGTGAAAGGAAATATGGAGTTCAGCTTTAACCACTTGCCAACCGCCTAACGCAGATATACTGCGGCAGAATGGCACGGGCAGGCAAAATCACGTACCCGGTGCCCGAGGCGGTCGGCATCATTAGGGGAGCGATCCGTGCTGTGGGGGAGGCCACTCATTCGTGGTCACCCCCTCGCGATCGCTACCAAGGAATGACAATCTTCCTCTGCCTCTGTAATGTAAAGAGCGGCAGAGGAAGTGATGTCATCTCTCCTCACGTCGGTCTTTTTGTTCCGGCCTCGAGGAGAGAAGACATCCAAGTAAGTGCACCAACACTACACTAACAGTAGAACACTCTAGGCACACATTTCACCCCCCAGTCACCCCCCCAATCACCCCCCCTGTCACAGTGACACCAATAGCAGTTTTTTTTTCTGATTATTGCATTGGTGTCATTTGTGACAGTTATAAGTCGTAGGGCAGTTAGTGGTAGGCCCCTTTAGGTCTAGGGTACCCCCTAACCCCCCCTAATAAAGTTTTAACCCCTTGATCACCCCCCGTCACCAGTGTCACTAAGCGATCCTTTTTTCTGATCGCTGTATTAGTGTCACAGGTGATGCTAGTTAGGGAGGTAAGTATTTAGGTTCGCCGTCAGCGTTTTATAGCATCAGGGACCCCCATATACTACCTAATAAAAGATTTTAACCCCCTGATTGCCCCCTAGTTAACCCTTTCACCAGTGATGACCGTATAACTGTTACGGGTGACGCTGGTTAGTTAGTTTGTTTTTTATAGTTTCAGGGCACCTGCCGTTTATTACCTAATAAAGGTTTAACCCCCTGATCGCCCGGCGGTGATATAAGTTAAGTTTTAGGGTCCAATAGGGTCTGCGTTGCCCCAGGCAGCGTCAGGTTAGTGCCAGTACCGCTAACACCCACGCACGCAGCATACACCTCCCTTAGTGGTATAGTATCTGAACGGATCAATATCTGATCCGATCAGATCTATACTAGCGTCCCCAGCAGCTTAGGGTTCCCAAAAATGCAGTGCTAGCGGGATCCTGTAGAGGACAGCAGCTCCATGACAGATAGCTCTGACGGAGTTGTGGTCCCTGCCAAGGTCAGGCGTACCAGACCCCAATCTTCTTCTTCTCTCGTTGATGTGCAAGAACCGCAGGTCCCTCGTATGGAGCAGAGCAGTACTAGCGCCGCTATTCCTTCTGGTGAACTGGCAAGCACCAGCGGCCTAGTACACCCTGGTCGTAGTCAGTCCAGCACTGCAGTATCAAGTGGTGACGTGGCGAGCCCCATAAGTGCAGTTCAAGCTGGTGAGGTGGCAAGCACAATTAGTGTCCCGCTGCCACCAAGAAGACGAAAACAGGCCCGTCGTGCCCATAGTGCCCTTCCTGCTGCATTCACCGATCCTAATTGTAAACCCACCACTTCTTGTTACGTACCTGGTAGGAGAGCCTGACTGTAGGAGAAGACCTCTCATACAACGCTGGTTCAGGAGCCACTGGAGTGGGAACAGTGGTCTCCTGAGCACAGTGGGGTAGGAGTGCCTGTTGGAGTATAGTCCTTGATGAAGAGGCAGAGATCCCTCCTGGGATGGCAGGACTGCAGGTGAGTGGAGACTGGAACAGCAGCAGACTTGACACACTGGAGGTGAGGGATCACAGGAGCTGAAGCTGAAGGTGCAACAGCAAGTAGAGCGGCAGGCACAAGCAGAGTCAGACAGTCCGGGTCGGCAGGTAACAGGCACAGGTAATAACAGCAGGCAAAGGCAGAGTCGGTGCACAGGCAGAGGTCGGCAACGGTAGCAGGTACAGACAGCAGAATGGTCAGGCAGGCCGGGTCGGGATCGGAGCAGGTCGGATGGTCAAACAAGCCGGGTCCAATCAGGTAACAGATAATCAGAATACAGGTTCAGGCAGGGTCACAGAGCTGAGTCGAAGCAGCGATATTTCCATGGAACAGGGGAACTTTTATGTGCTAATTGGCGCCAAACCGGCGCTACCGCGAACGCGCACGCCCGGGCGCGTGCACGCACCCGCGCGCGCCAGAGCGCCGCGCCGATGCACAGCAACAGTAGCAGCTTGATGCCGTGTCTGAACAAGGGCGCGCCGGCGCATAGGCGCATGCAAGCGCCCCGGTCTGGTACTGGTAGATCCCTGACACTTCTGCAGCACCCGTACTTCCCCATTCACTGGCCAACCTGGCATTCAGGTGGAAACAGTTGATTTTACGTCACTTGATTTTTATTCGCTGTTTTTCACCGAAGATCTCTGTAGATCTACTGTGGACCAAAGCAATTTGTACGCTGGTCAACACATCGCCACTATTCCCCAGTCCTCCCTTGCCAGAGATTGGAGACCAATTACGGTTTCCGAATTTAAGCTCTTTCTGGGCCTTTCCCTCAACATGGGCATAACTAAAAAGAGTGAGTTGCGGTCATAGTGGTCCACTGACCCAATTCACCATATGTCCTTGTTCTCTGCCTCCATGACCAGGACACGATACGAGCAGATCTTGCGTTCATGCACTTCAATGACAATGAACTCTGTCGTCCTCGTGGAGACCTTGGATACGATCGGCTCTACAAAATTCAGCCCCTCGTAAACCACTTCAACCAACTTTTTGCAGCCTTGTTTACTCCCCATTAAGTTGTCTGAGTTGATGAGTCCCTGATTAAGTTTTCTGGCCGCTTGTCATTCAAACAGTACCTTCCCAGCAAGCGTGCCAGATACGGGGTCAAGATGTATAAGCTCTGTGACAGAGCCACAGGCTATACATGTAGTTTTATGGTTTACGAGGGAAAAGATAGCCACGTAGAGCCGACAAACTGCCCAGACTACATAGGAAGCGCTGGCAAGATTGTGTGGGACTTGGTGTCACCCTTATTCGGAAAGGGGTACCACTTATATGTGGACAATTATTACACAAGCGACTTTTTAATCACTTGTTTGATCAGCATATTGGAGCATGTGGCACTGTGCGACCTAATCGCCGGGGCTTTCCCCAGCGGCTTGTAGATTCCCGTCTTAGGCTGGGGGGAGAGAGCCTGCTTCAAGTGTAATAACTTGCTCTCTATGAAGTGGAGGGATAATAAGAATATATTCGTTCTTACCTCCCTTCATGCAGACACGACGGTCCAAATTACTACGGCGACTGGTGTTGTGGAGAAACCCCTCTGTGTCCACGAATATAACCAAAATATGGGAGGGGTGGACCTCAACGACCAGTTGTTGGCACCGTACCTAATTACCCGTAAGGCCAGACGCTGGTACAAGAAAGTGTCTGTTTATTTATTTCAATTGGCTTTGCTGAACGCTCATGTGCTATACAGAGCTTTAGGATGGACTGGATCCTTCCTTAAATTCCAGGAAGAAATTGTCAGAGCCCTTCTGTTTCCAGACGGTGCTCCACCTCACCTTCCCCAACCAAATGCAGTAAGCCGGCTGCATGAGAGGAACCGGTTACAGTTACAAAAGTTACAGTTACAAAAAAAGTGTAAAAAAAAAAAAAAAAAAACACAAAAAAAATATATAAAATAAAAAAAACAAAAATAGTTGTCATTTTATTGTTCTCTCTCTATTCTCTCTCTATTGTTCTGCTCTTTTTTACTGTATTCTATTCTGCAATGTTTTATTGTTATTATGTTTTATCATGTTTGCTTTATAGGTATGCAATTTTCCTATACTTTACTGTTTACTGTGTTTTAGTGTTAACCATTTTTTTGTTTTCAGGTACGCCATTCAGCTGCAGAGCAGATTTATGTATCTTGACAGCAACAGCATTTGCTCCCACGATACATAAAGCCGTGACTCCAGCGCTGTCGGAGGTGATTTCACCACCACAGTTAAGAAAAAGAGCATATATGCCGAAGCATGAGGGTAGCAGGGGCGGAGGAGCGATTTGCTCTTATCTTTTGCGGGTGGATGCCCCCATGCTTCGGCATATATATATTTTAGGCACAGGTTGCGTTAAAAAAGGTTTTATTTTTACCATGTTTTTTTTGTATTTGCTTTGCAGGTTTGGTAAGTCTTATGCCCCGTACACACGGTCGGGTATTGATCGGACATTCCGACAACAAAATCCATGGATTTTTTACGACGGATGTTGGCTCAAACTTGTTTTGCATAAACACGGTTGCACAAAGGTGTTGGAATTTCTGAACGCCAAGAACGCGGTCACGTACACCACGTACGACGAGACTATAAAAGGGAGGTTCAGTACCAAGCCCGGCACCCTTTGGGCTCTTTTGCTAATCTTGTGTTAGTAAAAGTTTGGTGAGAGATGATTTGCGCTTTTTCAGACTCGTGGTTTTCAGTTAGTTTTTCTTGTGTTCAGTTTGTGCTTGTGGGTTTGTATCTGTTCTTCAGTGTCTGCAGCGAGTTACCATTGACTTGTCATTGTGTTCTTGTTAGTTTGTTACTGATTTTTAGGTCGCTCTTCACAGGCCTTGCTGTTCTTCAGTGCGCTCTGTTACTTCGTTCTGAGCAGCCGACCGTTTTCTAGCCATGTTGCATGTACGTACTCATCGTGCTGAATGTCCCCTTTATCCTCATGCATGCTGGATTTTTAGGGGGTTTTTTTTGTCCTTCATACATATTTGCCTTCACTTACCTCCCCAGCATGCTCTCCTGGGCCTATATTCATCACGTGTAGTCACTTAACAATGTATTTTGTCAGCTCCATAGTAGTGCTTTACCCTAAATACCCCCTAAAATGTGTAAAATTGTGATTTGTGCTTTAAATTCAGGCAGAGTGCCAGAGGTATTTTTTTTGGGTCCCAAAATCATTTGGAACCCTCCCTCCCACCAACTGCTAAGTCAAAATACCAATCCTCTATCTGCTGACTTTGCCAAACTCATACACACTATACCCACCTCTTTTGTGGTCATATTTATGGATGAATTCACCAAAGCATGTAGTGCAAGGGCCTGCCTGAATACTTTCAAATGGTAATGTTCAAAGTTTTTGTATCCTATTATTATCTTGATAGGTAATAGCAGAATGTAAAAATGTGCTAAAATGTGTACAGTGTGTATTTATATCTTTGTATTATGACACTTCTTACCTGTCCAGTGGGCTGCCAATAGTGTAAGTAAGGAGGGGCTGGCCAAAGTAACACACATTATTTATGCATTCATCTCTCAATGAAATGGAGAGGGTTACCTGTCCAAAACATCTCCCCCCATAAAATTTCTAAAATGGCCCATGAGAGGGGGGGGAGGAATCTGATAGGTGGACCTTATACCTTTGTCTTAAAATACTCCCTAAAATAAATGTTATACTGATGTTGGCCAAGAATGTCTGTGTCTAATCTGCTTTCCATGTTTATGTGCAAAATTATTCATTTTTTATTCTTGTTTGACTCCACAGTATCCTTCCAACCCACAGGAATGGCAGACCGTGGCCTCCCACTTTGCCCAGCGGTGGGACTTTCCTAATTGCGGAGGGGCAATTGATGGGAAACACGTCCACATCGTCCCACCACCCAACTTGGGGTCATACTATTACAACTACAAGGGGTTCAATAGTATTGTGATGTTGGCGGTGGTGTGGGCTACTTACGAGTTCCTGTATGTGGATGTGGGGAAGAATGGCCGGATGTCAGATGGTGGAGTCACCGCCCACACGGAGTTCTACAGGCGTCTCCAGAATGGCAGCTTGGACTTGCCACCTCCAGAAGACAATGCGGAAGGACTCCCATTCGTCTTTGTTGCGGATGAAGCGTTTGCGCTGGGGGACCATCTTATGCGGCCATTCCCTATGGGGACCCTCACCCTGGACCTGAGGTTTTTTAATTACCAGCTGGTCAGAGCCAGAAGAGTGGTAGAGAACTAGTTTGGAATAATGATCAGCCGGTTCCGCCTATTTCTTACACCGATACACATGGCGGAGTATAAACTCAATCACATCATCCTGGCTTGCTGTGTTCTCCACAACTTTTTAAGGAGAAATTCTGTGAACTATGCTGGCTCAGTTGGGCCTGAAGCCGGAATTATTAATCTCAATGAACCAACCCTGATGGCGCTTGAAGTTGGCCGTCCTGGCTTGCCCCCCCAGAGTGCCCGCGAGGTCCGTATAAGATACATAGAATACTTTGTGGGGGGCCATCAATATGCCAGACAATGTCTGAGACATCTTTTAAATAAAAAGGTATTTTAAACAGAACAAATATTTGGTTTGATTCACTGCTTGGCTTTCTTTTAGCTGACCCTGACTGAAATTTGGGGAGTCCTGAAAATGGCCTGATTGTGTCAAATTAGAAACCACTGTTGGGTGTTATTTACTAAAGGCAAAGATACTTTGCACTACAAGTGCACTTGAGACTGCACTAAAACTGCACTTGTAGTGCAAAGTGGATTTGCCTTTAGTAAATAACACCCATTGTCAAGGAAAAAAACAATTTTACAACACAAAAATGCTTTTGAGCATTGAAAGAATAAGCCAAACATTGTTTAATCTCAATCTTTTTAATCGAAGGACAATCACATGTGCATTTATAAAAGGTTTTTTAAAACAAACCAACATGTTTGTTGTATAACAATTTTTTCGGTGACATTAAAAGTAGAAATGTCCTTTTAAAGTAAAACAGGCATGTTTAAAACCAACAAGAATTACACACATCTGGAACTTATAAAGTTCAACTTTTGTAGAACTTGAAGGCAATTTTAGACGTGAGTATTTATAAACTGTGTTTGATATTCAGATGGGGTGAAGTCACCCCTGGAAAAGCCAAATTTTGAAGATGCACACAAATTGCCGAATGTCAACATGTGCTAGCTGCCATCATGGGGGATGAATGGCCATGTTTTGTGGGTGCAACCCCTTCCTCTCAGCTACTTTATTATTGAGGAAGGGGTTGCACCCCCAAAACGCGTACATTGATCTCCCGTGATGGCAGATAGCACATGTTGACACACTGTGTGCATCTTCAAAATTTGGCTTTTCGAGAATATGCCAAAAAATTTGAAAAAAAATTTCGGGAAAAAAAAGCAGAAAAAATTAGGGATTTTGAGGGGTTTTAAACTCTCCCTAAAACATCAATGATGTTCTTCATTTTGTTTTGAACATCATTGATGTTTTGCTTGATGTTTTCCAAGTCCTTATTACACCCCATGCTCTCTCAGGATCTGGGCACTTTCACTGGTGAAATGACCTTCATCCACAACATCACGATCACCTAAAATATAGAAACAAAAACGAGAGGTAGTGTGGGAGAAGAGTGGCGCTGCCCTAAAAATATTTATTGGTGAATGAATTACAACCTTTATTCATTGACATAAGTGCTTATATGGGCTGTATCCTTATTGTACCTAAGTATGGTCATATTTCAGCCAATAACCTTGTATGTGTAAACCCCAAATAATAAACCAAAAAATAATAAACCAAAAAATTGAGGGTTGAAATCCTATTCCCTTATTATCAAAGGGTGCTTCCTAAATTCAAATTACCATAAATAATGTGAAAAAAGACCATTAATCCTTTAGAAATTAGACAAACTAAAAATTGAAAAACTAAAAATTGACCCCAGAATTCAAAAATATTGTGACACTAAAACATCCTATAAAGTGCAGTATAAAAAGTGTTTCATATGCTCAAATTGACGTGAATAATGTGAAAATAACAAGAATTTCTTTAAAAATTAAATAAATTAAAAATTAACCCCAAAATTCAAAAGTATTGGGACACTATAAAGTGCAAGAATATTCTTATGGGTGAAGAAATGTGTGTGATAGATATAGAGTGTAAGTGTGGGAGGATGTTTATAACTCAAAATAAGTTAATTCGGTACTTTATATAAAAATTGAAAATCATCCCAAACTCCAAAAATATTGGGACAGTATGGCACCTTTACAGAGGCAAACTCCCTATTGAATATAAATATAAATACAAAGTGTCAGTGCCAGATTCTATTCGTTGTGGTTCTCAGGGGAATTGTTGGTGTACCCACAGATTTGAAATTACATTGAGGTATTACACACGGCAAATTGCATGAGAATAGCGAAAACCCTTATATTATAATATGTCAGCAATTGCAAAAAGGATTTATAAGATATTTTGTCCGTTTAAAACCAAAGAATGGCTCTAGCCGGATAATATAGTTAGCAAAGTTCAGTTATGCAGTTCATCAACCACAGGAGCATAAAACAGTGACTTCTGTGCGTAGTTCAAACGGTGACTCGAGGTGCTCACCCCCCGTGCTCCCCCACTCACCAGAAAGAAACACCCCTACAGGGGTACCGAGCGACAGAGTGGGTGCCTTTGGGGATGGGTGTGGATCACTCCAGTACTACTACTGTTCCTCAGATCTGTATGGTTCCTCCGCTGATTAAAAACTGTGCGTTCCAGAAAACCAGGTTCCTCCACCGCTTGCCAGTTACTAGCTGTTAGACTCTCCAGTCCACCCAGAGAAAGAAAAAACAGGGGCTTCCTTCGTGAAGTATGTCCTAGTTTATTGGTGCATATAGTAATAGCAAAGTCCATACACATATAACAGGTAAAATATATTGGCGTATTGTAATATGACGAACAACGCTGTATATCGAATAACGCTGTGTGCAAGGATGGGACCAGGAACAAGAAACGAACGTGCGTCCCACCTTGCGTTCCAGAGTACCACTTCCGGGTATGACGTGTGAGCGTGACTCCGTCTTACGCGTTTCGTCATAGGACGTTTTCAAAGACGGTGTCGACGCCTACGCTTCACACATTGATATAGTCATACGGCTCTCACATCTCCTCCCTAAATTATGGTAATATTGCTCGGGGGGTGGAGATGTGATAGAGTCGCTGAGCCTTCCTTATACACAGTAGTCCACCTTACAAAGTATTCACAATACTAGACGGTATCCACCAAAGTGGAATCCTTCAATTACCAGTTAGCTCTCTTGTTGTTTACACTTGGTACAGCCATTTATTTAAGGGCTTTTCATATTGAACAATGATGGTCAGGCTTTTAATTATGTAATAATAATATAGATATCCTGGATATAATGTTGGTATAATTCAATAGATTAATTTTTAAAAAAAACTTTTAATAGATTTAAAAAATTGGAAATTGAAGGATTTAAATATAAATACTGTAGGTAAAAAATAATAATAAAAATGAAAAAAATAAAATAAAAATACATTAAAAATACATTTAAAAAATAATAAAAATTCTTAAAAACATCATTTAATTATGTGACCTTAAAAGTGTATGGGGGGCATATAATGTATTAAAAATATATAAAATATAAAGTTGCTCATAAATTTATATCACTTATTGTCATGTAACCATAGTCATCTAGGGGGAGGGGAATATATTCAAAAATAGTAAACAATGTTGTTTTTGCTATTAGGTGCAATATATCAGTAGAAACAGAATGATCTAGATAGGGGGAATATTTTAGGTAGAAACATCTATATTAAAGGATAAGAATGGGATTACACATGGAAAAATACATAAATAAAATAGGGGAGCATCCATTATATTAAAAAAGGAACCATATCTACAAAGATATTGTTTAAAACAGTAGCTCATATAGAAAGAAAGGGGATGCTTTTTACCCAAAAAGGGAAGGGAGGAGGGAAGGGAGAACAGTAGGCTTATCCTAACGAATAATTATCAGTGAGTATTTCCCTCATATAGACCCGGCCTTATGTATATTTGGCTGTTTTAGGGGTTAGCTATATAGCAATTTAGGTCTATATCCAGGTTAAGTCCCTTCGGAGCAAGAGAACCGAGCCGGTAAATCCAGCTGGTTTCATTCCTGGAAATTAAAGTTTCTCTGTTCCCCCCACGCCAGTGTTCCTGTACTGAATCAATCCCATAGAAAGTAAGTACACTGGGATCCCTGTGGATTAACCAACTTATTACCTGCCGTAGTACACATGTCACGTACATTGTGGAATGTCCCTGCCACTTCCAATATGTGGGTAGAACCACACGGCCCCTGTTTGTTTGAATTAGGGAACATATTAAGAATATTAGAAAGGGGTTCCCCAATCATAGTCTATCTAGACACTTTGACGAGGCACACCACAGGGACCCCAGTGTAATCTATTGAATTATACCAACATTATATCCAGGATATCTATATTATTATTACATAATTAAAAGCCTGGCCATCGTTGTTCAATATGAAAAGTCATACCCGGAAGTGGTACGCTGGAACGCAAGGTGGGACGCACGTTCGTTTCTTGTTCCTGGTCCCATCCTTGCACACAGCGTTATTCAATATACAGCGTTGTTCGATATTACAATACGCCAATATATTTTACCTGTTATATGTGTATGGACTTTGCTATTACTATATGCACCAATAAACTAGGACATACTTCACGAAGGAAGCCCCTGTTTTTTCTTTCTCTGGGTGGACTGGAGAGTCTAACAGCTAGTAACTGGCAAGCGGTGGAGGAACCTGGTTTTCTGGAACGCACAGTTTTTAATCAGCGGAGGAACCATACAGATCTGAGGAACAGTAGTAGTACTGGAGTGATCCACACCCATCCCCAAAGGCACCCACTCTGTCGCTCGGTACCCCTGTAGGGGTGTTTCTTTCTGGTGAGTGGGGGAGCACGGGGGGTGAGCACCTCGAGTCACCGTTTGAACTACGCACAGAAGTCACTGTTTTATGCTCCTGTGGTTGATGAACTGCATAACTGAACTTTGCTAACTATATTATCCGGCTAGAGCCATTCTTTGGTTTTAAACGGACAAAATATCTTATAAATCCTTATTGCAATTGCTGACATATTATAATATAAGGGTTTTTGCTATTCTCATGCGATTTGCCATGTGTAATACCTCAATGTAATTTCAAATCTGTGGGTACACCAACAATTCCCCTGAGAACCACAACGAATAGAATCTGGCACTGACACTTTGTATTTATATTTATATTCAATAGGGAGTTTGCCTCTGTAAAGGTGCCATACTGTCCCAATATTTTTGGAGTTTGGGATGATTTTCAATTTTTATATAAAGTACCGAATTAACTTATTTTGAGTTATAAACATCCTCCCACACTTACACTCTATATCTATCACACACATTTCTTCACCCATAAGAATATTCTTGCACTTTATAGTGTCCCAATACTTTTGAATTTTGGGGTTAATTTTTAATTTATTTAATTTTTAAAGAAATTCTTGTTATTTTCACATTATTCACGTCAATTTGAGCATATGAAACACTTTTTATACTGCACTTTATAGGATGTTTTAGTGTCACAATATTTTTGAATTCTGGGGTCAATTTTTAGTTTTTCAATTTTTAGTTTGTCTAATTTCTAAAGGATTAATGGTCTTTTTTCACATTATTTATGGTAATTTGAATTTAGGAAGCACCCTTTGATAATAAGGGAATAGGATTTCAACCCTCAATTTTTTGGTTTATTATTTTTTGGTTTATTATTTGGGGTTTACACATACAAGGTTATTGGCTGAAATATGACCATACTTAGGTACAATAAGGATACAGCCCATATAAGCACTTATGTCAATGAATAAAGGTTGTAATTCATTCACCAATAAATATTTTTAGGGCAGCGCCACTCTTCTCCCACACTACCTCTCATATTTATTCAATTAGACCCCTTCGGGGAACTAATTAGGGAGAGGCTGCAGCTCATACAGTGTCTGAAGCGTGGATTTTTTACTTAATAGAAACAAAAACACCCCATGTATTATAAATATGCAGGCATCCATCTCTTGCCTGAGGTCGCTGACACACACCTGTTGTGGTGACAATTTCCACCACGTCTCTGTCCTCCTCCTCCTGTTGGCTTTGTGGCATTTCCACTTCTTCCTGAGGTGGGGGGTCTGTTGTCTCCTCTGATGAGTGTCCTCCGAGTCTGACAATTTCCACCACGTCTCCGTCCTCCTCCTCCTGTTGGCTTTGTGGCATTTCCACTTCTTCCTGAGGTGGGGGGTCTGTTGTCTCCTCTGAGGAGTGTCCTCCGAGTCTTTTCTCCCCTATGTAAAAAAAAATAGGTATACTTAGCACACAGATATTTGATGGCAGAAATAGGAATATGAAACATTGCTTGGAAGTGGGGTACAATTGTCTGTTTTGGCAGAGTTCCAAGATGAAGAAATATTTTGTCACTTTGTCAAGCTTGAATACTTACCTGTTTTGTACAAGCTTCACAGATGGAGTTACCCCTATAGTATACACTGGAGCATCTGTGTGGGCCCCCTAATAAAAAGGGTGTTCTTGTGTCCCACACTAGTGCTCCAGCGTCCAGATGTGTAAACAGCTGCTGAGTGTCCTCTCCTTACACAGAATTTAATTTGCATTTGATTCTAGTTACAAACCCATCTAGACAACAAAATTATTTTAAGAGAAGTAGGCCAGAAAAAATGTATTGAAATGCATCTGGACAAAACATTGTGTTTTATTGGCCGAACTAATAATGTTTCCTACGAACAAATAATGTGTCCATGAACATGAAAGTTGCCATTTTAAACTGTACAACAGTAAAGAAAAGCACATGGAGCAGCACAAACGTTATAAAAATAACGAATAGGAACACAGGACAACTACTTACTTATTTGCAGCACTCTCCTGATCCTTCTATACTGATCGTGCTCCCTTAATTTGAGGTCCGACCACTGCTTCCTGAGTTGATCCTTGGATCGACATACTCCAAAATTCCTGTGCAGACTCTTCACAACTTTAGTCATGATCTTGGCCTTTCTGACATTGGGGTTGGGGTAAGGTCCATACTTCCCGTTATAGTCAGCCCTCTTCAGGATGCAGACCATCTCCACCATCTCCACCATCTCCACAAAGGACATATTTGATGCCTTAAATCGTCTCCTCCGGGATCGTGACGTTTCTGGCTTCGGGCTTTCCTCCTCCTCGTTGCTGTAATTAGCACGTACCTGTTGTGTCTCTGCCATGTGCTCTTCCCCACTGTGCTGAACGAGAAGGGGCGGGGAATAGACTAGAAAGAACATCAGGGGCAGGCGGAGTTTCACGCATGCGCAGTGTATATAAAGCGTAACACGCGTGCGTAGTACGTACGATCTGTGAGCTGAGGAAGGAGTATCGGAAGCGCCGATCGTGATAACAAAGGTAACATTTAAATTTGGCCCTATACTGCTTATAGATTGAGGCCTATATTGGGACAAGATTAGGAGAGTTTAGCCTGACATTAGGGTTTGTCTTGTGTTGTGTCTTGCAGAGAAAATGGATGGCTTCAATGACCACAACTTCCTCCCCCTGTTCATAGACAAGTACAGGGAGCTGCCCTGTCTGTGGCAGGTGAAACATCCACATTATAATCATAAACAAAAGAGGCAGGCAGCGCTGGAGAAACTGCTGGAGTTGGTGAAGCTGGTGGTCCCCACGGCAACCATCCCCTATTTTAAACCCAAAATTTGTGGCCTGAGGAGCACTTATTTTAGGGAGCGTAAGAAGGTCCAGGATTCCCAGAGATCCGGAGCTGCAGCAGATGATGTTTATGTCCCCAGGCTGTGGTACTATGAGAGACTGCGATTTCTGTCAGACCAGACTGAAGTCAGGGAATCCCTCTCAACCCTTCCTTCCACTCTTCCTTCCACCCTAACTTCCACCCCAGCTGAGGCTTCCGATGTCCAACCTAGGACTTCCAGCCAGGAAGAAGTGGAGGAGCCCAGCTTGAGTCAGGTATAGGCATTGTTCTACAGATTTCTGGTCAATAAATAAATGATGTTATTAGATGTTATTATTGATCACTAATTGCTGATTTAATACATATCAATAGACAGTAGTGGGCAAAAATAATTGGGACAAAAATGAAAAATGCTGGGCTCAGAATGATAATCTGTTATATTTGTTAACATTCAATTTGCAACAGTCATGAGATGAAAATTGTGTGTGATTGCTGAAAAAAAAACTAAAACTATGTCCCTTTTTCATACACAGGAAGACCTCAGCCAGGAGTAGGCTGTGGAATGTGGTACACAGGAGGAGGCTGTGGAATGTGGCAGCCAGGAGGAGGCGGGGGTTAGTGGCAGCCAGGAGGAGGCAGGGGTAAGTGGCAGCCAGGAGAAGGCCAGGTCCAGTAGGAGCCTCACAGAATCCCAGGTTCCTTCCCTCCACCTTCCAAACAAAAGACCCAGGAAGGGGAGTAACGTGGAGGATTCAGCACTCAGGCTGATTCAGGAGGCTTCTGCATCCCTCAGAGCCACCCCCACTCGTGAAGAGGCCTTTGCCTCCATGGTTGCCACCAAACTGCAGGACATGCAGGAGGGCCAACGCCTCATGCGTGGGGAACTCATTTATCAAACATTAAATAAGGGGTTGAGGGGCGAAATCACACCCAATACCCACCTGAGTGAGTTGCATCATCCTCCTCCTCCTGCCACAACTCCACCACCACAGACACAGCGTGGAAGGAAGTGTGGAAGGAAGACAAGAGAGTGATGGCCTGGGTTCAGTCTGGTCTGACAAAAGATGCATGCTCTTGTATGACCACAGCCTGGGGACATAGATGTCATCTGCTGCTGTTCATGATCTCTTGGACTTCTGGACCAGATTGTACTCCCTTATATATGGACTCATCAGGCCACCAATTTTGCAGTAAAATAATTGATGTGTGCCCTGGGGGGCCAAAGGCTTCGCCAATTTCTGCTGTTTCTCCAGGGTTGCCTCCCTCTTTATTTTGTTAGGACCCCTTAATAGATCTTAGTTTTGATTTATTATACTCTCCTATGTGTGTTTTCCTTCAAAAAGGACAGTTTTTTGTGAGGAGGCAGGTACATTTGAAAAATACAATGTGAAATTAACAAGAGACACCAACACCAAGCAATCTCCTTGAGATTAAATAATACAAGATAATAATGGTGTTGTGGTAACTTGACACACAAAACACACCCAAAACTATTCTGGAGTAAAAAAAAAAAGAATAAAACATAAGATCAGGCTTTAAAAAAAATCCCAAAAAAACATATTTAATATAAAAACATCCAAAAAATATTTTTTTTTCGGTAGATGTGACAAATAAAAATATTATATTGATGAAATCACTATAAATAATTAAGAAAGAAGTTTGTGAGAAGTCTGTGTGAATATGAGCAGCAAAACAACCTCATTCTTCTAGCATTATAAAGAAGAAGAAAGTGCGCTGCATTAAACAATTTAAAACATTGCAGTGTGACGAAAGTGCTATATCCATTCTGAATGCTAATTTTACCAGACCGAGCAGTTCCGTCTCGGAATTTTATAGCCTGCTCTCAAACTTTGTGTGTCGGAAAAAGTCCGATGGAGCCCACACACGGTCGGAATTTCCGACAACAAGCTCCGATCGCACATTTTCCGTCGGAAAATCCGACCGTGTGTACAGGGCATAACTGTTATACTGTAATGTTACTTTGTTTCATTGTTAACCATCATTTGCTTAGCAGGTACACCATTCAGTTGCAGCGCGGATTTATTTATCTTGACAGCAACAGCGTTTGCTCCCATGATACATAAAGCCGTGACTCCAGCGCTGTAGGAGGTGATTTCACCACCACAGTTAAAAAAAAGAGCATATATGCCAAAGCATGGGGGCAGCAGGGGTGAGGAGCGATTTGCTCCTACCTTTTGGGGCATGTATGCCCATCATTAGAAGTGGGTGGATGAAGGGAGGTATTCTAATGGTGGGCATACCCACCGATCAATCTCTTTTTTTCGTTCAGCCCACAGGCTGCATGAAAAAAAAGTTTACAATTTATGCCCAACAAGGACCAGCAGCATACTGGTATGTTGCTGGACTTTGAATGGTTATACCAGAATGATGCCTGCAGGTTTAGGTATCATCTTGGTATCATTATTTTCAGCCAGTGGTCGGCTTTCATGTAAAAGCAATCCTAGTGGCTAATTAGCCTCTAGACTGCTTTTACAAGCAGTGGGAGGGAATGCCCCCCCCCCACTGTCTTCCATGTTTTTCTCTGGCTCTCCTGTCCCAACAGGGAACCTGAGAATGCAGCCGGTGATTCGGCCAGCTGACCATAGAGCTGATCAGAGTCCAGAATGGCTCCAAACATCTCTATGGCCTAAGAAACCGGAAGCTACGAGCATTTTATGACTTAGATTTCGCCGGATGAAAACAGCGCCATTGGGAAATTGGGAAAGCATTTTATCACACCGATCTTGGTGTGGTCAGATGCTTTGAGGGCAGAGGAGAGCTCTAGGGTCTAATAGACCCCAATTTTTTCAAAGAAGAATACCTGTCATTACCTATTGCTATCATAGGGGATATTTACATTCCCTGAGATAACAATAAAAATGATTAAAAAAAAAGAAGAAAGGAACAGTTTAAAAATAAGATAAAAAAGCAAAAAAATAATAAAGAAAAAAGATCAAGGGCAGTAATTTTAGCAGTAGACCTCCTCTGTAAATCTAAAGTGGTAACCTGTAAAGGCTTTTAAAGGCTTTTAACATTTATGTAGTTTGTCGCCACTGCACGTTTGTGCGCAATTTTAAAGCATGTCGTGTTTGGTATCCATGTACTCGGCCTAAGATCATCTTTTTTATTTCATCAAACATTTGGGCAATATAGTGTGTTTTAGTGCATTAATTTTTTTTAAAAAGTGTGTTTTTTTCCCAAAAAAATGCTTTTGAAAAATCACTGCGCAAATACTGTGTGAAAAAAAAAAATGAAACACCCACCATTTTAATCTGTAGGGCATTTGCTTAAAAATATATATATAATGTTTGGGGGTTCAAAGTAATTTTCTTGCAAAAAAAAATAATTTTTTCATGTAAACAAAAAGTGTCAGAAAGGGCTTTGTCTTCAAGTGGTTAGAAGAGTGGGTGATGTGTGACATAAGCTTCTAAATGTTGTGCAAAAAATGCCAGGACAGTTCAAAACCCCCTCAAATGACCCCATTTTGGAAAGTAGACATCCCAAGCTATTTGCTGAGAGACATGTCGAGTCCATGGAATATTTTATATTGTGACACAAGTTGCGGGAAAAAGACAATTTTTTTTTTTTGCACAAATTTGTCACTAAATGATATATTGCTCAAACATGCCATGGGAATATGTGAAATTACACCCCAAAATACATTCTGTTACTCCTCCTGAGTACGGGGATACCACATGTGCAAGACTTTTTGGGAGCCTAGCCGCGTACAGGACCCCGAAACCAAGCACCGCCTTCAGGCTTTCTAAGGATGTAAATTTTTTATTTCACACTTTACTGCCTATCACAGTTTTGGAGGCCATGGAATGCCCAGGTGGCACAAAACCCCTCCAAATGACCCCATTTTGAAAAGTGGACACCCCAAGCTATTTGCTGAGAGGTATAGTGAGTATTTTGCAGACCTCACTTTTTATCACAAAGTTTTGAAAATTGAAAAAAGAAAAGAAAATACATTTTTTTTTCTTTCTTCATTTTCAAAAACAAATGAGAGCTGCAAAATACTCACCATGCCTCTCAGCAAATAGCTTGGGGTGTCTACTTTCCAAAATGGGGTCATTGGGGGAGGGGGGGTTTGTGCCATCTTGGCATTTTATGGCCTTCAAAACTGTGATAGGTAGTGAGAAGTGAAATAAAAAGTTTACGCCCTTAGAAATCCTGAAGGCGGTGCTTGCTTTCAGGGGCCCCGTACACGGCTAGGCTCCCAAAAAGTCCCACACATGTGGTATCCCCGTACTCAGGAAAAGCAGCAGAATGTATTTTGGGGTGTAATTCTACATATGCCCATGGCATGTTTGAGCAATATATCATTTAGTGACAACTTTGTGCAAAAAAAATAAAAAAAGTTTGTAATTTTCCCGCAACTTGTGTCAAAATATAAAATATTCCATAGACTCAACATGCCTCTCAGCAAATAGTTTGGGGTGTCTACTTTCCAAAATGGGGCCATTTGGGGGGTTTTGTGCCATCTTGGCATTTTATGGCCTTCAAAACTGTGATAGGTAGTGAGGAGTGAAATCAAAAATTTACGCCCTTAGAAATCCTGAAGGCGGTGCTTGGTTTTCGGGGCCCCGTACGTGGCGAGGCTCCCAAAAGGTCCCACACATGTGGTATCCCCATACTCAGGAGAAGCAGCTAAATGTATTTTGGGGCGCAATTTCACATATAACCATGGCATGTGTGAGCAATATATCATTTAGTGACAATTTTTTTTATCATTATTCAATCACTTGGGACAAAAAAAATTAATATTTAATGGGCTCAACATGCCTCTCAGCAATTTCCTTGGGGTGTCTACTTTCCAAAATTGGGTCATTTGGGGGGGGGGGGGGGTGTTGTACTGCCCTGCCATTTTAGCACCTCAAGAAATGACATAGGCAGTCATAAACTAAAAGCTGAGTAAATTCCAGAAAATGTACCCTAGATTGTAGACGCTATAACTTTTGCGCAAACCAATAAATATATGCTTAATGACATTTTTTTTACCAAAGACATGTGGCCGAATACATTTTGGCCTAACTGTATGACTAAAATTGAGTTTATTGGATTTTTTTCTAACAAAAAGTAGAAAATATCATTTTTTTTCAAAATTTTTCGGTTTTTTTCCATTTATAACGCAAAAAATAAAAACCGCAGAGGTGATCAAATACCATCAAAAGAAAGCTCTATTTGTGGGGAAAAAAGGACGCAAATTTCCTTTGGGTACAGCATTGCATGAACGCGCAATTAGCAGTTAAAGCGACGCAGTGCCAAATTGTAAAAAGTGCTCTGGTCAGGAAGGGGGTAAATCCTTCTGGGGCTGAAGTGGTTAAGCAGCTGCCCATCAAGAGTGCCTCAGTGAATAATAATGGTGATTTTATTGGACAGTAGGATGGTGGGTGGGCAGGCCTTAGTCCTAAAGTCAGGGAAGTCAGTCCTTTAGTGACAAAGTTAAACCAAAGATGGGTTTCTGGCTAAAAAAGGTAATAACGGGCACATTGTGATACCTGTTTTTTTTTTTTTTTTAACCACTTCAGCGAATTTTTTCCTAAGAGACGTTGTTTTGTGATACCTGCTTTTAGAATGAACTTCATAAAAAGTAATTTGAATAAAATCACTCGATGAACGAAGAGTCACATAATGTTTATAAATCTTTCTAATTTTCTTATCATCTTTATAAAGCTTCAATACTGTCACTTGTCATTCCCATCAACAGAAATTGTTCTCATTTTGACAGTTTTTTGCTAACTTTAACTCATGTTGTCTTACACATACAATTAAATATGAATTGATGATAATCCATGTGCTATATCCATGCTTTTCTAGTTGAAATTGTGTTGTTTGTCACATTTTGAGTCTGGCTGTGCAGTGATGATTAAATGATGTTCATATCTTATAATGGAATCACGTTTGATTGATTGAATTGCTGGCTGTCAAATATTTTATCTAACCTAAAACCTAGAATCTTAACTACCCTGAATTTTTTTTATCATAATATGCACCATTATAGCTGTACTCCACACAAATATAAGATGCCATCTAGTTATGTATGCATGAACATATTCTAAAGAACTAATACAAGTACTCATATCTTGAATCCTAAAAGCATGGTAGTGTAATCTACTGCACGGCAGTATAGGAGGGGAAGGGGGAACACAATGCTTTGTACAGTGCTGTTAGTAAAACATGTGTGTATGCTTAAATGAAGGAAGAGAGGAGAGATGATCTCATCATTGTGCTGCTCCTGCATTGCCCAATCAGAGCCTGGGATGGGTAATGAGGGAAGTTGTAGCAGTAAGGGATGTCCAGACCTGGCTCTGCTGCCTGGAAGACATGTCTTGATCACCAGTCTAGCTGCATAGACCTTCATACCCTAACAAGTACAATAGCTCCCATATGTATTTCAACTGTGTATTTGGAAGTTTAACTTCTGTATGTCCTAATAAATCTTCTTAATTAGCTGGACAGGAGTCGTTGTTTTCTACCTGGTCAATCACAAATCCCTTGGAGCTGGAGGGACCTCCCGTGTGCTGTTAAGATCCAAAGATTTCTAAATTCTAAAGAATGTTGAAAGGTAGCTAAAATCAGTTTTTTTTGTAAAGGTTAGCGATATCTGTCAGTAGAGATGGGCTGAACACCCCCCTGTTTGGTTCGCAGCAGAGAACCCAAACAGGAGAAAAGTTGTAACCCCAACGGTGAACCCCATTGAAGTCTATGGGTGCCGAACAGGAAAAATCAAAAGTGCCCATTTTGAAGGCTTATATACAAGCAATTGACCATAAAAGGGAAATGAGGGTCCAGGTACTGCCCTGGGGGACATGTATCACATTAAAAAAAACACATTGTTTTTTCAGGTGAATCGATTTTAATAAGAGGACATATCTACAGAAGAGGCCATAGAGGAAGAAGAAGAGGAGGGGGTGGAGGAGAGAGCTGTGGCAGAATCACCACTAGCATTTTGAAGGCGTGGTGGCAGAACAAGCTCCATGAACACTGAACCCTGTCCTGCATCCTTTCCAGCTGCCAGAAGAGTTACCCAGTGCGCCGTGAAGGAAAGGTAACGTCCCTGCCCATGCCTGCTGGACCATGAGTCAACAGTAATATGAACCTTACTGCTGAACATCCTGTCCATCGAGGCCAAAACATTGCCTTCCACATGCTGGTAGAGAGCCGGAATGGCCTCCTGTGAAAAGAAATGGTGTTTTGGAACCTGCCACTGAGGTACAGCACATTCCACAAATTCACGAAAGAGGGCAGAGTCTACCAGCTGAAAAGGCAACAGTTGCAGTGCTAGCAATTTGGCCAAGCGAGCATTTAGACGCTGGGCATGTGGATGGCTGGGACCGGATTTCTTTTTACGGTTCAGCAACTGGGGTAGGGAAATTAGCCTGCTAAGATCAGATGGTGGTGTACTGCTAGTAGATTGGCTGCAAGTACTTGGGAAACCTATTGCTATACCTTCATTCCTCTCAGTGCAGGTTTTTGAGAGGACTGGAGGTATAGTGGGGTTGGAGATCCAAGATGAGGAGCAAGGAGAAATCCACCTTTTTCTTTGATGTGGGTCTTTCAAGTGCTGTTGACAACGGACTGCATGGCAGGTCGTCATATGTCTGGTCAAGCATGTGGTGCCAAAGAGGCTGCTGTTCTGACCATGCTTGAGCCGCTTCAGACATAGGCTACAAACAGCAATGGTGCGATCTGCTGCACAAGTGTCAAAAAAGGCTCACACCAAGGAACTTTTCAAAGTCAGTGGGGAGTCAGCAGCGCCCTGCACCCACAGAGCTCTGCGGTGTGATGCAATAGGGTGGCTGCCCTTAAGCTGCCCCCTAGAGGACATCCTGCCTCATTGGAGTTGTGCCTCCTTCTCTCTTCTCTCAGGCACCCAAGCACAGTTAGTGACCTCATCATACCCTCCCTCCTCGGCAGTATGCTGCAGCTGGGGTAACATGACTGCCAGTTTCTTGTCCTTCTGTGGCACCCCCTCTCTTTAGGCTCACATTACTCCCTCCTTAAACAGGGAACAAACATCGGAGCCTTCAAATCGCTGCGCATCCTCCAGCAGCATGTACCCGACCCTGTGGTCGAATAATTCTGGGGACTTCTCCGTGCATGATGGTGAGGCTATGGAAGAAGTGACTGTGGACAAGGAGCCGGTGGAATAGGACGCTTTGGCAGCTGCGTTGGAAGGCAAACTTCTCTGAGCCTGGGTGACAGAGGATGAGGAGGATGAAGATGGCTTTGTTATCCACTCCACCAACTCTTCTACATGTTGTGGCTCAATAACATGGCCAGCAGCAAAAAAAAAGGAATAGCGTGCCCACGGCCACCTGCAGAAGATGCACCATGTCCACGACCACCACTGTTGACTGTAGACACAGAAGCTGCTTGCCCTCTTTTAGTGGCCTGTGAGCATCTGCCTCTTCTTGGAGGCCTTCCGGACATGATGTATTTTTTGTTTTTCAACAACACACTACACTGTATTAGATACTGTGTGCACCGCCTGAAGTGTGTTAGAAACTATAAACACTGTATTAGATACTGTGTACACCGCCTGCACTTTATTAGAAACTGTATTACAGCTGCACTGTTGTGTACACTACCAGAAGTGTAGTAAAAACTGTACACACTGTATTGGATACTGTGTACACCACCAGAAAAGTAGTAGAAACTGTACTACATCTGCACTGTATTGTGTACATCACCAGAAGTGTAGTAGAAACTGTACACACTGTATTAGATACTATGTACACCGCCTGCACTTTATTAGAAACTGTACTACAGCTTCACTGTATTGTCTACTGTGTACAGCACCAGACAAGTAGTAGAAACTGTACTACGGCTGCACTGTATTGTGTACTGTGTACACCATCAGAAGTGTGGTAGAAACTGTACACACTGTATTAGATACTGTGTACACTGCCTGCACTTTATTAAAAGCTGTACTACAGCTGCACTGCATTGTGTACTGTGTACACTACCAGAATTGTAGTAGAAAAAAAGTGTACACACTGTATTAGATACTGTGTACACTGCCTGCACTGTATTTTATACTGTGTACACCACCAGAAGTGTAGTAGAGACTGTACACACTGTATTAGATACTGTGTACACAGCCTGAAGTGTATTAGAAACAGTACACCACAGAATGCACTGTAGATAAAGGCTACACTGGATGCAGAGTATATATATATATATATATATATATATATATATATATTCAAAATTCAGGTGGGTTACCTTCTTTTCTTAGTCCTCTGGTTAATCTAAGACTCCCAATCCTCCACCATAAATCGATAATGAAAAAACAATAGGACCGATGCTTGATGCAAATTTTTCTTTTACTTGAATTTTCCAAAAAGCATAAAAAACATGAAAGTGCAGACGTGCAAGCAACTGTACAGTATTGAGCATAAATCGCTCTTCATCAGGCTTCTCTGGCTGTGTGTAAGGAACCTGACATAATCCCTTTCTTTTATCCACACCCAACAAATTACCACACATGTATACAATCCAATCATTACCATTGGTGACTAGCAAAACCCAAGGGTTTAACCCTCTCCGTGTGAGAAAGAATAAAAGTGACATTATAAATCTATAAGTCAAAAATATTTACAAGAAACAGACCCATATATCTTGTTACAAAGAGTATCATATGCATTTCAAAAATTATTCAAAAACAACGACATATAATGCCATCAGAATATTTCATTTGTCAGTTATTGATCAATCCAATTCGTAACAATGTAGTCTCAGATCTCTTAACCCATTAAACAGATAATTGATTGGCCAATTTCTCAAACGGGGATTCATTCCACTGGATGTAAAGGAAATATAGAATATGTATATATCACATATCACATCATTGAAATTCCCTGTATCTACATTCTATAAAAATAGATATAGATCATAGTCCCTGTTCATACCACCAGGGTGCAGGGACTGTAATCTATTAATCCACCAAACTTCGCGCTTTCTCAATTTTAAAATCCTGTCACCCCCTCTTTTGTCACGAAATACTTCCTCCAAAACCATGAACCGTAGGTCGTGTCTCTGTGTCCCATTTCCGAGAAATGACGTGACACAGGGAGACCTGGCTGTAGATGTCTGATTGTACTACGATGTTGCGCTATACGATCCTTGATTTTTTGGGTTGTTTCCCCTACATAGATGAGATTGCAAGGACACATAAGGATGTATACAACGTAAGATGTCTGACATGTGTAAAAGCCATTAAGCATTATTTTAGTTTTAGTTATGGGATGGGTAAAATGGTTACCCTTGAGCATAAGGTTGCATTGGATGCAATTAAGACAGTGAAAACATCCATTTCTTTTTCTCCCCAGAAATGTAACTTTAGTTTTATGGGTGTTGGATCTGAATTCAGATCGCACAAGAGAATCGCGCAAAGTTTTATTCCGCCAATAAGCCTTCATGGGGACTTTTTGGAACTCATCTATCTGTAGATATGATCGCCTCAAGATCGGCCAATGTTTCCTCACTATGTTGAAGATCTTGTCGCTATAACTATGAAATTGGAAAATAAATGGTATCCTAGGTTTAGTTGATTTATACTTTTTATAGCTATATGTCTTATCTGGCTTTAAAATCTTGTTTACGGGTGAGATTGGCCCCTACCCTGTTCAGTGATAACGATGAGTTCAAAAATACGTTTATGCAAATCATCAACAAATGCTCTTTTGATCTAATGATTCTTACGATTTCATTTATACATAAAGAACCTGCCTTACTATCTGAGCAACTTACCAAAATTGAACAAGATCCACATACTGCAATGTCCCCTGAAGATTTCATCAAGTGTAAAGATCTGGCGGATGAGAATATAAATAAATACCGATTGGATTTGGAAACTAGGAAGCGGAAAAAATTTGATTGGGATATTGAAGATTATGAAAGGAACCAGGTGTACAGATGGTCACGTCTCCATAACCGACGCGGTCGTTTGGAGTATGGGAATCACAGGAGAGATGTGTCCGATAACTATTCAGTTAATACAGATACTGATTCCTCATCTAATTTTTTACAACAAGATCAGAGAGGAATGACCACTACCCGGATGCAGACCAGATCTCGTTACAACAGAGAGGAGATGGGAGGTCAAGACAGACACCGCAATGCTAGAGGCAATCGTGGTGGACCAAGGGAGATCTAGTACACAATATATCCAGACGGGTCTTGTCACCGGAGGAGGTAGGACTTTTTAATCGTGGCTTATCGTTTTGTCCCAAAAGTCATTTAGACCCTTTTCAATTAGATCAGGACTTGTACTGCTTGTTTCGCAATATTAGATGGAAGGTTCACTTTCTTCATAAGCCTTTTACTCAGGATGAATCAGTTGAGGGGAGGCTGAATTGCAAATCATTGGGTCTAATAACAAAATCTAAATCGATTCCCCCCACCACTTATGCTCCGGTTGAAGTGTTTGTGCAGGAGGTTACCCGAGGGGTTAAAAGTTTGGTACATCAAATTGACTATAAAGATCACATACCTAATATTCTATCCCCCCATGAAAGATCAGCCTTGCGTGAGTTGACTAAGCATAATAAAATTATTTGTAAACCGGCGGATAAAGGGGGTTCGGTTGTGATAATGAACCCCCAGGCATATGAGAATGAAATTAAGAGTCAATTGGATGATCGAACTGTGTATAAACAAATACATTCAGATCCTACATGGAGCATTAGAAAGATCTCAGAGAGCATTTTGAAACCAGCGGTAAAAGAGGGGTTAATCTCACAGGATTTATTTGAATTTTTGTTACCATCACACACACGGATCCCTGTTTTATATATATTGCCAAAGATTCACAAGGACAGCCATTCTCCACCAGGACGCCCGATCGTGTCAGGGAGAGAGTCGATTTTTGTTCCCACAGCCAAACTACTAGATAAGGTACTGTCACCCCTTGTGAAATACACCAGATCTTACATTAAGGACTCGAAATGACTTTCTATCGAAAATCAGGGAGTTACCACAGATTTAGGATGATTTGATTCTTGTGACTTGGGATGTAACAAGCTTGTATACATCAATCCCACATAGGACAGGCATTGAAGCAGCGATCGGTTTGATCAGGGACTGTCACGGATATTCAGAAGCCCAGATCTCTCTTTTTGAAAAATTGTTTAATGTCATTTTGTATAATAACTATTTTCTTTTCAAGGAACAATATTTTGTGCAGCTTACTGGAGTTGCGATGGGCTCCAATGTTGCCCCGCCATACGCATGTTCATTCATGAATGATTTTGAACAAAGATACATTTTCATTAATGAAATTTCCAGAGGAATTACGCCACTTGGTGGCGCCATATAGATGATATTTTTGCAATATGGCGGGGCAACATTGAATCTCTGAAAGCCTTTGACGAAACAATGAATGGGTTTTCTCCTGATATTCAATTTAAAATGCATGTGGGTGGTGATTCGGTTCCTTTTTTGGACATACGTGTTTATTGTGAAAAGGGACACATTGAAACGGATTTATACACTAAACCCACTGATAGGAATCAACTCCTGAGATTTGATAGCTATCATCCCCCCATGTATTTGGATCTATCATCAGAAGCCAGCTCCTTAGGGTCACACGGATCGTTAGTAATGCAACAATCAGGGATAACAGACTAAAAGAAATGTGCTGTAAGTTTAGAGAGCGGGGATACCCGGATGGTTTGATCACACATGAATTAAACAAGATTTTAAAGCCAGATAAGACATAAAGCTATAAAAAGTATAAATCAACTAAACCTAGGATACCATTTATTTTCCAATTTCATAGTTATAGCGATAAGATAATCTTCAACATAGTGAGGAAACATTGGCCGATCTTGAGGCGATCATATTCACAGATAGATGAGTTCCCATGAAGGCTTATCGGCGGAATAAAACTTTGCGCGATTCTCTTGTGCGATCTGAATTCAGATCCAACACCCATGAAACTAAAGTTACATTTCTGGGGAGAAAAACAAATGGATGTTTTCCTTGTCTTAATTGCATCCAATACAACCTTATGCTCAAGGGTAACCATTTTACCCATCCCATAACTAAAACTAAAATAATGCTTAATGGCTTTTACACGTGTCAGACATCTTACGTGGTATACATCCTTATGTGTTCTTGCAATCTCATCTATGTAGGGGAAACAACCCAAAAAATCAAGGATTGTATAGCGCAACATCGTAGTACAATCAGACATCTACAGCCAGGTCTCCCTGTGTCACGTCATTTCTCGGAAATGGGACACAGAGACACCGACCTACGGTTCATGGTTTTCAAGTATTTCGTGACAAAAGAGGGGGTGACAGGATTTTAAAATTGAGGAAGCGCGAAGTTTGGTGGATTAATAGATTACAGTCCCTGCACCCTGGTGGTATGAACAGGGACTATGATCTATATCTATTTTTATAGAATGTAGATACAGGGAATTTCAATGATGTGATATGTGATATATACATATTCTATATTTCCTTTAGATCCAGTGAAATGAATCCCCATTTGAGAAATCGGCCAATCAATTATCTGTTTAATGGGTTAAGAGATCTGAGACTACATTGTTACGAATTGGATTGATCAATAACTGACAAATGAAATATTCTGATGGCATTATATGTCGTTGTTTTTGAATACTTTTTGAAATGCATATGATACTCTTTGTAACAAGATGTATGGGTCTGTTTCTTGTAAATATTTTTGACTGATAGATTTATAATGTCACTTTTATTCTTTCTCACACGGAGAGGGTTAAACCCTTGGGTTTTGCTAGTCACCAATGGTAATGATTGGATTGTATACATGTGTGGTAATTTGTTGGGTGTGGATAAAAGAAAGGGATTTTGTCAGGTTCCTTACACACAGCCAGAGAAGCCTGATGAAGAGCGATTTATGCTTGATACTATACAGTTGCTTACACGTCTGCACTTTCATGTTTTTTATGCTTTTTGGAAAATTCAAGTAAAAGAAAAATTTGCATCAAGCATCGGTCCTATTGATTTTCATTATATATATATATATATATATATATATATATATATATATATATATTACACCACCTGAAGTGTATTAGAAACAGTACACCACAGAATGCACAGGACAGTACACCACAGCTTGCCCTCTTTTCCTCTTTTAGTGGCCTGTAAGCATCTGCCTCTCCTTGGTGGCCTTCCGGACATGATGTATTTTTTGTTTTGCAACACCACACTACACTGTATTAGATACTGTGTACATCGCCTGAAGTGTATTAGAAACTATACACACTGTATTAGATACTGTGTACACCGCCTACACTGTATTAGAAACTGTACAATGGCTGCACTGCATTATATACTGTGTACACCACCAGAAGTGTAGTAGAAACTGTACACACTGTATTAGATACTGTGTACACCGCCTGCACTGTATTAGAAACTGTACAATGGCTGCACTGCATTATATACTGTGTACACCACCAGAAGTGTAGTAGAAACTGTACACACTGTATTAGATACTGTGTACACCGCCTGCACTTTTATTAGAAACTGTAGTACAGCTGCATTTCATTGTGTACTATGTACACCGCCAGAAGTGTAGTAGAAACTGTACACACTGTATTAGATACTGTGTGCACCATCAGAAAAGTAGTAGAAACTGTACTACGGCTGCACTGTATTGTGTACTGTGTACACCACCAGAAGTGTAGTAGAAATGGTACACACTGTATTAGATACTGTGTACACCACCAGACAAGTAGTAGAAACTGTACTAAAGCTGCACTGTATTGTGCATTGTGTACCAGAAGTGTATTAGAAACTGTACACACTGTATTAGATACTGTATACACCCCCAGAAAAGTAGTAGAAACTGTAAACACTGTATTAGATACTGTGTACACCACCTGCATTGTATTAGAAACTGTACAATGGCTGCACTTTATTTTATACTGTCTACACCACCAGAAGTGCAGTAGAGACTGTACATCTGAATGTATACATGTTTGTATTTAACCCTGTTGGAAGGGTTTCTGTATTCTCACATCCTGTTACATCCTTATATGGTCATTCACATCCTGTGTTCATTTCCTGTGATGTCACTTGCAATGTAAGAAGTGATTGTCTGTTGGAACATCACTTCCTGTTTGTGAAAGCTTTTGAGGTAATAAAAGAGCATGCGAGCTGAAGAAAGGCAGTCATGCTGAGCTGAGAATGTATGAAGGAGCTGATGTCTGTTTACTTGGAATGCGTGGGTTTTTAGGTAAGATGCATTTATTTCATTAGACAAAATTGGTATTATATCATAAGATGGAAATGGGTGCTTATTAGCACAGGAGATATGGCTGTGTGCATAGCTTACAGCCAAATTTCCATGTCAAGATGGCGAGCCAGGTAGGAGTGAACAGAACCTCTTTCAGAATTGGATCATTAAGATGTGTTGGGGAGGTTCTGCTTCGCGAAAAGAACAAATTTTTCGTCTTTTGAAATAATGCTGGAAGTTTGATCGTATGCCTGTGTGTGTGTGTGTGTGTGTGTGTCTATGTGTGTGTGTGTGTGACTGATGCTGTGTAACAAGTTTGTAATGCATGTGAGAAATGGATGAATTTTAATTATTACTTATGTATGGGACAAGTAGATTGCATGAGTTTTGTATAGTGTTTAATTGTCTCAAGACACAGATGGTTAGTGGACTTTGAAAGCTTTTGGTTTGAAGATGGCTGCTGCATTTTCAAGTGAGCATGCAGCCTGGTAAAAAGTTGGCTACTCCCTGTGGTGAGAAAAGAGGGTATGTTTTTGAGATGAAAAGAACATGCAAGCACCGCTGGTTGTATTTCTCTAAGTCTTGTTCCTGTGAAAGCTGACGTGAACTTTGTTTGTTTGAGAAAAGAGGGTATGTTTCAGCCGTGTGATTGTGGGTTATGTGGCTTGGTTGTTTCATTGGATAGCATGTGTTCCTAAGTTGTGCTTTTTCGTAACTTCTAATGCCCCGTACACACGGTTGGATTTTCCGACGGAAAATGTGCGATCGGAGCGTGTTGTCGGAAATTCCGACCGTGTGTGGGCTCCATCGGACATTTTCCATCGGATTTTCCGACACACAAAGTTTGAGAGCAGGCTATAAAATTTTCCGACAACAAAATCCGATCGCTTTAATTCCGACCGTGTGTGGACAATTCCGACGCACAAAGTGCCACGCATGCTCAAAAGAAATTCCGAGATGGAACAGCTCGATCTGGTAAAATTAGCGCTCGGCATGGATACAGCACTTTCGTCACGCTGCAATGTTTTAAATTGTTTAATACAGCGCACTCTCTTCTTCTTTATAATGTGAGAAGAATGAAGTAGTTTTGCTGATCATATTCACACAGACTTCTCACAAACTTCTTTCCTTATTATTTACCGTGATTCCCTCAATATATTTTGATTTGTCACATCTGACCAAATTTCTTTTTTGTTGTTTTATTTTTGTTTTGTATTTTTTTCAAGGCTGATTTTTTATTTTTTTGGGGGGTTTGTATTTTTTTCAAGGCTGATGTTTTTTTTTTAATTTTTCTGGGTTTTACTCCATAATATTTTTGTGTGTGTTTTGTGTGTCAAGTTACCACAACACCATTAATATCTTGTATTATTTAATCTCAAGGAGATTGTTTGGTGTTGGTGTCCCTTGTTAATTTCACAATGTAGTTTTGAAATGTACCTGCCTCCTCACAAACAAACTGTCCTTTTTGAAGGAAAACACACATAGGCGAGTATAACTGAACCAAAAATTCCTTTATTAAGGGCTCATAACCAAACAAAGAGGGAGGCAACGCTGGAGAAACAGCAGAAATTGGCGAAGCCTTTGGCCCCCAGGGCACATCATCAATTATTTTACTGCAAAATTGGTGGCCTGAGGAGTCCATATCTAAGGGAGTGCAGTCTGGTCCAGAAGTCCAAGAGATCATGAAAGCAGCAGATGATGTGTATGTGCCCAGGCTGTGGTCATACAAGAGACTGCATCTTTCGTCAGACCAGACTGAACCCAGGACCATCACTCTCTGGTCTTCCTTCCACGCTTCCTTCCACGCTGTGGCTGTGGTGGTGTAGTTGTGGCGGGAGGAGGATGGTCCAACTCAATCACGTGGGTATTGGGTGTGATTTCGCCACTCACCCCCTTAGTTAGGACTTTATAAAGAAGCTTCTCACACAGATGGCGTTGACCCTCCTGCATGCCCTTCAGTTTGGTGGCAGCCATGCAGGCAAAGGCCTCTTCAGAAGTAGGTAAGGCTCTGAGGGATGCAGAAGCCTCCTGAATGAGCCTGAGCACTGAATCCTGCACGTGACTCCCTTTCCTGGGTCTTTCGGTTGGAAGGCGGAGGGGAGGAACCTGCGATTCTGTCAGGCTCCCACTGGGCCCAGGCTTCTCCTGGCTGCCACTTAGCCCTGCCACCTACTGGCTGCCACTAATCCCCGCCTCCTCCTGGTTGCCACATTCTACAGCCTCCTCCTGTGTGCCACATTCCAGAGCCTCGTCCTAGCTGAGGTCTTCCTGTGTATAAAAAAGGGGCATAGTTTTAGTTTTTTATTCATAAATCACACACAATTTTCATCTCATGACTGTTGCAAATTGAATGTTAACAAATATAACAGACTATCCTTCTGAGTCCAGCATTTTTCATTCTTGTCCCAATTATTTTTGCCCACTACTGCCTATTGATATGTAAAAAACTGTATTAAATCAGCAATTAGTGATCAATAATAACATCTAGTAAACATAATTTATTTATTGACCAGAAATCTGTAGAACAATGCTATACCTGACTCCATCTGGGCTCCTCCACTTCTTCCTGGCTGGAAGTCCCAGGTTGGACATCGGAAGCCTCAGCTGGGGAGGAAGATAGGGTGGAAGGAAGAGTGGAAGGAAGGGTTAAGAGGGATTCCCTGACTTCAATCTGGTCTGACAGAAATCGCAGTCTCTCATAGTACCATAGCCTGGGGACATAAACGTCATCTGCTGCAGCTCTGGATCTCTGGGAATCCGTGACCTTCTTGCACTCCCTTAGATAAGTGCTCCTCAGGCCACCAATTTTGGCTTTTAAATAGGGGATGTTTGCTGTGGGGACCACCGGCTTCACCAACGCCAGCAGTTTCTCCAGTGCTGTCTGCCTCTTTTGTTTATTATTGTAATGTGGATGTTTCACCTGCCACAGACAGGGCAGCTCCATGTACTTGTCTATGAACAGGGGGAGGAAGTTGTGGTCATTGAAGCCATCTATTTTATCTGCAAGACACAACACAAGACAAACCCTAATGTCAGGCAAAACTCCTAATCTTGTTACAATATAGGTGTCAATCTAGAAGCAGTATAGGCCCAAGTTTTTCTCTTATCTTCGTTATCACGATCGGCGCCTCTGATACTCCTTCCTGCGCTCACAGATCGTACGTACTACGCACGCGTGTTACGCTTTATAGACACTGCGCATGCATGTAACTCCGCCCGCCCCTGATGTTCTTTCTAGTCTATTCCCCACGCTCTTCTCGTTTGGCGCAGTGGGGGAAGAGCACATGGGGGAGACACAACAGGTGCGTGCTAATTACAGCAACGAGGAGGAGGGGGAGGAAAGCCCGGAGCCTGAAACGTCACGATCCAGAAGGAGAAGATTTAAGGCATTGAATATGTCCTTTGGGGAGATGTTGGAGATGGTGGACATCCTGAAGAGGGCTGACTATGACGGGAAGTTTGGACCTTACCCCAACCCCAATGTCAGAAAGGCCAAGATCATGGCGAAAGTGGTCAAGAGTCTGCACCGGAATTTCGGGGTACGACAATCAAAAGATCAGCTCAGGAAGCGGTGGTCGGACCTGAAATTAAGAGAGCACAAGCAGTACCGAAAGATCCGGAGAGTGCTGCAAAAAAGTAAGTAGTTGTCCTGTGTTTCTATTCTTTATGTTTATTACGTTCGTGCTGCTCCATGTGCTTTTCTTAACTGTTATCCAGTTTCAAAAGGCAACTTTCATGCTCTTGGGCACATTATTCGTTCGTATAAAACATTGTTCGTTCGGCCTATAAAACACCATTGTTTTGGCCATATGCATTTGCCCACATTTTTTAGGGCCTACTTGTCTGAAACTAATTTGGTTGTGTAGATGGGTTTGTTACTAGAATGAAATGCAAACTAGATTCTGTGTAAGGAGAGGACACTCAGCCGCTGTTTACACATCTGGACGCTGGAGCACTAGTGTGGGACACAAGAACACCCTTTTTATTAGGGGGCCCACACAGGTGCTCCAGTGTATACTATAGGGGTGTCTCCATCTGTGAAGCTTGTACAAAACAGGTAAGTATTGAAGCTTGACAAAGGACAAGAAAAATGCAACATCTTGGAACTCTGCCAAAACAGACAATTGTACCCCACTTCCAAGCAACGTTTCATATTTATAGTTCTGTCATTAAATATCTGTGTGCTAAGTATACCTATTTTTTTTTACATAGGGGATAAAAGACTCGGAGGACACCCCTTATCCGAGGAGACCAGAGACCCCCCACCTCTGGAAGAAGGGGAAATCCACCCAAGCCAAGCAGAGCAGGAGGAGGAAGACGTGGTGGAAATTGGCACCACAACAGGTGAGTGTCTGCAACCACAGGCTCAGGTAAGAGATGGATGCCGGCATATTTATAATACATGGTGTTTTTTGGTTTCTATCTTTTTAGGTGATCGTGATGTTGTGGATCCAGATCCTTTCACCTCGGAAAGTGCACAGATCCTGATCGGGGAGATCATGGGGTGTAATAAGGACTTGGAAAACATCCAGAAAAACATCAATGATGTTCAACAAAAAATGAAGAACATCATTGATGTTTTAGGGAGAGTTTAAAACCCCTCCAAATTCCTTTGGTTTTTTGTGTGCTAAAAATTTTTGAAATTTTTTGACAAATTTGAGAAAAGCCAAATTTTGAAGATGCACACAGTGTGTCAACATGTGCTATCGGCCATCACGGGAGATCAATGTAGGTGTTTTGGGGGTGCAAATCCTTCCTCAATAATAAATTAACTGTGAGGAAGGGGTTGCACCCCCAAAACACGTCCCTTGATCCCCCGTGATGGCAGGTAGCACATGTTGACATTCATAAATTTGTGTGCATCTTCAAAATTTGGCTTTTCCTGGGGTGACTTCACCCCATCTGAACGCAATATCAAACACAGTTTGTAAATACTCATGTCTGATATTGCCTTCAAGTTCTACCAAATGTGAACTTTGTAAGTTCAAGATTTGTGTCTTTCTTGTTGGTTTTAAACATGCCTGTTTTATCCTAAATGGACATTTCTACTTTTTCTAATGTGACAACAAAAATTGTTATACAACAAACATGTTGGTTTGTTTTAAAAACCTTTTCTAAATGCACATGTGATTGTACTGGTATTAAAAAGATTGTTAATCAAGAATGTGTGGATTATTGTTTCAACGCTCCAACACTTTTGTGGTGCTCTAATTTTTGTTTTCTGTGACAATGGGTGTTATTTCCTAAGGGCAAATACACTTTGCACTATAAGTGCACTTTCAAGTGCACTTGTAGTGCAAAGTGTCTTTGCCTTTAGTAAATAACACCCAACAGTGCTTTGTAAGGTTACACAATCACGCCATTTTCAGGACTCATCACATTTCTGTCAGGGTCAGCTAAAACAAACACAAGCAATAAATGTCACCAAAGATTTGAGTAGTTTTTTGTTTTTTTATTTGAAAAAGGTTTCAGACATTGTCTGGCATATTGATAGCCCCCCTACCCGCAAAGAATTCAAGGTATCTTAGCCGGAAATCACGGCACTCAGGGGGGGCAAGCCAGGACGGCCAGCTTCAAGCGCCGTCAGGGTTGGTTCATTTTGAATTCAAGCCTCAGGCCCAACTGAGCCAGCATAGTTGGCAGAATGTTGCCGTAAAAAGTTGTGTAGAAAACAGCACGCCAGGGTTATATGATTCAGTTTATACTCCGCCTTATGTATGGGTGTAAGAAATAGGCGAAACCGGCTGGCCATGATTCCAAACGTGTTCTCCACCACTCTTCTGGCTCTGGCCAGCCGGTAATTAAAAACCCTCTGGTCCGGGGTGAGGGTCCCTATCGGGAATGGCCGCATAAGATGGTCCCCCAGCGCAAACGCTTCATCCGCAACGAAGACGAATGGGAGTCCTTCCACATTGTCTTCTGGAGGTGGCAAGTCCAAGCTGCCATTCTGGAGATGCCTGTAGAACTCCGTCTGGGCAATGACTCCACCATCAGACATCTGGCCATTCTTCTCCACGTCCACATACAGGAACTCATAAGTAGCCGACACCACCGCCAACATCCCAATACTATTGAACCCCTTATAATTATAATAGTACGACCCTGAGTTGGGTGGTGGGACGATGTGGACGTGTTTCCCATCAATTGCCCCTCCGCAGTTAGGAAAGTCCTACCGCTGGGCAAAGTGGGAGGCCACAGTCTGCCATTCCTGTGGCGTGGAAGGAAACTGTGGAGTCAAACAAAAAAAAATTTAGTCATTTTGCACATTCTTGGCCAACATCAAGATAACATTTGTTTGAGGGAGTTTTTAAAGACCAAAGTATAAGGTACACCTATCAGATTCCCCCCCCCCCTCTCATGGGCCATTTCTAACATTATAGGGGGGGGGGGACTCTTGGACAGGTAACCCTCTCCACTTCATTGAGAGATGAATGGCTAAATAATGGGTATTACTTTGAACAGCCCCTCCTTAGTTACACTATTGGCAGACCACTGGACAGGTAGGAAGTGTCATAATATAAAGATATAAATACACACTGTACACATTTGAGCACATTTGGACATTCTGCTATTACCTATCAAGATAATAATAGTATACAGAAACTTGAAACAGTACCATTTGAAAGTATTCAGGCAGGCCCTTGCACTGCATGCTTTGGGGAATTAATCCAAAAATCTGACCACAATAGAGGTGGGTATAGTGTGTATGGGTTTGGCAAAGTCAGCAGATAGATGAATGAGGATAGATAGAGAATTGTTATCAGCTGACTTAGCAGTTGGGAGAGGGAGGGTTAAAAATGATTTGGGGACCCCCAAAAAAAGGCCTCTGGCACTTTGCCTGAATTTAAAACACAAATCACATTTAAAAACATTTTAGGGGGTGTTTGGGGTAAAGCACTACTATGGAGCTGATAAAATACATTGTTAAGTGACTACACAAGGTGAATATAGGGCCAGGAGACCATGCTGGGGAGGTAAGTGAAGGCAAATATGTATGAAGGACAACAAAAATAATTACATAAAAATCCAGCATGCATGAGGACAAAGGGGACATTCACAGCATATTACAATCATGGTAATTAGGGAATGAGGAAAGAAATACAATACATTAGCAAACATTCCATACAATAACATGTGATATTAAAGGATAAAAATCTTACCTTAATATACTCCTTCTGCAGAACCTGGATGATGGCAGAACAGGTCTCTGGGATAATGATCCCCAGAGCCTGGGGGGAGATGCCTGTCGAGAACTTCAAATCCTGCAGGCTTCTCCCCGTCGCCAAGTACCGCAGGGTGGCGACGAGCCTCTGCTCCGGAGTGATGGCTTGCCTCATGCAGGTATCCTGCCTGCTAATATAAGGGGTCAGCAAAGCCAACAAACGGTGAAATATGGGGTCCGTCATCCGGAGAAAGTTCCTGAAATCATCAGGATTATTCTCACGGATCTCACGGAGCAAAGGCATATGACAGAACTGGTGAAGCTGAAGCAACCAATTCTTGGTCCATGAACTCCTCCCCACCCTGTTCATGGACTGGACTTGTGTCAAGGTAAGGACCCCAACACCAAGCCCCCGCACAGCACGAACTCTACGAGGAGTACGTATATGCAACATGGCTAGAAAACGGTCGGCTGCTCAGAACAAAGTAACAGAACCCACTGAAGAACAGCAAGGGCTGTGAAGAGCGACCTGAAAAACAGTAACGAGCGGACAAGAACGCACTGAATAGTACAATACGAACTGACTGCACGCACTGAAGAGCAGATACAAATCCACAAGCACAAACTGAACAGCAGAAAACGATCTGAAAACCACGAGTCTGAAAAAGCGTGAATCGTCTCTCACCAAACTTTTACTAACACGAGATTAGCAAAAGGAGCCCAAAGGGTGCCGCGCTTGGTTCTGAACTGGCCTTTTCTAGTCTCGTCGTACGTGTGTACGTCACCACGTTCTTGGCGATCGGAAATTCCGACAACTTTGTGCGACTGTGTGTACGCAAAACAACTTTGAGCCAACATCCGTCGGAAAAAATCCATGGATTTTGATGTCGGAATGTCCGATCAATGTCCGATCGTGTGTACGGGGCATAGCACTTTTAAATGTTTGTCTAAGTGTTCATTTAGTATCATTAGTTCATTTAGTAACAAGACTAGCTTTAACTGTGAGTTTTATTTTACTTTTAGCGGTGTGTGTTTAATTTTTATTTGTTTTGTGTTTTTGTGTCTTTAGCTGAGGGTTGTATTGTATAGCCTGCAATATATGAAACTAGGCTTACCCTCCCCTCCCTTTTCCTCTACATTGATATGTAAATAAACCAGTTTGAGGGTTTTAGAGCTGGGCATGCAACAGGAAGCTCTTTTCAGCATTTTATGTATCCACAGGAAGTTGGGGGGGAGCTTGGGGTATCAGACAAGCAAATAAGATTTGTGCTTGTAAGGACAATGGGAAAATACTGGCATTTGAAAGTCTTTTAAATATCTCCCAGCTGTCTTTTTAGTTTTATACTGTAATACAGTTTTGATCTGTGGTTGTTGACAAATCATTTGGCATAGTTAATAGTTGGTTGTTAAAAGAGTGGTACTCTGTAGTTCTGTGCCAAAAGTGTTGGGGCAACAAGCCATAGAGTTGATGCCTCGTTTTAGTGTTTCTAGTTGAGTGACTAATAGTGGTTGTAGTCCGTCAATCCACCGTGTAAGAAGACACCGGGCGGTGGTCTCCGAAATTGGTGCAAGGGTTTTCCCTGGACGCAGGGATAAGACGATAAGCCGATTCGAATCGCCATGGGCAATGGCAGTCCGTGCAAGGGAAGGAATGCGAGGCTTCCCACAGTCAAACAAATGCACAAGAGCATGGAGTCTAGTTCTGAGGAAAAGGCCATTAAACACCAGAAAGATTGATATAGGTGGTCTAAGGATACTATTTTGGGTATCCTTCTGGAGTTGATGTAGCGCAACTGCGGCTTCAGAAATCTGTAAAGTTGAGTGAGTTGATGGATGCGTAGTACACGTTTGTGTGATTAAAAATACACAGATCTGTTTTTGAACTTTGTGTGGCTGGTCCATGCAAAGATTTTGAAATGCTCTCGTCCCTTTCAAATTGTATACTTTTTCTATCGCTAAAAGACTGAAGGCAGCATTCCATCTGGCCGTTTTTATTTTTTTTCATTTTCGTTTTTGGGAACTATGAAAGCAACCAATTTGTATCTAAATGTTTGTCTCATTGTTTGTATGTGGTAACAAGATGTTTGAACCTACCGTGACAGCCCTCTTGCGTGTCGCGGCTGTTGTATTTTAGTAAAAACATGAAAGTAAGATTTAGAAAGGGTTTAGTTATTATCGGTTTTGTGGAATGTCAGTGACAATTTACCAATGTACACAAATGTTGTATTGTTTACCATTCTTTGAAGGATAGAGTTAATAACCTTTGTTTATAAGTATCTTTTCAGGTCCAAAGAGTTTCTGAAAGTGTGTGTACAGGTGTATAAGAAGGTAAAAGTATCCTAGGCTATTTCACTGTTTTGTCCTGCACCATTCTAAACCCTATATGTCTTCCTCCAGTTTGTAATGAGGAGGGAAGAAAAGGGGGGATGATAGTGGTGAGAATGACAATTTTTCAAACCAATAATACTAACCTTTGTAATTCTAACCAAGTTTGTGCCAAGACTTTTTTTCTTTGATAGAATTTGAATCAGCAAGCAGCAGTCTGGTGAAAGAGGCTCCTATCCCAGATGCTAAGAACCTTTTTGTCACTGGTTCCAGGTATTACACCCCAGATGGTAAGCCACACACACAGGTTATGCAGTGACCACAGTCCCGATGTCTGGGTTATTGTCATATGAGGTTTGTTTGGAGGTCAACCAAAAACAGAGTTGTACTTTCCTCATTAGCTGTCACCTAAATTCTCAGCTGATGTGGTAGGTGCAATCACTGTAACATGAATTGCAAAAGGTCCACCACAGGGTTCACAAGTCCATCCTGGACCCAGGCACAATAACCAGTTTACATTCTTTCCAACCAGGTGACTGGGTCATTGTAAAGAAGCTTGAGGGATGAGACCACGCCAGCCACTGCAAGAAGCGTATCAACTACACCAAAAGGATGAGGAGTATCTTTGTTTATTTATATTTTTAAAGTGTATTATCCCAACTAGCTAAGAAAGCGAACAGGACACATGGTCGGGTCTACTAGTGCCCCAGCGATGATGGCGGTACATGCTATATGTGTCGTTCATATTGGTGTGAGGAGTTTTGACAGACTAGTAAAATACAAACAGACACCTGTCAATGGAACTTAACAAAACATTTCTAGAGGGTAAAATTAATTATAATTTTAACAGCTCTGGTTCTTGCCAGCTTTTGTATCGGGATAACTAGGTAGCCCACAAGTGTGCTTCAACTGTAGTTTGGTATTAATGCAGATCTGCAGCTTATAAGGTAATTCCCCTAAGGCAAGAGGTTTATGTGTGCTGGTGAAACTTGTCCCAGCATCTTATGTCGCGGCCGATCGTGAGGATCTGATGGCGGGAGAGAAGGAAAGAATGGCAGGGACAGCTGGAAGGGAATTGCTTGTACACGATGGGGGCTTGAGCTTATTAAATGCTTGAACAATTTCTCATCCATTGAGGATGGGATGTTTCATGTAACTGTTGAAGCTACAAGGAAGTTCCCACAGTCCAAGGGGGTTTCTGGGAATTCATAAGTAAAGATTGTTATGTCCGGATCGGGGATACTAGTGACAAAGTTCAGGCCCATATGGATAAGGTTCCCTACAAGGCAAAGCCAGAGCTATAGCTAGTGAAGGTTGGAATCCTTTTAAGGGTTTGGGAATCTTTGGGGATTTAATTATTTTATTTTGCAGCGGATCATAGTGAAGGAATTAGGGGTATATATACTCATGTTGTTTTTGTTTCTATTCCTTCTATATGCCATGATGAGGTGCTCCTGTTGCCTGATTGGACGTGTGACCAGAGCCCGAGCAGATGACCACATCTTCCTCACCGAGATGAGACGCCCCGAAGCCCAGCCCACATACAAGACACAGAGGATCCCAAACCGACAGGCGATTACTACAGCTCACCATGTCGTGTCCTCCCTAGAAGTCATTCCTCCTGAAGAGTCGACATGTCAAGCCGTGTTTTCCTTTTTATGGACTCATATGGACTGTAAGGACTGATACATTTCCAGGTGTAAGAAGAAGATCAAGATTCATTGAGGGACACATGGGAGGATATGACAAAGAAGAGGAGCTGTTGTGGAAATTTTTATTAATGTGAGGGTATTCGCACATACAGACGCTGGTGGAAGACCATTGGATGCGGAAACCTTCCTGTGGACACGGCGGATCTGTTGCTCTTTTAGGGATGTTAGATTATGCATTCATCAAGAGATTGGCCACCTCATGGCGACTGCATTAATCCGAGCATACATGTCTGCGTACATGGGAACTATAGCATAACTATATGAAAATTACAGCGAACGCCCCATAATGTTCGCTGTTCTGCGAACGGGCAAACACCCGATGTTCGAGTCGAACTTATGTTCGACCTGAACATCGAGCTCATCCCTACTGAGGAGTTCTCTACAGATGGAGAACAGGAGCTGAAACCATCTTTTACCCATTCCATTCACAGCTAAGCTCATGTGAAAGAGGCCAAACAGTGCTGTTTTGGCTTTTTGGGGTACACAAAGAAAGACTGCATTTGAAATAGCTGAGTACCACATTATAAAAGTAGGGGAATAGAAAGGTTTAGTTTAATACTTGTTCAGAAAATTCCTTTGCCTTAAGAATTTTTGTAGACAAGGTGAGTCAAGTACTAGTTAAAGTGGTTGTAAAGTCACTAATCACAAATCCTGGAATCGCCTCTATTACAGAAAGTTATACTGTGCAGTATCTGTGTTTTTTAAAAATTATGCAGAGAAATACCTTATTTCAGAGCACTGCTGTGCGCTCACATGACCTCCCGGCGCTCTCCTTCCCGATCTGAGGACTGCAGTGGGAGGGGCTGAGATTACTCATTGACGTCAGCAGGGAGGAGAATGGCGGGAGGTCATGTGAGCACACAGCAACGCTGTGAAATTAATTAAAATATTTTGCTGCATGATTTTTAAAACACAGATACTGCACAGTATATCTTTCTGCAACAGAGGGGATTCCATGATTTGTGATTCGTGACTTTACAGCCATAGCGGTGGGAGGAGAGGGGCGGGGAGGAGATGGCTCACACACAGACTCCCAAGCTGACAGGGAGGGAGGAGGAGAGACTGGGGGCTGACAGAGGCAAGTAAACTGACCACGGTATCATGGATCAGCAGCCATGATTACCGTGGTCAGCATACTAAGGGGGACACAGGAACAGGCACGATCAAACATGTATTTTATAGCATAGAGAGGGACAAATGACCCCGCACAAGCACTATGCTGTATATCCTGCTTTAAACGAACAGAATAATTTTTTTGGGGGGTTACTACCACTAAATGCAGAGCAGATCCTTTTTTTTTATCAACCTACTCATGTACTACATATGTTTCCACAAGACTGGTTTGAAAATTATGTATTTATTATTATTGTATTCCCTAAAAACAAAAGGAAAAGCAGACTTCAGTTATATGAATGGCTACATATAAAATATTCTGGAATATTTCCATCAAGCAAGAGAGAAGGATTTTGCCCCTACATGGAGATATATTTCATTTATGTGTTCTTGATGAGGAAGTGTGTTTGATTTAATACCCAGTTACAATTGTAATTGTGAAAAATAACATTGACGGTACCCAGCACAGTGTGAACAAAGGAATGTTGGCATGCATTGTGTAGCTGCATTCCTTTGTAAATGGAAACAAATCTAAAAAAAAAAAAAATATTGAGAACTGGTTGATTATGCTGGAGAATTCATTTCAAGCCATACAAATAGTTAATAGTGCACCTGGATTTCAATTAAAATAAATACTTTTCTGTGGCAGTTCATTTAACAGAAGGTACAAATAAAGAATTGCTACCAAATTGCAACATGAAATGTTAGAATTTTTTTTTTAGCATGCCCACTAAGGGCCCTTTCACACGGTCAGTCGGCAGGGAATACATAAACAGATTACCTGCTAAATCAGAACTGAATGAAATGGATGTCACTTTTGTGACATGCGTGTCTATTTATGTTCTTCCACAGGAGCTTAACAGGCCCATGTTAGTCTATGGGCAGGTGGGTGTAAACATACATGTGCCCCTTTACATCCTTTTACCTCTGATCCATCATGCTTATGTCTGAGAAACCATAAAAGAACGCAAATCTTTTCAATTTTTTTCTTCTTTTGGAGCTAGATGGACTCGGAGGTATGCATGTTCGTTTACATGCACCTGCTTTTCGATTAAAGTACACATGGGCCAAATGTTGGCTGGCATTAGCCGGTTCAATAGAAACTGGCCAACATTTAGCTTGTGTGTACTTTAATTTAAAAGCAGGTGGATCTAAATAAACATGCATACCTCCGAGTTCATTTAGCGCCAAAAGAAAAAACTGGAAATCATTTGCGTTCTTTTCTGGTTTCTCAGACCTAAGCATGATCGATCAGAGGTAAAAGGATGTAAATAGGCATGTTTGTTTACACCCACCTAAGCAAACTGGCTTCTGTCAAAGGAGCATGACTGAAATGGGTGAGAGCGCCGACCGGAGTGTTCTGGCGGGGAAGCCACCCCCCTGTCAGAGCACAATAGAACAGCAGGGGAGATTACTGCACTAACATTGGATTGTTAGTACAGTGGCTATGACCTGAGGCTGAGCTCTCAGTTTTTTTTTCATTCAGCCTGCTAAGTTGAATGAAAAATAAACTATCAGTGTGTACTAGGCTTAACATTGAACTGTTCAGATTTGCCTGAGAAGCTGACAGTCAGATATAATGGCCTTATGAAAGGGCCAGGGGCTTTGGTTGTTAAAGTTTGCAGAGGAATTTGTATGCATATAACGTCTTACTTGTAGTAATTATGTGATGGGTTGTCTATCGGGACTCTAGCTTTGTTTGACAGAGGTCTGTCCCCTCACATAAGTCCAGGTAGGGTGAAACTTTCCCTCATGGAGTTAAAACACTCACACATGCAAAACACACACAAACTCTTAAAGTGTTACTAAACCCACAACAGTAAAACCTGTCTGTGTATACAGCAAAGCTTGCTTGTTATACTCACTGTGGAACGTAAGGGGTTAATCCTCTGCATTGTCTAGAAAAGGCAGTTTTATCCTGTATGCACAGATCCTCCCCCTCCCGCACTGTCTATCTTGGGAAGGCCAGCTAACACACAGGCAGTAGCCAACCTGCAGATGCTCAGTTGTGTCTTTTATGCTGGAGAGAACATTTACTTGTTCTCTGAGTTAGCCAGGTCACACAATATTGGCATCACACATGTGAGTGTGTATACAGGCTGTAGTGGAAATCTCCTCCTACCTGAACTCTCAGCACTGGAGAAACTGTGCAGTTTATCACTGACCGTGGTGTACAGATCAGCCAAAAAGGTATATAGTGGCAATATTTGAATGTAAAAAGATTTATAAGCTATGGGCACTGGGGGGGGGGGGGGGGGGGGCAGATGAACTATTTTCATATTACTGGGTTTAGTAACACTTTAAGCCTGCACAGATCAAAATTCGGCCAGTGCAGCAGGGATCTTTTTCAATCTGTGTATGGTCCTCCCTGATGGAGAGAAGCTGATTGTTAGATCAACTTTTGTCAAACAGTCCTGATAAAAACCTTCATCGATCAGCGGCTTTGGCTGCAGTGCTGATCGGTGTATTCTGACAGCGAAGGGGTCCCTGCTGTCAGAATACCATAGCACAGCGAGGGGGGGGTTCGCTTGAATGGTTGCAGGAATCTTTTAGTTTTTTTTTTTAAATTTATCCCAGTGGCTGAATAAAGAAACAAAAAAACAAATGGTATGTATCCAGCTTTACAGTGGATCAGTCCTGACAAATGTCAGTCTTATTACAGGCTAATTGACACATGTCACACACAATGGAGGGCCTGGTTGTTGGCATTCTCCCTGGTGGATCTTAGAAGCTGTCACACTTCTCCTTGTTGGCTAGGTTTTGTGCCTCCTCTCTTGGCAGTCTTCACTGTATCTTTATAAATCCTTGCAGCAGCATTGAACTTCACAATGATTCTATACGAGACATTATGAAACATGTTGCAATAAACATTGCCAACAAAAAAAATAACTAAAGCTGAATGACTATTGACTATTGCAAGTATGACTATTTTTGCATAGTTGCATCGGTCTGGCTTTGAACAATATAACTTGTTACTATACATCTACAAATATTCATAAATATCAATGTGCAATAATAAATAAATCTGTGATAATTGGTAAAGGATCACAAACTATAAGAATGTGAACCATACAAAGTGAAACAAAGTCCCAAATAAAGTTTGTGTTATCTGGTATTAATGTGACCACCAGTTTTTTGTTTACATGTGATGCTGGTGGAGTAATCTGGATGGTGGATATGGTAGGAGTCCAGTGGATCCTGGTCTATGGGAAGTACCTGAGTGCATATGATCATTTATAACTTGATGGTCCACACTGTCTGGTAAGTGGCCTTTCTATGTGGTGTCACTTGGTGGCAGAAGTACACTTTTTGGAACAGGAGATGAGAACATGTAGACACCTAGACTAATTCACTGGTGGTCACATTAATACCAGATATCACAAACTTTAATTGGGACTTTGTTTCACTTTATATGGTTCACATTCTAATGCTGTGTACACACGAGCGGAATGTCTGACAGAAAAAGTCCAAAGGGAGCTTTTCATTGTATACAGTATTTCAATCATGTGTATGCCCCATCGGACTTTTTACGTCGAAAATTGTGACGGACCTAGAAAGAGAACATGTTCTAAATTTTTCAGACAAAACCAATTCCTATCGGGAAAACCACTCGTCTGTATGCTGTTCCGACGTAAAAAAAACAACTCATGCTCTGAAGCAAGTACGAGACGGAAACTATTGGGTACTGGCTATTGAACTTCCGTTTTCTAGTCCCGTCGTATGTATTGTACGTCACCGCGTTCTGGACGGTCAGAATTTGGTGTGACTGTGTGTATCCAAGACAGCTTGAGCGGAATTCCGTCGGAACTCCGTTGGAAAAAACCTTCAGAGTTTATTCTGACGGGAAAACCGGTCATGTGTACAGGGCATTATAGTTTGCGATCCTTTATCAATTAGCACACATTTATTTTTGTGCTTTGTTTAGGTTTATGAATATTAGTAGATGTATTGTGTTTTTGCACTTTTTTGATATTTATGTTTTGAATTTAGCGCTGCTTTATCACAATTTTTATGTTTTCTATTTGATATCATAATTGCTGAGTAGCTTCATTTTCCTTTATTTATATCTTAGCACATTGTCATGAAAAGGTTCACCCATTGGTGGCGCTGTCAGTCTCTTGGATCGCAGTACCAGTGTCCACCAGCGGGTGTCTTCCAACACCTAAGACCTGTAATATCAGGACTCACCTGCTGGTGGCACTGTTGGATCCTTGGCCGTAGTACCGGTGTCCACCAGTGGGTGTATTCCAGCAGTGTGAAACAGACAGCACGTTCTGCACTCAGGTGTTACGTGAGGTCAATTATTGGCAGCCTTATAAATACCTGGCAAGCCCTCACATGCTTGCCTTGGTATCTCTCTCCTTGAGCCCTGACCTTGTTTGCCTGTTAACCGATCCTGAGCCTGCATCCAACCTTGTTCCTGAACTTACCCTGATCCGGTGCCTTCTGTGTTCCTGTACCCTTCAGCCCCATCCATCCCCTCTCTGTCCTGTTGGTTCCCCGTCCCTCATTTACTGATCTTCCTGTGTATGACCTTGGCTTGGCTAACGTTTACGCTTCTGGAATATCCCTTGTCCTGCTGACCTGCCGTGTATGACCCTGGCCTGGCTGACATCTGTGATTCTGGTACTGCCCCTTGCTGTAGTTATTGTTGTTGTTGGTAGGTTTGTTGGGTTGATTGCGCACTGTTTGTGTTTTCTTATTTATCATCTTTCTTAATAAATATCATTATTCACTTTACACACGTTTTGGGTTATCTCTGTGCAGTCCACACAGTCTGGTCTACTAATTCTCCTGCCACACATATTTAAATATATTTTATTTAGAATGGTATTATATTGTAGAATGGTCCAACACAATACAACTAGGCCTGGCGGGTAGGCATGACCATCCGGAGCCACTTACGAATTATAAAAGCGTTCTGTTGACTTGAAAGATGCCCACAGCGTCTGCCATGAGGAGCAGAATGCAACCTGACCAGTCCACACCCGAAGGGGAGGCTTCCTGAACCCAAGTAGATGTAGTCCCTGAACTGTCCTTACTTCTCCAGAGCCTTTCCCTACCTCTAAACACTGTCTTTGCCCGGCGGTGAACCTGTCCTTACACTAGCCACATGCATAAAGCTTACCAAACCTGGGAGCCAGAGTCTTAAATAGACTTGGCCTGACACAAGATGGCCGCTGAAATCATGGAGAGTTCCAGAGTCCTATTGAACAGCTGTGTCTTTGTGATCGCAGGAAGTCATAGAGGAACCAAGTTTCTCACAACTTCCTTCCCCTTCTGCCACTTTGGTTGAGCTCCAGTCGGGAGAACAGACTGCACCTGTCTACATCCCCCCCACCCCCCTTAACAGATCCTATCCTCAGTATCGCAACACAGTAAGGGCTAGTTTACACTTGCTTCAAAACATGGCTTCAGACAGGCTTTGTTAAAGCTATCTGAATGCCAGTCAAAGCCAATGTCACTAAATAATATGGTTAGCTTACAGTCCTGTTTACACCCTGTGTTTGCTTTGCTTCGGCTCCGCTTCAAAAATTATACCCCATGTCGCTTTAGTGGTGCTTCAAAGCATCTTCAAAGCCTCCATATAACTTTATGACAAAGCTCGCTTGAAGCACCTTGCGCTTTTGAGAGGCTTTAATTCAGCTTTAGCTTCTCTTTGTTTTAGAGAAATTGCAGGTAAAAGATATCCACACAAACACACAGGGCATCTCTCAAGCTTCAACAAAGATTCAAAAGAGTATCACGGAAGTACCACCAAAGCTTCATCGAAGCACCACCAAAGCTTCAGGAAAGCACCACCAAAGCATCAAAACACATCATAAAAGCCTGTTGAAGCGGTAGGTGCTTTAATGTGTGTTGAAGCCAAAGCAAGTATAAATGAGCCCTAAAGAACAACACTTGACTACATGAAACATAATTACAGCAATAACAGTAACATTTCAAACAACCTAATCAGAGTACTTGGCAGGGAGTTGCCATGGTTGGATTGCATTGGGCGGTGAACCTCACTGTCCTCCGTGGGGTCACCTTTAGCACTAACATTTTTTGTTCAAGGCCCTGAGCCCTCCGGTGGTTGGGGTCAACAGGGCCAGCTACACCCCCTTCACCTGAACTGGCGGCTGTGCCCTCGGAAGAGTCCAGAGAATACGCAGAACTGGCAGCCCCCAGGAACAGTACCTTGGGACTAATAAATGACAGTAATTCCGCGCTTAGGAATATAGAAATTAGGAAAAAAGACTGCTGCCCCCCTATAAATGAAAATCACCGAGGTGAGATCCAAAACGTAAAAAGTTATTCTAAGCAGGGGAATTGGCGCTGTCCAACTGTGTGTGTATAGGTGATGATTCTTACAAAATAAAATGATTTATAAACACGTGTATCACAAATATTGGTATCAAAAAATTATTGTGCATGTAAAAACGCTGAAATTTCTCAGGTGTAGATAGTCCACCTATTAGGTGTAATAGGACAAAAGTGCAAAGTGCTCCTAAAATACATGCAAAAGTCCCATATTCAAAAATGTTTGTAGAGAATAATGCCTATATCTTAAAAAATGGCAAAGAAACAGAATTCAGTATATAAACAATTATGGCGGTCAAAGCAAACAATTATTTAGGGAAAAAATGTGGAAACTGACAATAAAAATAAATATTTATTCCAGATCCTTCAGGTCTCATATGGATTTTAGGGGGGAACCCCATGCAAAAAAAAAAGCATGAGATCCTCGCCAACATTCCAGACCAGACCCAATGGTCTTTTTGTACTAGGTACCCCTTTAAATTCCATTTTCTCAATTAACATTGACTGCTTTTATCCTTATGCTGCTAGCATTAGTAAATAGATAGAAAGTATTATCATATTTACTTTTTTTAAACCTTTTTTTTTTTTACATTTCGTCAGTTACTTCCTGGTTTCTAGACCTAGACAAATGATGTCATTGATCCCAGGAGTTTTCAGGAGGAGCGGAGGGGAGGAGGGCTTTTCGCAGCTAAGCACACCCTCCTGCCTGCTTGCCTTAGCTAAGGGCAGATGGATTGCAGGAAGTCGATGCTACATGAATCATCTGCCCTTACCTAAGATGGCCATGCCAGAAATGCTGGGGGATGTTTTTCAAAGTGATTTCTCAGCAAAATAAAGCATGGAGACATGGATGGATGGGTGAGTTTGCTTTGAATATTAAAAATGTCTTAAATAGCTTTTCTGGTTTGTGGTGCTCAGATGCAGTTTATTTCTGTACCTGTACAACATCAATAACAATCATTGACAATGGGAAGCTGTCATGTATAATAGCGGTAGTAATACTGCTATTATACTTGCCATTTGGCTCCTCCCAAAATGCGTAAATATTTGGATATTCGTCTGAACTCTTGACCAGCCAAGGGCAGTCCAATCTTCTGTTTGGACCGAACTTCATTTCTAACCTAGTGGAAGGCAAGAAATTAAAGAAAGAACTGTCTGTACTATACCAATCACTTTAATGTAAAACGTGTAATAAATTGTTATAATTTATATATAATTTTATGCTACAGAATTATTAAAATAGTCAAAACTGTGTAAAGGTACCTGGAGACATAATTCAGAAGTGACATTCACAGTTGACGTATACCATTTGTATTTTCTATACTTAAATTATCATGTCTCTTGAGACTCAGTGCCGGTACTTCACCCATAGTTATATAAGCACATTTAATAATTTGACATACATATAAATACCTTCTGTGTTTGTTAGATTAGAGGTATGTGCTTTAAACTGTTAAAAAAAGAGCATTGCCTTCTCAAATCATAAATACTTCTTGTACTGTACATTAATTTGCTAACTGCATTACACATTTGCTGTACAAGCGTTGGGGGTTTGGAATGCATACAATTAAATATTAAACTGTAATAAAGTATTGTGTAATAAAACAAATCTCCCCCCATCCCTATCTCTCCCTGCCCCCCTCACCTACCTTTATTTGATCTCTTTTTTCTGACTTTGCTTGCACTTAGGCCCCTTTCACACTGGGACGGGAGCGGCGTCGGCGGTAAAACGGCGCTATTTTTAGCGCTCCTTTAACGTTGTTTTAGTAGCGCTATTCGGCCGCTAGCGGACCGGTTTTATCCGCCTGCTAGTGGCCGAAAAGGGTTAAAATTGCCCACAAAGCGCCGCTGCAGCCGCACTTTGCTGGCGGTATAGCCGCGCTGCCCCATTGATTTCAATGGGCAGGAGCGGTGAAGGAGCCGCTCCTTCACCGTCCAAAGATGCTGCTTGCAGGAGTTTTTTTCCCACCCTGCAAGCGCACCGCTCCAGTGTGAAAGCCCTCTGGCTTTCACACTGGAGACATAGCAGCAGCTGTTTCAGGGCGCTTTGCAGGAGTCAGGAATCAGTCCTTGCACCTTTTTTTTTTTGTATTTTATTAGGGGAGTTGAACTTGGATAGGGGATAGGGTTATTATGGATTGCCCACTTGATCAGCACGGAAATAATTTTCTAGGGACACAAACTATATACACACAGTATATACACTTCTCCTCTTCTACCTCCAGCACAAACTTGCTTGTAGAACTACATCTCCCAGGACCAGCTAGCACTGTAAGGATGATCCAACAAGACTCAGTAAGACCCCTTTCGCGCTGGAAATAGCCTCTGCTAATTGCCTGAAACCTGCCTCCAATTCATTTCAAGTGTGACTTTTCACATTGGGGCGGTGCGCTTTTGTGGGACGTTCCGAAAAGTCCTGCAAGCAGCATCTTTGGGGCAGTTTGGGAGCGCTCAATTTAGTGCTCCCAAAACGCCCTTCCCCTTGGAATGACTTGGCAGCGATTTGGAAGCACCTGAAAAGTGATTCAGAGGCACTCCAAAACGGGAGTTTTATTTGGGGTTAAAAGCGCCCTGCTTAAACAGCGCTAAAGAGCCGTTAAAATGAGCGGCGCGTTAGCGCTAACACAGCCATGGCCCCAGTGTGAAAGGGGTCTTAGATCTGTATCAGATGCACTTTGCAGGCAGGGACCACTGGCCCCTTTTGTAGCGTAGCAGGAAAGAACTCCCAGTGCTTAGCTGTCCTATTCCTGTGGCTACCGATCCCAGTATCACCTCTTCAGGCACTGCCAGCCCTGGCTGCAGCTGCCCCCTTCACTAGCCCTCCTAGCTAAGACTCCACAGTCCTCCCAGACTGACTATGCATCTATCCCAGACTGCTTGCACCCAGTCCCTTCAGGCATGCCTTTCAGTCCTATGACTGTGCACTCATCAGCCCACCTGGCCGTCTTCCTCCCTTGAGATTTGCCTGGCAGTGTCTCCTGCTGTCCTCTCCTTGCTCCCATGCCTCCTGATCAGGATCCCCCTGTATGTCTTGAAGAGGGGTCCCTTCTGCACCCGAGGCTGGCCATGAGTTCACCCTGCCCCAGACTAGGGGGTTACAAAGGCCTCCATTAGCTTAACACTCCATCTCCACCTTCCACCCAAACTCCACTGCCTCAGCTTGGCTGTCTCATAGTATTTGAGGATTGCCTGCCCCCTGCCAACCCATCTGTTTGGGATGGGGGATTGGTCAGGGCCCTCAGAATACTTCAGGCAGCTCCTCCTCCCCTCCACTCCCATCCTTCTGGAATCTTCTGCTAGTTTACAGAAGTAGGGGGAGGTATCAGAGATGCTGCCTGTGAGTCATACTAGCATCCCTGAGTCACTCAAAGCTGACCCAGAAAAACACACAGGCTTGGCTACCAGCCAAGCCTGAATTTACCTACAATAACAAACAAAAACCTTACTATAGCAATGCTAGGGGGGCTATACAGAAAGAAGGCGCTTCTATTGCAGTTGAAACATGGCTTTAATGCCCAAATACAGTTAAAAACACTTACAAGAACAAATGTGTTAACAGGCTCATCAATGATGTGGGACACCCAGCAAGAGGTTCTCCTGGATAATCCACTTGGCCAGTGGTTGGAGGTGTGTGTCAGACACCCTTGAAGTTCAGCCATGCTACTTCTAGGGTGTCTGACACGCACCTCCAACCGCTGGCCAATAGGATTATCCAGGAGAACCTTCCGCTGGGCGTTCCGCATCTGTGATGAACCTGTTAACACATTTATTCTTGGTCTCTGCCTAGAGAGCCATGTACCCCACTATTTTTTTATAGGTGCACACAGCCTATTGTATTAGGGTGTGCACCCCAAAGCCACGGCGAACGGTAGCCAAAATGTGTTTACACTAGGAGGGGCTTAAAGGGAAGGGTTAAATAAAACAAAAGCCTTACTGTACCCATAAAATATGCTTTTGGTCTTCCCTCCCCCCAGTAGGGCACTTTCACATTGATGCGGTGCAGTTTTCCCGCACCATGGGTGCAGGCAAGTGTACCTGCGTTTTTCGTAGAAGTTAGCTGCACTTTGCCATACTGATCTCTGAGTCACTTATGAGCTCTGCATCACTTACTACAGAGTTCAGGAGTCAGTAGGAAGTGAGGCAGAGTACAGGGGTCATTAGGAAGTGGGACAGAGTACAGGGGTCAGTAGGAAGTGAGGCAGAGTACAGGGGTCAGTAGGAAGTGAGGCAGAGTACAGGGGTCAGTAGGAAGTGAGGCAGAGTACAGGGGTCGGTAGGACATGAGGCAGAGTACAGGAGTCAGTAGGAAGTGAGGCAGAGTACAGGGGTCGGTAGGACATGAGGCAGAGTACAGGAGTCAGTAGGAAGTGAGGCAGAGTACAAGGGTCGATAGGAAGTGAGGCAAAGTACAGGGGTCAGTAGGAAATGAGGCAGAGTACAGGGGTCAGTAGGAAGTGAGGCAGAGTACAGGGGTCAGTAGGAAGTGAGGCGGAGTACAGGGGTCGGTAGGACGCAAGGCAGAGTACAGGGGTCAGTAGGAAGTGAGGCAGAGTACAGGGGTCAGTAGGAAGTGAGGCAGAGTTCAGGGGTCAGTAGGAAGTGAGGCAGAGTACAGGGGTCAGTAGGAAGTGAGGCAGAGTACAGGGATCAGTAGGAAGTGAGGCAGAGTACAGGGTCGGTAGGACGTGAGGCAGAGTACAGGGGTCGGTAGGACGTGAGGCAGAGTACAGGGGTCAGTAGGAAGTGAGGCAGAATATAGGGGTCAGTAGGAAGTGAGGCAGAGTACAGGGGTCAGTAGGACGTGAGGCAGAGTACAGGGGTCAGTAGGAAGTGAGGCAGAGTACAGGGGTCAGTAGGAAGTGAGGCAGAGTACAGGGGTCAGTAGGAAGTGAGGCAGAGTACAGGGGTCGGTAGGAAGTGAGGCAGAGTACAGGCGTCAGTAGGAAGTGAGGCAGAGTACAGGGGTCAGTAGGAAGTGAGGCAGAGTACAGGGGTCAGGGGTCCTCCCTGGACTCTGCACATCAGGGTACTGCAGCTTGGACTCTTCTCCCCCTCTTCTATTCCCTGGTCCAGTAGCAGAGCTAAATTACATCTACTTATAACCCTGCCTACTGGACCAAGGGATAGGGGAAGGGGCAGAAGAGCCAAAGCTGCAGTACCTCGAGTACTGTGAAGAGTCCCAAGGAGAAAAACAGAAGTAAGCCAATCTTCTATCCGTGTCTCCCCTGCAGCTTCACTTGTCACAATCAGCTACAGAGAAAACACCGTGTCAGGAGTCAGCAGCTGGGATGACCACATATATGTAGCTAAGCTACACCAAGAAACTGGGACCAGACCAATACCATATGTATATATCTTTAAAGTGAGAATCATTTAGAGTGAATGAAGGATAACTGCACGCCAGCAAGCAATAAATATGAGAATGCATGAAAATTGAAACTTAATGACAAAATGCAGCAACCTAATAACTAACTAAAGATACAAATATATACAAATCTGAAACATGCAAGGCAGGGGAAAACTGGATGGAAAGGGGGAAACAAAACTGGGAAAGGAACAAAAGGGAACAAGACAGCAGGGTACTGGATTCAGGGCAAGAGCAAGAGAAAATGGCAACAGAGTCAGTCAGATAGCACAACAAACAGGGTACAAGGCAGGGGCAGCCAAAACACTGACACATCATGTGCCAGTGGGAGCAGTCTTATATAGCCACCTAGCAGCTGAAACCAGGTCGATCTGATCACTGAAGCCTGTTGGCTCCTGGGAGACACCTGCTGGTGGACACTGGAACCACAGCAATCAGCACAGAGCACCACAGTGCCACCAGCAGGTGAACTCGGTCCTAACACACGGGGAAGGGGTGGGTACTAAAGGAGGTAGGGGGTGGGGTTATGATTAAATTTGATTGGTTTACAGCCCTGCCCCCACTGATGCGCCACCCTCTAGCACCTGCCCCCTCCCTGTATAAAGTTAATTACAGTCAATCATAGCCCTACCTCCCTACTCCCTGTGCCGTCCTTTACTCCCCGCCCCCTCCTCAGAATTAAAAAACAGTGTTTCTTCTGTAGCTGCCTTGGACAAGTGCAGCTACAGGGGAAACACAGAGTGGGGGAGCAGCGTTTCGCCCCTTTAGGCTAATTAGTGGAGCCAAGTGCTGGAATGTGTTCTGGGGACTGGGCTTCAGCCTGGTTTGGTGGGACACCAGGATTTAATTCAAATCTTGGGATGGCCACACCCAGCCAGGGGAAGTTGAGAAACATACGCATCGGATGATTAGGGTGTGCCCAGGCACATCTGGCACACCCTCTGCGCACGCCTATGCAATTAACCACTTCCAAACTGAGCCAATTCTGACATTCCTGTCCAAAAAAAAATTTGATTTTTACATGGAAAAATCAACATTTTTTTTGTTAGAAAAATAATTAGAACCCCCAAATATTATATTTATTTTTAAGCAGAGGCCCTAGAGAAAAAAGGGGGTGTTGCATATTTTTATGTTACACGATATTTGTGCAAATTTTTTTTTGTTGCAAAAATACACTTTAGTGAATTTTAATGCACAAAACACAACATAATACCCACTTGTTTGGTAAAATATAAAAGATGATGTTACAATGAGTAAATCGATACTAAACATGTCACACTTTAAAATTGCATACACCCATCTAACAGCTCCAAACTACGGTACCTAAAAACCTCTATAGGCGACATTTTACAGGTTACCAGTTTAGAGTTACACAGGAGGTCTGGTGCTAGAATTATTTCTCAAGCTCTGACATTCGTGGAAATACCTCACATGATTGCAGTTTACATATGTGTGTGGGACACCGATGCACACGTTTGCCTTTATGTGTGAGCACGAGGGGGGGGATGCTTTAACATTTTAAAAATGTTATAATATATTTTATTACATTTTTTTTTAACACTGAACCTTTACATTTTTTAGATCAACTTTATTGCTATTACAAGGGATGAACAACAAAAGGACCCCAGATCTCTCCTGTGGCCTCCAAAGCATCAGATCAAACTGAGATCGGGAGAAACCCCCAGATGTTATCCACAATGAAGGAGTCCACAATTAATTTCTACAACACCCCCCAAAACCCCTATGTATAGGGCCTCCACATGCCTAATTTACCTATTACCAGCCCCAAACAATGCATAGTGACAAGAAGGAGAAGCATGGCTAGACTAATGCCGCGTACACACGAGCGGACTTTACGGCAGACTTTGGCCGGCGGACTTTTCGACGGACTTTACGACGGACTTTCAGAAAGAATGGACTTGCCTACACACAATCCACCAAAGTCCGTCGAATTCGTACGTGATGACGTACGACCGGACTAAAACAAGGAAGTTCATAGCCAGTAGCCAATAGCTGCCCTAACGTGGCTTTTTGTCCGTCGAACTAGCATACAGATGAGCAGACTTTTGGACCGGACTCGATTTCGACGGATTGATTTAAAACATGTTTCAAATCTAAGTCCGTCCAACTTTTGAGAAAACAAAGTCCGCTGGAGCCCACACACAATCGAATTGTCTGATGAAATCCAGTCTGCCGGGCAAAGTCTGCCGTAAAGTCCGCTCGTGTGTACGCGGCATAACACACATTTTCACTTTCAGAATATTGGTGTATTCATAGGATTTGGGGGGGGGGGGGGGGTGGGGCTATAAAATTAATTTTGTATGCATTCCATGTATTTTCATTATGGGACTCTGAACTATTACAGAGGGTCTTGGTGAGTCTTCTTGATGATTTTTTCTCACATATTTTTTTTGGGGGAATTATGATTATTTTTTTGCAACAGGGCCCATTCCTGTAAACATGTCTGTGACTGCCTGGGTGGCTGAAAATGAGTACCTTTTTATCCGGAATTATCACACTCTGGAAGCTGGTGTATTTAGTGGAATTTATTTGATTTTGTTAAATCCCCTGGTTGCCATAGGGAGAAACTTCCTGTACCGCACATTGAGCTGGCTTGGTAAGATAGATTTCTAGTAATAGGTGTATGTGCATAAGCCTGGAGAGCTTAGTGATTACAGCTATCCTGTGGAGTCAGAATATAATTAACTACATTTAGTATTTTTCTCCTCAGCAAAGCCACCTAACTAAGTGCCTGAAATTGGATTAAAATGCTGTTCCTTCGTCTGAGTCCATATAGGATGTCAACATTTGGTTATTTTGCTAAGAAAAATGTTAAAAATTAGGCAATTATTTGTCTAAATAATTCATTATTATTTTGTAACAAGTTGTGTAATTGGTGGAAGGATTAGACAACTGCTTTCACGTGGAATCTCTTTGCCATGAAAATTGTCTTGACAGTATGACCGGTAGGGATGAGCCGAACACCCCCCCTGTTCGGTCCGCACCAGAACATGCGAACAGGAAAAAAGTTCGCTCGAACACGCGAACACCGTTAAAGTCTATGGGACACGAACATGAATAATCAAAAGTGCTAATTTTAAAGGCTTATATGCAAGTTATTGTCATAAAAAGTGTTTGGGGACCCGGGTCCTGCCCCAGGGGACATGGATCAATGCTAAAAAGATTTAAAAACGGCCGTTTTTTTCAGGAGCAGTGATTTTAATAATGCTTAAAGTCAAACAATAAAAGCGTAATATCCCTTTAAATTTTGTACCTGGGGGGTGTCTATAGTATGCCTGTAAAGGGGCGCATGTTTCCCGTGTTTAGAACAGTCTGACAGCAAAATGACATTTCGAAGGAAAAATTCCATTTAAAACTACCCGCGGCTATTGCATTGCCGACAATACACATAGAAATTCATTGATAAAAATGGCATGGGAATACAACACAGGGAAACCCCGAACCAAAATTAAAAAAAAAAAAATGACGTGGGAGTCCCCCTAAATTCCATACCAGGCCCTTCAGGTCTGGTATGGATATTAAGGGGAACCCCGGCCAAAATAAAAAAAAGAAATGACGTGGGGTTCCCCCTAAATTCCATACCAGACCCTTCAGGTCTGGTATGGATTTTAAGGGGAACCCCGTGCCAAAAAAAAAACAAAACGGCGTGGGGTCCCCCCAAAAATCCATACCAGACCCTTATCCGAGCACGCAACCTGGCAGGCCGCAGGAAAAGAGGGGGGGACGAGAGTGCGGCCCCCCCCTCCTGAACCGTACCAGGCCACATGCCCTCAACATTGGGAGCGTGCTTTGGGGTAGCCCCCCAAAACACCTTGTCCCCATGTTGATGAGGACAAGGGCCTCATCCCCACAACCCTGGCCGGTGGTTGTGGGGGTCTGCGGGCGGGGGGCTTATCGGAATCTGGAAGCCCCCTTTAACAAGGGGACCCCCAGATCCCGGCCCCCCCCTGTGTGAAATGGTAAGGGGGTACTTACCCCTACCATTTCACTAAAAAACTGTCAAAAATGACAAGACAGTTTTTGACAATTCCTTTATTTAAATGCTTCTTCTTTCTTCTATCTTCCTTCATCTTCTTCTTCTTCTGGTTCTTCTGGTTCTTCCTCCGGCGTTCTCGTCCAGCATCTCCTCCGCGGCGTCTTCTATCTTCTTCTCCTCGGGCCGCTCCGCACCCATGGCATGGAGGGAGGCTCCCGCTCTTCTCTTCATCTTCTTCTTCATCCTCTTCTCTTCTTCCTTCTTCTCTTCTTCATTTTCTTCTCCGGGCCGCTCGGCACCCATGCTGGCATGGAGGGAGGCTCCCGCTGTGTGACGGAGTCTCCTCGTCTGACGGTTCTTAAATAATGGGGGGCGGGGCCACCCGGTGACCCCGCCCCCCTCTGACGCACGGTGACTTGACGGGACTTCCCTGTGACGTCACGGGGAATGCCACAGGGAAGTCCCGTCATGTCCGTGCGTCAGAGGGGACGGGGTCACCGGGTGGCCCCGCCCCCCGTTATTTAAGAACCGTCAGACGAGGAGACGCCGTCACACAGCGGAAGCCTCCCTCCATGCCAGCATGGATGCGGAACGGCCCGGAGAAGAAAATGAAGAAGAGAAGAAGAGAAGAAGGAAGAAGAGAAGAGGATGAAGAAGAAGATGAAGAGAAGAGCGGGAGCCTCCCCCCATGCCATGGGTGCGGAGCGGCCCGAGGAGAAGAAGATAGAAGACGCCGCGGAGGAGATGCTGGACGAGAACGCCGGAGGAAGAACCAGAAGAGCCAGAAGAACCAGAAGAAGATGAAGGAAGATAGAAGAAAGAAGAAGAATTTAAATAAAGGAATTGTCAAAAACTGTCTCTTGTCATTTTTAACATTTTTGACAGTTTTTTAGTGAAATGGTAGGGGTAAGTACCCCCTTACCATTTCACACAGGGGGGGCGGGATCTGGGGGTTCCCTTGTTAAAGGGGGCTTCCAGATTCCGATAAGCCCCCCGCCCGCAGACCCCCACAACCACCAGCCAGGGTTGTGGGGATGAGGCCCTTGTCCTCATCAACATGGGGACAAGGTGTTTTGGGGGGCTACCCCAAAGCACCCTCCCAATGTTGAGGGCATGTGGCCTGGTACGGTTCAGGAGGGGGGGCCGCACTCTCATCCCCCCCTCTTTTCCTGCGGCCTGCCAGGTTGCGTGCTCGGATAAGGGTCTGGTATGGATTTTTGGGGGGACCCCACACCGTTTTTTTTTTTTTTTTTGGCGCGGGGTTCCCCTTAAAATCCATACCAGACCTGAAGGGTCTGGTATGGAATTTAGGGGGAACCCCACGTCATTTTTTTAAAAATTTTGGCCGGGGTTCCCCTTAATATCCATACCAGACCTGAAGGGCCTGGTATGGAATTTAGGGGGACTCCCACGTCATTTTTTTTTTAAATTTTGGTTCGGGGTTTCCCTGTGTTGAATTCCCATGCTGTTTTTATCAATGAACTTCTATGTGTATTGTCGGCAATGCAATAGCCGCGGGTAGTTTTAAATGGAATTTTTCCTTTGAAATGTCATTTTGCTGTCAGACTGTTCTAAACACGGGAAACATGCACCCCTTTACAGGCATACTATAGACACCCCCCAGGTACAAAATTTAAAGGGATATTACACTTTTATTGTTTGACTTTAAGCATTATTAAAATCACTGCTCCTGAAAAAACGGCCGTTTTTAAAACTTTTTTTGCATTGATCCATGTCCCCTGGGGCAGGACCCAGGTCCCCAAACACTTTTTATGACAATAACTTGCATATAAGCCTTTAAAATTAGCACTTTTGATTTCTCCCATAGACTTTTAAAGGGTGTTCTGCGGCATTCGAATTTGCCGCGAACACCCCAAACTGTTCGCTGTTCGGCGAACTTGCGAACAGCCAATGTTCGAGTCGAACATGAGTTCGACTCGAACTCGAAGCTCATCCCTAATGACCGGTCACTGAAGAGTCATGGGGGAACATTATTCTGTGGTAAGGTATAGCATCTATCAGGACAAGACATGACTGTTCACTCAGGAGTTTCTTGGCTTCTGATAATGGCTTTAATCTTTCTCTGGGACTGGGCAATTGCTGTAACTGTATTGCCTGTATAAAGAAGGGAACCACTGGATCTTTTTTTTTGTGTCTCTGCTAAGTAATACTAATCCTCTATATCAGGGGTCTCAAACTGGCGGCCCTCCAGCTATGGCAAAACTACAAGTCCCATGAGGCATTGCAAGACTGAAAGTTACAAGCATGACTCCCACAGGCAGAGGCATGATGGGACTTGTAGTTTTGCAACAGCTGGAGGGTCGGCAGTTTGAGACCCCTGCTCTATATGGATGATGTAAATCTGCGGCCTACTCTTAAGGCCTGTACACACGCTTTGATTTCGGACGTCAATTGTGTGACGGACCGATAGTCCGCAAATCTTACGGTTAGTATGGTGCTTTCGACAGCCGATTTCACTTTTTCATCAGACAAATTTTTTTTTAGTTAAAGGACTTAAAGTGACTATTCAACACGTTACGTCACTTCTGACGTATTCTGTTGAAAGTTCTCATATTGTTAAGCCTCGTACATTTTCGGACGACAGAATGTTTGATTTTTGTGGCATGCTAGTCTCATGTCGAAAGTGCAGACGTTACTAACAATACGAGAATTTTCGTTTGACAGAATACAATGTTAGAAGTGATGTATGTATTCTTTGGTTTCTGAGCATGTGTAGTCATGCTCTTACGATTTTTTTTTTGTACGAAAACCATACTAATGAAACGAAAATCAGACGTTGAGTTCACATCCGACAAAAATTTTAAAGTCTGCACATCCAGCTTTTGTCTGACAAAAAAGTGAAATCGGCTGTCGAAAGCACCGTACTAACGGTAAGATTTGCAGAGGATTGGTCGTCATCACATAATTGACATCCGAAAATCAAAGCGTGTGTACAGGCCTTAAGTAACCTCTTCACTTTTGACATGAGACTAGCATGCCACAAAAATCACACGTTCTGTTGTACGAAAATCAAAGTGTGTGTACGAGGCTTTAAAGAGGAGGGCCACTAAAAAAAAAAAAAATTAAAAGTCAGCAGCTACAAATACTGCCGCTGCTGACTTTTAATTGGACACTTACCTGTCCCTGGGTCCAGCGATGCGGGGGATCGAAGCCCCGCTCGTCTCCCCCTCCGTTCGGCGGCACCGGCATTGCAACTGTGGGCGCTGGGCTGTGGCTTCACAGCCTGGCACCCACTGCGCATGCGTGAGCGCCGCGATTGGCCGCTCAGTCACCTGGGACCTGTAATGGGTCCCAGATGATTGACAGGAGGGAGGGAGCAGAGCTGAGCCCTTCCTGTGCTGAGACAGAAGTGATGTCACTAGCCCAGGCACTGAAAGAGGCAGACTACGAGGGACCCCCTAGCAACAGGCATTTAGAGGTGAGTAAAAAAAAAAAATATCCAAATTTTTTTTGTATTTTTTTTAGGATTTTTCATGTAGTTTTTTTTTTGGGTGGAACACCACTTTAAATTTGAGGGAATAAGTCTCAAGTTAGGGAGAAAGTCTCAAGTCAGGGATTTCTATCTCTTTAGCTTCTTCATCTCCATCCTCAGTTCTGGGGTGGGAAGTTGTTCCAATTTGCTGCCCCATTGCTTGACTCCTGGCAGCAGGGCATTCTAGTTTAAGACCTTTCCCTGCAAATGCTTGGGGAAGTCTCTCTCTGAAGTTAATCCAACTCAACAACCCTAGCTTGGGGATGGTAACCTTGCCCATCCTGGCCATCTCTGAGATGGTGTTTGGATTCTCCATGAGGGTAATCTCCACCTTGCCCCACAGAGGTGTTTTTCTGTTTGTGCTTTAACGGAGATAACTCTGTCGAGAGCTGAGCAATGCACATTAAACCTTCCACTCAACTGTCTGGTTGCATGTGGATCACCGATTTCCAACCTATGACAGCCACAGGTGCTTCCAAGCCTGTGAATCTCTGTCCCTGAAGGAGGTGCAGGATTTACCTTCTTGCATTCTCCTCTAGGGCGTTAATGGGCAGTTCTGCCTGCTGAGTGAACAGGATTCCATATGGTTGAAACAGGCTCCACAATTTCTTGACCCAGTCACCCAGGTCCTGAGCTGGTCCTGTGTACTTCCCGCCAGGATTAAGGGGGTCATGACTGCAGCTGTGGTAGGTTGCCTTCTTCTTTCTGGAGTATTACTGCTGCATGCTGCTGTCATGCCATTACGATCAGCTGAATGATTGGACAGAGAGTAACTGAAATTTGAAGATTACTAAACAAGTGCAAAATTAGAAGCAATAATGCAAAATAGGCTGCATGCACTCCAGAATAGTACAAAACAGGGTATGAAGGTTACACAAACATGGACTCTTCACAGCAATGTCTCTGTGGTTCAATTAGCGTAACATTGCCCCATCACTGTAAGACTCTGTAGCAACAGAAAGTCTAGCTGAGAATTACTAGGAATGAGCCAAACAAACCTGGGTCAAGTTTTAGGCAGTTATGTTCAACATGAGTAAAGTTCAAGTGCCGATTAACCCTATTAATGTCAATGAGAGCCTGTAGGCAGGTGTAGGCTTTCTTTCCACCTGTAGGTGGCACTGTGCCATTGTTACTAGAGAGGAGTCTTCTAAGGGAATTGTCCCTATATGGACTCTGTCTAAGGCTGGGTTTGCACTATTGCAAATTTGATGCGGCTTTCCCCGCATCCTCTTCGCATAGCAGGAGATTGTGACTGGCTCTCTATGGAGCCGTTTCACACATCTCCGCAGCAGCTCCGGTGCAATTTGTACAGGAGCCCTGTGCGTCTTTTGGTCCATTTCAGGTCCGAATTCAGCCCAAAATTCGGGCTGAAATCGGACCTGAAACGTTGAATGGAGACGCACCAGACTTCTGCTGTGCACTGCTGGGTTCTCTATTGTGAAGAGAGAGAAGACAGCTGTCTGACTGGAAGTTGAAATCTCTTGAGGTGGCCATCTTGACAAGGGAACTTGTATATAGGGTCTCTCACATCATTCAGATGCACATGCAATGGTAGGTCAGGGACGGGTACCTGCTGATTAGGCAAAGAAAATAGAGCAGGGAAAGGTTCCTGAAGATTAGGACCAGAACAGGGACAACTTTTTTTTTATTAAAGGACTTAAAGTGATTGTAAAGATAGAAGGTTTTTTAGCTTAATGCATTCTCTGAATTCTGTGTCCAGCTCTCCCTTCCCCATAAATACTTACCTGAGTTTGATATAGATCCAGCGATGTGCCCAAGATCAGCAGGGTCTCTCCGCTCTCTCTTCTCTTTGGACATAGAGACAGCAGCAACAGGAGCCTGGCTTCTACTGCTATCAATCACAGCCTGTGAGGAATGAGCCGGGGGTGGGCCTTCTATGGGCACGCACAGCGTGACTTGGGATCAAGCTAGGGCTGGACTGGGACAAAAATTTGGCCCTGGACTTCATCCAGACCAGCCCACTTTGACAGGTGACAGGTCTTTCCCATGCCAGCCGGACAAACCCGCTCCCCCCCCGGCCGGCCAACCCCGACGGCCACCCACGCACACCCCTTCACTACCCATAAGCCATTCTACGTTATTTCTCTTACAGGCAGTACCAGAGGGGAAGCTAGACATTATTTCACCCGGGGCAAAGAGTCAGTTTGGCCCCCCCGAATGGGACAAGATTAGGCAGGAAAGTGAGAAACTCCCAGGTCATAGCTGTTGAGTCAGCTGTTTGTGCCCATCCCCGTGATCCTTCTGGTCCCCCCCATACTCCTCTGTTCCCCACCTGCTCCTCTGGAACTCCCCCCTGCTCCTCTGGTCCCTCCCATGCTCCTCTGTTCCTCCCCCATGCTCCTTTATCCCCTCTGCTCCTCTGGTCCTCCCCCTGCTTCTCTGGTCCCCCATGCTCTTCTGGTCCCCCCATGCTCCTCTGGTCCCCCCATGCATTCCTCTCCTGCTCCTCTATTCCCCCCATGCTCATCTGGTCCCCCCATGCTCCTCTGTACGCTTGTGCTTCTCTGGTCCCCACCTATGCTCCCCTGGTACCCCGCTACTCCTCTGGTCCCCCATGCTCCACTGGTCCCCCACATGCTTCTCTGTTCTCCCACATGCTTCTGTGTTCCTCTCCTGCTCCTCTGTTCCCTCCATGCTCATCTGGTCCCCCCTGATCCTCTGTACGCACGTGCTTCTCTTGTCCCCTGTGCTCCTCTGGTACCCCCCCTGCTCCTCTGGTCCCCCACATGCACCTCTGGTTCAACGCATGCTCCTCTGGTCCCCTGCGTGCTCCTCTGGTCCCCCTGTGCTTCTCTGGTCCCCCCCATGCTCCTCTGTTCCCCTCCATGCTCCTCTATTCCTCCCCATGCTGCTCTGGTCCCCCATGTGCTCCACTGGTCCCCCGCATGCTCCGCTGGTCCCCCCACATGCTCCTCTGGTCTCCCCATGCTCCTTTATTCCCTCCCATGCTACTCTGGTCCCCATGTGCTCCTCTGGTCCCCCATGTGCTCCTCTGGTCCCCCATGTGCTCCTCTGGTCCCCCCCCATGCCTCTCTGTTCCCCACATGCTGCTTTGGACCCCTGCGCTCCTCTATTGCCCCCCCCCCCCCCCCGCAGCACTCACCTCCTCTCTCTGACTAATTATGCAGTGCGACTGAATAATGACATGATCCTCAGGAGTCGGCACTGAGAAGCCCATCATACGATCCGGAAGGAGGGTAGCCACACACAGCTGTAGCATAAGCTTCCTGGGCACTCGTTCTTCTGGTCTTTCCTTCCCCCGCTCTCCATCCTGTTTGCTGTCGCAGAGAATCTAGATGGAGAGTGGGGCAAGGAAAGAGCAGGAGAACGAGTGCCGAGGAAGCTTATGTTATAGCTGTGTGCGGCTGCCCTCCTTCCGGATCGTATGATAAGCTTTTCAGTGCCGACTCCTGAGGATCATGTCATTATTCAGTCGCACTGCATAACTAGCCAGGGAGAGGAGGTGATGACTGCGGGGGGGAGGGGGGACAGAGGAGCGGAGGGGGGGGAGGGCGGCGGTTCGATGTCACTGAAACCGTCCCACTGAGCCATCGGCCCACCGGGAAACTCCCAGTAGCCCTGATGGCCAGTACATGCCTGGATCAAGCCCTTATGCAGAGGCGGCTCTCTAATTAGGTGAAATAGGCGGTGGCTTCAGGCCTCGCAGTCATAGGGGCCTCGCACAGCTGGATTGTTTACCTAATTAGAGAGCCGCCTCTTCCAGCAGCAGAGGTATCCGCCATCACACAGTCCTGAGTCCCCTCGCTCTGCTACAGGGAGAGATACAGGCTGCGAGTGAGACCTGTGATCGGAGCTCACCTACATCTCCGGATCACAGACAGGGAGAGCCGCTCAGCATAGCCTGTTCTGACAGATCTCCCCCCTCCCCCTGCTGCCCGCACAGCCAGACAGAAGAGGAGAGAGAGCTTCTGCTCCTCCTCCTCCCGCCCTCTCCTCCTGTGTCTGCCCCGCCCACTCTCCTCGGCAGTGTTCTCTGCTCTGCCTCAGAGAAGGGGATGTATGGGCGGGAAGATTCATGCTGAAGAAGAAAACAGAAAAGGAAAAGGGAGTCTGATCCATCCATCCAGTTCCTCCTGCCTCCCAGTGAGTACACTGATGTAGGGGATGCTCTTCCCTTCTTCCCCCATCCCCTTCTCTTTCTTTCTTTCCTTACTTTTTTTTCTTTTCTTTCTTTCCTTCCATTTTTCTTCCTTTCTTTCCTTCCATTTTTCTTTCTTTCCTTCCATCTTTCCTTCTCTTTCTTTATTTCCTTCCATCCATCTTTCTCTTTCTTCCTTCCATCCATCTTTCTCTTTTCTTTCTTTCTTTCTTTTCTTTCTTTCTTTCTTTCTTTCTTTCTTTCTTTCTTTCCATCTTTCTTTCCTTCCATCTTTCTTCCTCTTTCTTTCTTTCCTTCCATCTCTTTCTTTTTCTTTCTTTCTTTCTTTCTTTCTTTCTTTCTTTCTTTCTTTCTTTCTTTCTTTCTTTCCTTCCATTTTTCTTTCTTTCTTTCCTTCCATCTTTCTTCCATCCATCTTTCTTTCCTTCCATCTTTCTTTCTCTTTCTTTCTTTCCTTCCATCTTTCTTTCTCTTTCTTCCATCCATCTTTCTTTCTTTCTTTCCTTCTCATCCATCTTTCTTTCTTTCTTTCTTTCTTCTTTCTTTCCTTTCTTTCTTTCTTTCTTTCTTTCTTTCTTTCTTTCTCTTTCTTTCTTTCCTTCCATTTTTCTTTCTTTCTTTCTTTCCTTCCATCTTTCTTTCTTTCCTTCCATCCATCTTCCTCTTTCTTTCTTTCCTTCCTTTCTTTCTTCCTTCATTCCTTCTTTCTTTCTTTCTTTCTTTCTTTCTTTCTTTCTTTCTTTCTTTCTTCTTTCTTTCTTTCTTTCTTTCTTTCTTTCTTTCTTTCTTTCTTTCTCTCTTTCTTTCTCTTCTTTCTTTCTCTCTTTCTTTCTTTCTATCCATCCATCTTTCTCTTTCTTTCCTTCCATCTTTCTTTCTTTCCTTCCCTCTTCCTTCTTTCCTTCCATCTTTCTTTCTCTTTCTTTCCTTCCATCTTTCTTTCTCTTTCTTTCCTTCCATCTTCTATTTCTTTCTTTCATTCCATCTTTTTTCTCTTTCTTTCCTTCTTTTTTTCTCTTTCTTTCCTTCTTTTTTTCTCTTTCTTTCTTTCCTTCCATCTTTTTTTCTCTTTCTTTCTTTCCTTCCATCTTTCTTTCTTTCCTTCCATTTTTCTTTCTTTCCTTCCATCTTTCCTTCTCTTTCTTTATTTCCTTCCATCCATCTTTCTCTTTCTTTCCTTCCATCCATCTTTCTCTTTCTTTCTTTCTTTTCTTTCTTTCTTTCTTTCTTTCTTTCTTTCTTTCTTTCTTTCTTTCTTTCTTTCTTTCTTTCTTTCTTTCTTTCTTTCTCTCTTTCTTTCTTCTCTCTTTCTTTCTCTCTTTCTTTCTTATTTTCTATCCATCCATCTTTCTCTTTCTTTCCTTCCATCTTTCTTTCTTTCCTTCCATCTTTCTTTCTTTCCTTCCATCTTTCTTTCTCTTTCTTTCCTTCCATCTTTCTTTCTCTTTCTTTCCTTCCATCTTTCTATTTCTTTCTTTCATTCCATCTTTTTTTCTCTTTCTTTCCTTCTTTTTTTCTCTTTCTTTCCTTCTTTTTTTTCTCTTTCTTTCTTTCCTTCCATCTTTTTTTCTCTTTCTTTCTTTCCTTCCATCTTTCTTTCTTTCCTTCCATCTTTTTTTTTCTCTTTCTTTCTTTCCATCCATTTTTCTTTCTTTCTTTCCTTTCATCTATCTTTCTTCCCTTCCAACATTCTCTCTCTTTCTTTCCATCTTTCTTCCTCTTTCTTTCTTTCCTTCCATCTTTCTTTCTCTTTCCATCTTTTTTTCTCTTTCTTTCTTTCCTTCCATCTTTCTTTCTCTTTTTTTCTTTCCTTCCATCTTTCTTTCTCTTTCTTTCCTTCCATCTTTCTCTTTCTTTCTCTTCTTTCTTTCTCTTTCTTTCTTTCCTTCATCTTTCTTTCTCTTTCTTTCCTTCCATCTTTCTTTCTTTCTTTCTTTCTTTCTTTCTTTCTTTCTTTCTTTCTTTCTTTCTTTCTTTCTTTCTTTTTCTTTCTTTCTTTCTTTCTTTCTTTTTTTCTTTCTTTCTTTCTTTCTTTCTTTCTTTCTTTCTTTCTTTCTTTCTTTCTTTCTTTCTTTCTTTCTTTCT